>VMDR010000044.1:0-567836 GCA_007922815.1 Macrotus californicus
CACGCCCACCATGCTGCCCACCATCTCCGGCAGGATGATCATGTCCCGCAGGTGTGTTTTCACCACTTCAGGCTTCTCCATGGGCGGCGCTTCCTTCTTGGCCTTGCGCAGGCGCTTTAGCAGTGAGTGCTGCTTCCTCCGCAGGCCGCGGTTCAGCCGCCGCCGCTGCCTGGCACTGTAGAGCTGCATCAGCTGCTCACTACGTGGGAGAGGGCAGGCGGGGTGGCATGGGTTGTCTAAGTCCTGGTAGAAACCAATACCCTTCACCCACTAACAATGCTGTTCCCTGCAGTCCCCAAAAGCAACGTTCACGGCCCAGCCAAACATTCAAGATGAACCCCGCAAATTCGACAACCTTCACATCACTGTCTAGAAACCGAGGCTGGAGGACAGGCAGCTCAGGTGGGGTGGCACAGCGGGAACCCTGTGGGCAAAAGCCTGTGCTCCTAAAGGCCTCAAGAATCCAGGAGAAGGGCCAGGTCTAAAAAGCCCTCAGCCTGATCTGCGTTCCCAGGAAACTGGGTCCTCCACGCCTAGACCCAGATACACCTTCAGCAGACACGGGGTCCCTGTCTGTCACCAAGCCTTCCCCCTCATCTGGAGGCCCAGACCCGCACCCACCCTGCCCCTGGGGGCAGAGTTTTAAGAAGCACACGCCAGACCACCACCACCTCGCCTAGAAGCTTCCAGCTTAGACCAAACCTTAAACCTAGAGCCACACACTGCCCACGTGCCAAGCCCTGGCCCACTGCCTGACCCTCAAGGCGCGTGAGTTACAGACATTTGCGTTTTCAAGTGGATGGGAAGATGTCAAACAGGACACATTAAAGTTCTATTGTGAAACAGCGACCCATCCGTCTACCCTCGGGCTAAGGCCGCATAGGCACATCTGGCTGCAGTCCCCAGTCCCCCAGGGCCCCCTTCCTTGGTCCGGCAGACCCTTACTAGGACATGTCAAGTAGCTGGTCGAGATCCACGCCGCGGTAGGTGAACTTGCGGAAGGTCCGCTTCTTCTTCTGCTCCACTTCAGCCTGTGTGGGCCCGGGTCAGGGGTGAACAGGAGCCCGAGACCCACCTCCCACCTCCAGGGCCACAGCGGAGACACCGGGCCCAGGGGTCCAGCTGGAAAACACGCGGCGCCCCCAGCAGACGAGTCCTTGGGGACACACCACCACGGGCTCGTACCAGGGAAGCACACGCGGCTACGGGGCCTCGGCTGTGACGAGAGGGCACCGACAGTCCGTCCCTGCACAGGCCGTCCCCGCCCAGGGTCGTCGCGACACCCATCAGGCCCGCCCCGCGACCCCACATCTGGCGGCCCTGGCGGCCTGGAGGAGGCTGTCGCAGTTGTGCGAGCTGACCCCGGACCCCAAGGAGCAACCAGAGCCAGGATGGTGCCGGATAAGTTCCCACAGACGAGCAAAGTCTTAGCTCTTACCATCTTGTCGGTTCTTCGGAAAGGACCGCCCACTCTGCGTCTGCGCAATTATCGCGAGCTCACCCATGTGCCCCACCCCTCGACCGTGCGTGCGCAAGCGCTTCAGCTTTTCGGGGGAGGGCGCGCGCCCTCTGTTGTCCGGAGGGTAGAACGTAGGCTGCGAGGACAAAAACGGTGGACCAGAGGCCTTTGCATTTGCTGGGACTTGGACGCCAACCCCCAGGTTGGGGCCGGGCGCCTGGAATTTAGGGCCTTTTTCTAAACGTCGCTGCCCCTTTCAAACATCATATTCGTGTTCTGTAATCTCCATTAATGGAACCCACCTAACAAGTGTTTATGGAGCACCTACTGTTTGCAGTCGGTGCTGTGTGGTTTGGGTCCAGCGTTCCCTGATAGAGCTGTTGTTGAAGAGTGAGAGGTAGTCCCCATAAGGAACAGGGTCATATAGTTATCAGGGCCAGGAGGGGTGGGACACACTGGCTTCTAACAGATAGTCAGAAAAAGGCATCTCTGATAAGAACCAGCCAAAATTATTTAAGGAACAACTATATAACAATGCACTGCTAGGTATGTAACATAAATCGATGTAATAAAAATAACAGTAATAGCAAAAAAAAACAAAACAAAACAAAGCAGTAAGCTATATAGGAATACTGTTTCTATATTCACTGGAATTAAGTTAGTGCCCATCTGGAGGTGGTTATGGTATGTTAAGATGTATATGGGCCCTGGCTGGTGTGGCTCAGTGAATTGAGTTGCTGCCTGCAAACTGAAAGGTCACCCATGAGGTTCCCGGTCAGGGCACATGCCTGGGTTGTGGGCCAGGTCCCCAGATGGGGGTGTGTGAGAGGCAATTGATCAATGTATCTCTTGCACATCGATGTTTCTGTCCCTCTTTCCTCCTTCCTTCCCTTCTCTCTAAAAATAAATAAAATTAAAAAAATATATATGTATATGGTACCATATGACCAAGCAATCCCACTTCTGGGTTTGTACCCCAAACAAATGAAAGCAGTTATTCCACCAGATTTGCACATCCATGTTTAGAGCACCATGATTCACAACGGCTAAGAAGTGGAAACAACCCAAGTGTCCATCAACGGATGAATGTAAGCAAAATGTGGTGCATCCACACACTGGAATATACTATTCAGCCTTTAAAAGAAAGGACACTCTGACACTACAACGTGGATGAACCTTGAAGACATACTCAGTGACATAAATTGGATATTAAAGGACAAATACTGTATGATTCCACTCATAGGAGGTCCCTAGAGGGTCAAATTCATAGAGACAAAACAGAATGGTGGGAGCCAGGGCTGGGGCAAAGGTGTGAGGAGTTAGTGTTTAATGGGAACAGAGTTTCAGTTTGAGAAAGTCCTGGAAATGGATGATGAGAATGATTGCACAACAGTGTGAATGCACTTAAAGGCACGGAGCTGTGCACTGAAAAATGGTTACACATAGTAAATTCTATGTGTATTTTGCTACAGTGAAAAACCAGCCCTGGCCGGTAGCTTAGTCGGTTAGAGAATCAACCCGATACACTAAGGTTGTGGGTTCAATCCCCAGTCAGGCACACACACGAATTGAGAATCAACCAGCTCTGACCGGTGTGGCTCAGCTGGTTGAATGTTGGCCTCCAAAGCAAAATGTCACTGGTTCGATTCTCAGTCAGGGCACATACATAGGTTGTGGGTTTGGTCCCTGGTCAGGGTGAGTACAAGAGGCAGCTGATCAATGTTCGTGTGCCATATTGGTGGTTCTCTCTCTTTCTCCCTTCCCTACCAACACCCTCTAAAAAAAAAAAAAAGAAAAAAAAAGAATGCATAAAAGAGTGATGAGTGGAATAATTTATAAAAAAAGAATATACTTAAAAACCCAACCAAACATATAGTAAGCTTTTAGAGCATCTTCTAAGAAAATCACCCCCCAAAATACAAGTTAAAAAGTCATTAAAGAGAATAAAATGCTACACTAGAAAATGGTTGACTGCAAAAGAAAGAACTGAGAGGCACTCAAGACAAAACAGAACTATGGCACAGAAAACAAAGTGAAATGGCAGAGCACAGCCCAAGCAGATCGGTAACATTAATGCAAATTCATCAAGGAGGCAACCAGCCCTGCTGGGAGGGCACTTGCCTGGAAGAGAGAGCACATGTGCAAAGGTCCCGGGGTAGGGATGACCTGGGTGCTATTAAAGCAAGAGAGACCAGTGCCACTGACTGAGCCCTCAGTCCTCTCCTAGCCTCCGGTCCAGCTTGTTGGGTAGGGTTTGGCTGATACCAGTGGCTTTGTGGGGAGCTGGGTAGGCCTGGAGGAGAGGAAGCTGAGAATCTCCTCAGCCATTTTCACAATCCTGGGGAAAGAGCCAATTAAATTCCACTCAAAGGAGAGGCTGCCCTCTCTGTCCCTAAGGGAGTACACCTTTTGGGGTGGAAGGATATGTTCTTTTGGGTGTAAAGGGTGTGTGATACAGGCTACTGAGAGCACCGGCTGTCTGGAAATCCGTTTGCACAATGCCCTTTGCCAGGGACCTTAATTTTGCCAATTAATTTCACTGACAAAAGGAGCTAAAATTCAATGCTGTGATACCATGGTGTGACCCTGCTCCTCCCTGCTCTTCTGTCAACCTGGGTGGCAGCAGCTCCAGGAGGAACTGGGAAGGGTGCCATCCAGAGGCCCTTTGGAGATCACAAGGAAGTTTGCCTGGGCTGAGCTCTGGGAATGTGGGGGTATGGCTGTTTTGTTCATTAGTTTTATCTCAAGCCTGGCACACTGGAGATATCAAGTTCATTTTGGACAAATCAGTTTATGTTTAAAAAACATTTTAATCCTTTAAATTTTTTTTTTTTTTTAATTTTAGAAAGAGAGGACATAGGGGAGACATCTATTTGTTGTTCCACTTATTCATGCAATCACTGGTTGATTCTTTTTATGAGCCCTGACCAGGGATGGAACCCACAACCTTGCTGTATCAGGTGATGCTCTAACCAACTGAGTTACTTGGCCAGGACACCTTTTAAAGTCTTGATTGTGGTTGTTAAAATTACAAAATAACGGCCGCCAGACATCCCTGTGGATTTTAGCCCCTTGAGACCATGTCAGACTCCAGATCTCCAGAAATGTGAGAGAATAAATGTTTTTTAAAGATTTTATTTTTAGAAAAAGGGGGAGGAAGAGAAGGAAACATCAATGTGTGGTTGCCTCTTGTGCACCCCCTTCTGGGTACCTGGTCCAGAACCCAGGCACGTGCCCTGCCCAGGAATCAAACTGGCAACCCTTTGGTTTGCACACCGGCTAGGGCTAAACATGTTTTAAGCCATTTTGTGGTGATTGGCCTACAGACACATACACTAGAATAATTGGTCACAGTTGTTTTCCAGAGGCCAGACTCCTGCGACCCAGGAGTCCGTCCCCACCACGCCCACCTTTTGGAGAGGCCAGACTAGCTTCAGCCAAGGGAGTGCTGTCAGCAAGCTCTGACTCACCTCTCTTCTCAGGGCTGCAAATAGGGGCTTCACTGAATGTCAGATCCCCAGGCATCAGGGTGTGGGGGGGCAGTCAAGAAGCTAGAAGGACTTTGCAAGCCAGGCCCATGTGTGTCCAAAAGGAGTAATCCTTATGGGGTGTCAGATCCCATTCCATCTTCCTGGTTCCAGGGCCCCTTCCTTCCCTTTGCCTCCTATCCCCCCCTCATCTCTAGGATCCAGGTGGACTTGAGCCTAAAGGCCAGGAGCAAGCTGCCCTACTTCCTGGCCCAGCCCTGCCTCTCAGGCCCTGTTAAGTGTCCCAGCCACCATGCTTCATCCCAGGGCCCTGAATGGATGATCCGATACCCACCATCACCCACGTCAACGGCCTAGTTTGTGCACAGGTGAGCAGGCTGCCCAAGGCCACAATCCAGGTGTCACTCCCATAAGGACTGGGGAGGCCTGGCCAATCAGTCCCCAGCCAGATCGGTCTGGATACCTTTTCCTTGACACACAGTAAGTGCCCATGAACCCTAGAACCCAGGGCCTCTCACACTGGCTCTGCAGCTCTCACCAGGCCCCTACCCGACCATCCTAAAACCCACATCCACCAGAACCCCAAGACCCCCAGACCCACTGATGTAGGGGCCAGGCCCCCCCCCACTCAACCAGGCCTTGCAGCCGCAAGACCGCAGGGGAGCCAGGGTAGGTGCAGGTCCTCCCACGGGCAGGGGCTCTTCCCTGGCAGGAAGGGAACAAATGACACAACGTGGGTTCTAATCCAAACGCACTTCTCTTTATTCAAACCAGGGTCAAACTGGTCAGTGGGGATGCCCTGAAGCCACATGCGCAGGAAGTGGGCTGACAAGGCCTCCTGGTCCTGTATGCAGTTGGACGCGGGGTGGTTGCCAGCTGAGCCAGGCGCTGTGGCACCCATGGCACGCTTGCAGACACCGCCAGGCAGGTCAATCAACAAAAGCAAGGAATAAACAAAAACAAAACACGCTCAGTAGATTGCTTCTTTAAGCTCCAGAGTTTCTGGACCAATGAGTCCCAACCCTCAAAGCCAGGAGTACGGGGACCAAAAACACCCCTCACTTCTACCAGTGCCAACAGAAACCCTGTTTTAAATTAAAAAATAAGCCAGTATACACTGTAGAAAATTTCTCTTAAAAATCTCACAATTTGTAAATGTATATTTTTTTCTTTAACATAAAAGTTTACAATATACGGTAAAACAAAAGGCTCAGGAAAATAATTTCAAAAAAAAAAAAAAAAAAGGAAGAAAAAGAAACCTGAAATTTTCAATTAAAGCTAAAGACATTTTTTAAACCCTGTTGTTGAACCAGTGACTTTTTTTTTATTGTGCTGATGGGTTAGAGAAAGAAATGTATTTAAAAACTTCAGTCCAGATACCCACAGCCGCCTCCAAGAGCCTCACATCTGCCCCTCCCCCCAAGGTTGAATCTCAATTTTTCTGCCAAGTTTTGTGATTGTCACGAGTTCACAAGTTTTGAATCCTGGGTCTCAGCCATCTAGCCATCTGCGTGGCGCCAGCCAGCTAGCGTCGGTAGGGGTGGAATCCTTGCACGTTGTGGTTCTGACCTCGTCCAAAGCCACTTCCACCGGCAGGGGGGCCCCCAGAACCTGGCACTGAGGGGCCCCCGTAGGAGGGGGGCTGCTGGCTGGGGTCTGAGAAGCCCTGCCCAAAGCCGGCCAAGTCCTGTCCATAACCTGCAGGGAGAGAGTGCAGTGAGTGGCCGGGGGAGCCAGTACCACCAACAGGACCCAGGGTCCCACTCCCGCCTGGTGTCACTGGGTCTCCAGGAGTATTTGTCTTGAGAAAAGCCCAACTTGAAACCCCAACAGGACCCTGTCTCTGCACGGAAAGAAAAGAGCCTGAGAGACCTTGTGGACCCACAGTCTATCCTGTCTGCTCTTGGTCAGTTTCCACTTGTCCCCACAGACTTGGGTGGGGGCCCTGGTGGCAGAGCTGAGGGTCAGAAGAGACTTTTGGGCTTGGAGACACACATCACGTGGCCCAGTTCTGCGGATCTCAGGCTCCTAGAAAGTCTGTTCTCGAGTACCATGCAGGGCGGGCTCAGGCACAGCTTTCTGGGTTTAAGGAAACATCTGATCCACCCTAGCCTGCCTCCCTCCCTCCAGGATGCACCCCTGATCCCAGACAGTCCTCCCTCCAGAGTCGAGGCTTCCATAGCACTGGGAAACACTGAGTGGTACGGGGGTGGGCAGGGCCTGCATACGAAGCGTGAGGCTTCAGTGACTCAAGTTGGCCACATCTGCAGAGCCCATCTGGGTGGGGCAGGTCCCTACACTAAACAGGACCCTGACCCCACACCACTGACCTTGGAGGGCGCGAAGGCACTTCTGGAAAAAGGGACAGTACTACCTTTGCTCCCTGCCCACCCGGACCACACACTTTGGATGAAGGCCATCCCAGGGCCCCCGGATTCCCATCGGGAGCACACTTGGAAGCAGAGCTCCTGGGCCATGTCCCAGAGGGCAGCATGGGTCCAACCCACCCGGGATGGCAGAGGAGGTGACGTCCAGTGCCCGGGTGCAGGCAGGTGAGGACCGTGCATGAGGAGGCGCCACCTACCTAGGCCATATCACTGCTCAGCCTGACCATAAGAGTGTAAACAAAGTATGGGCCCGAAGCCCGCAGGGTCTTGAGAATAGGTACCCAGGCCTGGCGAGAGACGAGACCAGGGTGACTACCCCAGGGTGTAGGGAGAGGACACTCTCGAGATCAGGTACACCCCCACCCAGGGCCGCTCACACGTCTGCCGCCAACACGTCCTGCTCGTCAGGGCCGAGAACCCATGTGCTCAGTGACTGCAGCCCTGCAAGGCCCCGAAGGGAAGAAGAGTGCGATGCAGGGGTGCTGGGGGGCATCTGGTCAGCTGGTGGGACTGCACTGGAGGATAAGAGTAGCCTGACTTGCAGACACTGCAGTCTTGGGTGACACACAGTTCATGCCATGAAGTAGGGGCTGAAAACTCTCGCAGGAACCCTGGAGGCCCTGGTACCTAGCAACCGGCAAGGGACTGAACCCAGTGTGGGGAGACCCCAGGATAACACCCTGTCCTCACACAAGCTCCCCCACTCAGACATCACCTTGCAGACCCGACTCAGAAGCACCTACTCCATGACCAGCCCCTCAAGTGAAGCACAAAGCCAACGCCAAAGCCAATACCTGCCCCAGGCCAGAGCTGAGACCACCCAGCCAACACTCTTGCCTGCGCTCTGTACTCAGATATTCAAGGCACCCACGAGACAAGCCTGCCAGGGGTGCCCTCGACAAACAGCAATCACAGCCACCCTCACACCATCCTCGTGGGAGCCCAGCCATGGTCTCACGTTCCCAAACCCACAGGCCCAGGGACATCTGCTGCACAATCCATGCTTTTCTATAACTAGCGCCCTGGCAAAAACCCAAGCAACTAAATCTCTCGACACTTGCTTGATCCTGAGTTACGTGAACTCTCCAACCACTCCCTGTACCTCGGACCACCCAACCTGGAAATACTGGTGGGAAATCCGCCTGTGAGGGACAAAGGCAGGAGGCACAGCCACTCACCGTACTGACTATAGGGGAAGTCTGGCTGTGCCGTTGGGGGCTTGTTCATGTCTGGGGCAGCCTGAGATGGAGGTGGCGGGAAGGCCAGAGGTGCTGCCCCTGGAGTGGCAGGTGGAGGGGGGACCCCTGGAGGTGCAAACTGATCCGGCGGTGGAGGTGGAGGCCCGTAGCCAAAACCTGCAAACAAACAGGACAGAAAGACAGACACCATGCTCACCCATGGCCCAGCCACCAGGAACCTTCAGATTTCCAGCTGAAACGCATGAGCGGCCAGGCCCCAAGGACAAGGGTTGAGACCAACATGAAAACTGTGGACAGGTGAGACACAGGGAGCTGGCTAGTAATTTCAGTAGAAGTCACTGCTTGGGGATGCTAATAGGACAGAAATCATCTATCCAACACAGCACAATCCATGTGCTTTGAGAAGGCAAAAATGACACCTGAGCTCTGTCCTCAGACTGCAGATACTGTTTCTATCACTCTCTTGTTAGAAATAGACATGATGTAGGATAAGAGAACACACTTTTTCTATAAAGAGCTACAAGGTCATTACGTGGCCTTGCTCTAGGCCAAGGACCTGAATTGCCCAGTCCTGGGCCACTGGCCATATGTGGTCACTGAGCCTATGAATGTGGCTGGTCCATTATGCTGCCCCAAGAGTGACCCACCTAGATCCCAAGGACTTAATATGAAAAAGCCTATAGGACCCTTTATGCTGGTGGAATGACACGTGGCCATTCTGGTTTAGGTGAGGGTTCCTCTTTACTGCGGAACCCAGATCCCAGCGTGCAGCTATGCCGTTTGTTCTGAAGGTACTGAGGTAGGAGGAGCACCCTAATCTTCCTGGTGAGTTGGTTGCTCAACCACCAGATCTTCAACCACAAAGCAAAGCACAGAGAAAAATGAATCAAGACCTGAAGCTCCCTCAATCATGAATCACAAAGATCAGGTCCAGAGGCCCGTTCCAAGGGACGACCATGAGGAAGAGCAAGGTCTCTACACTGTGAACAATCACAGGGCCAGCCCACAAGGGGATCAAAGCCAACAAATGTGCAAGTCCACAAGGCCAGCCTGCCCTTTTCCCCATGCAGAGGTACCGTGACAGGCTGTACCCCCGAGAGTGAACAACAGGGAGTTTATAAAAGGTATGGCAGCAAAGGCTTCTCATGGCCCAAGGACTTACTGAATTGTGGGGGTGCACCATAGCCCTGTGGGAAGCCTTGTGGAGGGGGGAACCCTCCAGGAGGGGTGGATACGATGTAAGACGTAAATGGCGGGGGCGGTGGGGGAGCTCCTCTTCCCGCAGGCGGGGGTCCATAGCCACCTGGAACATAGGTCGAGAAAGAGCATGGTGCACACAGTCCCCAACTACCCAGACCCAGGCCCACCGTACTGCGGATTTTGTCACCTCCTGTTTCCCAAAGACTTACCAATTGCCTGTCCTGCTGGCACCCACATTCCTAAACCAGAAAACAAAGATGGGGATTGGTGCTATGTCAGCCCAATGTCACCAACTTGGGGGCTGAGCCCCACCCGCTCACCCCCAGAGTATGACTGCCATGCTGGCGGAACCCTCCTGGAGTCCCACTGGACACAGGGAGGATGTAGCAGTCACGAGGGACATGCCCTGTGATCTTGAGAATGCTGAGTATTGCTGTCCATGTCCTCTTCCACAGGGAAAGATCCCAAGAAAAGCCATCAGGTTAGAGGGCCCCAGCTCTTCAACAGAACAGTCGAAAGGGAGAAAGGAGAGCCCTGGCCGGATGGCTCAGTTAGTTGGAGCGTTATCTCACAGACCAAGTTTGCAGGTTTGATCCCCGGTTGGGGCACATGCCAGAGGTAGCTGATCAATCTTTCTCTCTCTCCCTCCAATCAACGAGCATAACCTTGGGTAAGGACTTAAAAAAAAAGGATGGAGGAGATGCCCATAGATTAGGGTCAGGGACTCAGGTACACATGTGGGATCTTAGGCCAGGCAGCTGGCCAAGCACAGGTCCTTCACCTGCTGGTGGATGAGCGTCTGGAATCAGTAAATGGTTTACCAGCACTGTTGTATTTTGCAATAAAAGCAGGTTTTAAAAGAGACAGCTCTGGAGAGGGCAGGGATAAAGCCTCAAGCAGTGTCGATGGCTCTGCAAAACTGGGGGCATCAGGTGCCCTGACTACAGACAGGCCCACCTGGCCTCCTTCTGCCTCTCTCTGGACGTTGCCACTTCTTTGGGTTTTCAACGAGGATGGAAGCTCCCAGATCCTGTCCCAGGGCCCCCAACCCTCTGGCGGGAATATCCCTAACCACTCTGCGGACCCTACACAGCTGAAGTCAGCCTGGGGAACAGGCACGGACCCAAAGGGCCTGAGAGGTAGAAGGACTCTCCTTCTAGCCAGGAGAAAGCCCCATGCCACCCAGAAGCCTGTGATCAAAGTCTCCCAGCTGGGGGGGCCACATTCACCCTCACTGTGGGCCTCTACCACATGCTGGCTATCAGTTTCTAAAATGCACCAGGTTCTCCTACTTATCCCTGGAAGCCCTGCCCTAGAAAAGCGAAAGGACTGTAGGATGTGAAGCATCTCAGACCTGCAAGGGCAGGGATGCTCACTGTAGCCCCACTGGCCCAAACACTAAACAGGGACTCACGAGGGCCCATGTACACCACAGAGAGACATTCTGCCCTTGAGGCGGACCTGACCAGCTGGGTAGGAAGCCCCACCTCTGTGCTAAGTCTACTGGAAGGGGTATAGTGGCTGGTCTGGGCTGAAGCCTTACCTTGTGGGCCGTATCCTTGTTGCCACGTGGGTGGGGGCTGGCCTGCCCAGCCATTGGCAGCACTGGGCACGACTCGGCTCCCCCATTGGCTGGCCCCTGGCTGTCCTGGTGCTTGGCTTTTGCTGTCACGAGGCTCAGCCCTTTTAACCTCCACCTAGACAAACCGAGGTCTGGTTCAGGAGGACGCGCGGGTCCTAGGCCCCTTCCCTTCAGACACACCCTCAGGTAACTTACGACTACACTTAGCATCTTATTACAACTTAAAACTAAATACTTAACTATAAACTTTATTTAGGCCAGTAGCTTTCTTCTTTAAAAAGTTTTTTTCTGTTTTAATCATTATATTTTAAAAAAATGTTTCTCAGGTACAACAAATGTGACTGTGACATGCTAAGTAAGCCCTATGTGCTGTGAAGCAGGGACCCTTGGAGCATTTTATGCAGGATAAGGGTCTCTCTGTCAAGTTAGAATGGCAGCATCCAACTTCAACAGCCTCATAAATCCAGGACAGAGACCAGGGTCGTTCCAATAATAGCAGCCCTGTCACAGACCTCCCTGGGAGTGGCAGGAGCCAGCCCCTGGCTGCACCCCGATGGTGGGGGACCTCTCCAGAGCCCACCCACCCTGCCTGCGCCTTCAGCTCATACCTGAGAAACACAGTTGGTTTACTTAGGTTTTTAATTTAAAATGTCTAAAGGAAGATAAAGACTTACCTTCCCCAGGCTAACGCTTAAAGAATCTCAATTAACTCAAAATAATGTCAGAGGGAATGGATGTGATAAAGAGCCTTACGTTACATCTAACAAAAAGTAAACAAACATGCAATAAAATGGACATTTGGATCAGTAAGCAATCTTCATACTGTGTTGGGTCAGCAGCCCAGGACCCTTCCTCTCTGGACGTGTCAGGAGCCACCGCCAAGGGAGGGACCCACACAGCAGGAGGTGGTGCTTGCCCCACTTACACTGTTGTTGCCCCCTGATGACAAAAAGATGACCCAATTCCAAGGTTGTCTCAGCCTTTGAGAATCCTGGATTTTCTTGTTTTTATGATAAATTTTAATAAGAGACACAATGCATCCATACAGTCACCCTTGGGGTCTCAGCCTGGTGAGCTAATTAACCATTATGTATCAGAGTTCCCTCAGCGCTGCCTTAACAACAGAGGCACAAAAACCCCACCTTCCTGATGCCCCAAGGCCGCTCCATGGATGGGAACAAAGTCCCCCTTAGCTAAAGGCAACGGGACAGCAGGATCAAGGGAGTTTCAAAGAACTAGAACTAATGAGTCTTAACATACTCTCCTTAAGGGAATTTGGCTCCTGCTTACAAAGCAAAGCAGCCCTTATAATTAAAAGTTCCTTTACTCTCTTCCTATGGGAGCTCAGATGTAGTCACTCCACTCCAGTTTTAATTACAAGTGGGACCCGCGCCTGTTACAGTGGGAAATCCCCACTGAAGAACTGGCAGGGATCAATAAAGGTCTCACAACAGCAGCCAGACTCCCACGGGCAGGCAAAGCCCCCTCAGCATCAGCTCTGAGCAGGCCACTCAGACACCCTCTACCCCAGAGCTGGGACTGGCAACCAGAGTGGGGGCCGCAGAACCACACTCCTTCCAAGTTTTAATGTCACAGGTCCTTCAACTATTAAGCGTGAGCTCCTTCGACCTCATGTACTTAACTGGTATGTACCCTTGAAGTCCTCATGCTACTTTTAACCTGGAAGCTTCAGTGAATGTTAGAACAAGGTGTGTGTCTCCCGCTCAGTCAGGTTCAAGTGGTATTAAGCCTGCATGGAAACCTGAGCCTCTGGCAAGTATGAATTCCTGCCCTGTTGATGAACATAAGAGAGCGGGCTATGGCCTGCTATCTGGGCAGGCCTCCGTGCCATGCACCCTCCAGTGTCTCAATCAGAAGGGCTGGGCATGCTGAACCAAACGAGGAGAAACTGGGAACACACACCAACAGGGACTGCCACCGGGGTGCACTGAGCAGGCTTTACAAGGACCCAAACAGGGATCCTGCCAAAATGTGGACCCCAAAGACTTTTCTAACTGTAAGAAATCCCACACAGCAGAATTTCTACCAGTTACTCATTTTACCTTTAACTTCTCCAAAAGCTCTAAGGGCCCGGGCAAATGAGGAGTTAAGGGCCACTTTCTGAAAGTTACCTCCATGGTGGCAACACAGTATGAAGATGAAACAACCAGAGGTCACTTGACTGCATGGAGTTAAGTACTATCGAGAGCATGTGGTTGGTACTGGAATTTCACAGTAAGTGACCCAATTAAAACAACCAATCCTTCAGGATGTTTACATTTCTTTCAGTTTTACAAGAAACCTATTCTCAAAGGTTGGCTGCCCATCCCAGGTTGGATGGAACAATCGGAATACAGTACAGACATCTGAAGGAGTGGTCACTGGAACCAAGCCTGAGGCAACCTGTGATGTCACTGGATGCCCCCCACCCACCACCCAACCCATCACCAGAGGTCCAGGTCCCACCCAACAGCAGAGGGCCCCAGTACCTCTTGCCCAGATCTTTTCTGTGAAGGAATTTCCGTTTCCAGTGACATCCCTCAGTTGCCTGAGACTTGGTTTGGTCTTAAGGTAAAATAAAACTACAACTACACACTTTTTTGCCCATGATGTCGTGAAAATGCATGTTGACAGCCTGGTCCACTGATTGTTCGTCCTCGAAAGTAATAAATCCAAAACCTAGCCAACGACGAAGAGTGAATCAAGGTAGCAGGGTGTTGTGACACAAAACAGGGTGATGAACAGCATTAGGGACGGGCCGAAGGATCAACCCAGGGCTTCAGCAAAGCAAGTGAGGGAGGGGTTGTGGGCCTACCCGGCGAGTGACTGAGGCAGGGGACCCGCCAGACGCCTGGGCCCAGCTTGAGCTGGGGTTCCGCTTGGACACTTTGGAACAGCCGGGGCATCTCTTAGGGAGTGGCAGCCCGGACAGCCCAACAGCAAGGGCCATGAAACATGGCAGGGCGTGCCGCGTGGGTGCTAGAATATTCTGTGGGAGACAAGTGCAGGCAGGGAGTGGTCCAGCGCTCCGCCTCAGTCGCGGGTGCTGCGGGTGCACTGGTGCTGCTCCACTGAAACCCAGGGTTCTCCCCCTCGGCTTGCAATCTGCTCTGCAGCTAGTGCTGACAGCTGCCATATATTGTCCTAGGCGTTAACAGTATGGTCTCTACCACAGTTAGTGCCTCGCTAGGCTTATCCAACACCGTTGGGTAAGCCCAAGGAGTCCTGTCAAAGTCACATACGTATGTATACAGTATCTATCTGCACATATCTATGTAACAAAATACACAGAGATACAGGCCACAGCGGGTTCCAGCAGGTCAACTCTGCTGTCAGCAGCAAGAGCAAGAGGCACCATGTCATCGAAGAGAATTTCAAAGAGAAAGTAATTTAGCATTTTCCAAACACAAGGAAGTGGCAGTATAAACGAAGTTTGGTTGGTCTGGGTGAGCGCGACCACCCGGCTAACGTGGCATGTCTGGTCCTCAGTCTATTGCCCTTGCTTCCAGGGCCCATTGGCTCTGAGCACAAAAGGACACCTGGCAGACAGCTTCCAGGAGACCCCGAAGAACAAAAGATGGGTGAGGGGAAGGGCCAGCAGCAAGAAGGGGCTGAAGATAAGTGCTGTAGTGGGAGCAGGGGATAGTGTGGTGTGGCCGAGTTGCAGAGCCAGGGGCAGGCCTGTGCTGGGTGGGTAGCGCAGCCACCCTTGAGACTACCTGGCAAGATCACAGGGAAACCATGATGGAAGGAGAAACAGAGAGAAGAAGGCAGCTCACAAAGATGGGAGACAAGACTAGCAGGGAGGGACAGCTGGGATGCAGGGGCCTTCTTCGGTAGTGTTCCCTCCACACATGCACGCACATAAGAATCTACATGTGGTTTTGAGAAAAGAAATGGAACCATGACAGCAAAACAGAAGAGGAGACAAAGCTGGGATGGATG
Organism: Macrotus californicus; assembly: GCA_007922815.1. Taxonomy (NCBI): domain Eukaryota; kingdom Metazoa; phylum Chordata; class Mammalia; order Chiroptera; family Phyllostomidae; genus Macrotus; species Macrotus californicus. The sequence goes on from VMDR010000044.1 coordinate 15,261, forward strand.
GGGATCAGGAGAAAAGAATGAGGTGAGCAAAGGCAGAAGCGGGGCTGAGTGGGCCAGAGGTCAGGGCTCGCGATCCGGCAGAGATACACACAGAACCTCCAGAACAGGGACACTGTCTTAGACTGACTGGAGGGGTGTGAGCTGATTCACAGACTTAGCGGAAGCTTCTGGAGAGTAAGGTAGGAAGGAGCTGTTTCTGGGATACCCGCTGACCAACTGCTGCTCTGGGTGGCGCTCCTGCCCTCTGCTTGCCTAGTGCTCATGGGGAATCATGGAGACTCCCAGGGACCTACAGAGCTGGATGGCTGAGGACAATGTGCGCCACAGAGGAATGTGGGCCCAAGGGTCAAGCCCAAAATGCTCTCCCCGCCAGCCTGTCCTGCCTGCACCCCCAGCCCCAGGCCCAGGGTGAGGACCACAGGTGGCCTGGGAGTGAGGGGGTGGGGGCGCAACCTGGAGAATCTAAGAGCAGCCCTCAGGATCCCCACATCTTGAGGCTTCACAAGATCGGAGGCAATATGAAATCCAGCATAGGTGATGAACACATATTACAAGGTAACATTTTCTCAGAGTGCAGGAGTATCTGAAACCACGGGGCTCGCGAGGTCCATTAGGGCACAAGAGGCGGTGACTCGTGGGTAAGGAGCCTGGGGTGGGACGTCTAGGGACGCGTCTGTGTCAAGAGGCGACATCACCACTGAGGAAGCGGCACAGAAACACACTGAAACTTCGTTTACACCCCACTGGAGCAAAGCCCGCTCCCTCCTCTGACTGCAGGATGGCCTGTACCTGTGTGATATAATTTAACACCTGGAGAAGAGAAATCTAAAGAGAGATCGTTAATCACAAAAATTCACAGAGAGGAAGGAAAACAACTTACTTAGCATTACTGTATTCACTATGAAACACTTAATACGTCACTAAGCACGTACGTCTACGTTAAAGTAAGGCTATAACTTAACAGCTTAATCGACAGGAAGGGAGGAGACGTTACTTAATCATGGAGTAAGAGGGTGGAGGTTCAAATGGCAAACTATTCTCCAGCACGGCGGGCGCATGCTGCGGGCGGCAGCCCAGCGCTCTAGGGGTCTCCGCAGGGCAAGGGCTGCAGGGCCCGGACCAGCAGATCAGCTCCCGGCCGGGCCCAAAGCGGCTGATGAACCAAAACACATGGGCAGGAACAAACAGCAGCAGCCACAAAACAAAACAAAAACAAAACAAACCCCCTCCAAACCCAAAAGGGCATGGAAGTTGGGTGCCGGCTGGCCCAGGCCAGACGTGCAAGGGAGTGCTGCTCAGGGAACCCAGGTAGGGACGTGCCCCTCCTCCCACCAGCCCCACTGACTGAGGAGAAAAACAAGAAAAAAGCATGAGATGGAAAAGGAAACTCCAGGTTCAAGCTGAGCTGCAGCAGATCTGGCCTGACGACATGAAATGAAACTTCTGCCTACACTGGTGTGAGCTGAACGCAGGAGACGGACTAGACTGGCGTGAGCTGAAGGCAGGAGACGGTTGTAACTAAGGAAGGTCACAATGGAGAAGGACACAAGTCTTTCAGTGCACACTGAAGAACAGAAACCATGTTCAAATTCATGTCAAGTTATAAAAAACTTTAAAACAATGAGCCAAAAAAAAAAAAAAAGAAAAAAGAGACAGTAACGTCTGACCTTGGGAAGCACAGACAAGCTGGGGGCTGCACAGGAAGAGTCTATGTTTTAATCATTTGTCTCCAAATCACCCTTTTCTGAGGCAATGCTCACTACAACCACCACCTAATTGTGAGATAGTTTGCCATCTGAGGGGAAAGGTCAAGAAGAACAAGCTCCATCTCTTTTACCTCGAGGCCTCTGCTTTTCTGCGTCGTAGATCATGACCACTTCTGTGACCTGCAAAAGAAAACAGCCATTCGAGGATCTGGATGCCACAGCGCGCATGAGCACCTCTGGCTACAACAGAAGTCTCAAACCAAATGCCTGCCGGGAAGTCTCTAGTCTAGGGAGTCCTGAGGCAAAAGGCCGGCCTTCCAGGGTATGCTGTCCAAGACTCATGGGGCCAGGGGCCCAGGCCACCATTCCACAGGGGAGATGATAGTGAGGAGACCTGCAGGGTAACCCACCCATTCACTACGCCGGGAATGGATTGACCCAGAGCGCTGGTGGGTCAGTGTCCCCACTATCCTGCTGACTTGGCCCTCACTGCCCATCACCGCCCCCCCCACCCCCCGCATTCACCGAATGAGGACCTTATTGTGTACTCTGGCACTTCTTAACCCTGGTCCCCACCACTGAACATTCAGGTGCCACCTGACAAACATGACGCAGCCAGAGTAGGCAGGGCCACACCGTCAACAGGGCATTTGAGCAGCAGAAGCCTGGGGAGGCCTGTGCAACGGCCCCACTAATGCTGGCACTCTAGCCCCGTCTTTTCCTCTGCCGGCCCCAAGACAACTGAGTTCCCTGTATGGCCCCAATTAACTCCAACCCCCATGAGATTCTAAAGGATTTTAATCTCTTGCAGAAAACAGGACCACTCTCGGGAAGTCTGTATCACAGAGGAAACCCTGAGCAGGACACAGGGCCAAACATCTCCTGTGAAGCCTGGCAGCCTAAATGACAATGAGAGCTTCCAGAGGGAGCAGTGGGCTTGGGCCAGGGACCCTCATACCGTGAGGTCCCACTGCTGGTACAAGGACCTCGAACAGTCTCTGCTCTAAAAGTCCCCCACCAGGCCAGGCTCTGTCCTCAGCTGCAGCTACCAGGACAAGGTACCTTGCTTGGGGTCCTAGGCAGGAGGAGTTAGTCCAAGGTCCCAGGTGAACCTGATCTGGAACACCCCCTACTACTATTGAAAGACAGCAGGCCGGCTTCTCAGCAACACTCCCTAATCCTCACAACCAACCAGGAGGCCTCCTGGATACCAGCCTGTAAAGTTTTATTTTGTTTAGAAAAGTCATGACTACTCTCCTGGATGGTGAATGGCCATGAAGGGAAAGGATGGGGCCCTGCTTATTCTGTTCTGGGGGGATGCGGGGCAAGAGCTGCCAGGTTGAGCCTCCCCGGGACATAGGGCTCCACCGTGCCTGTCTCAACTAGGCCAAGTTGAGCAGCTGCTGCCTAGGTGCTGCCGGTGAGGGAAGAACTCACCACTCCAAATTTCTTGAAGTATTCCCTGAGCTCTGTCTCACCACAATTGTGAGGAATTCCACCGACAAATATCTTATTTGATTTACTGTTATCGCTCCTGGATCCTTTCTGCTGTGTCAAGAAGGAAAAGACGGTTAGTCCACGTGTGGATCCCTCGGCATGCTCCCCAGGATTTTGAGTGTCTGCATGAATTTGAGAGGCACTAAAGCTACCGAACACTCTGAAAGTCCAGTGAGTTCAAAGAGAACCAAGAACAGCATTTCCCCAGAGACCCAAGGAGACCAGATCCAGCACTGTGGCACCACTGTTTTTCAAATGCGTTTAAAAGCAGGCTACAGTACTATGTTCAGTTATTCTGAACCACAACAGCTCTATAACTTAAAGCTCTACACTGTGAAACTAAGGATTTCAGGAGAGTAAGGAAGACACAAGGGGGCGGGCCCCAATGATTAAAACTGCTGATAAGTCTGGTTTTTTCAAGCTGATGACCAACAATGATGATGGAAAGTTCTAGTAACTGAAGAGCCATTCCATCATTTGTCTTTAGCTACCCCTGCCTCTGATCCTGGTATCTGTGGAATGACTTCACACCTACCTTGGAGGAAGACGTTTGAGCCCAGCTCATCACTTGGGAGGCCGACGTGAAGGAAACAGGCCCACCCGAACCCCTTGGGTGGACCCAAAACTCCGCTCCTGCTCTGCAATGCTGCCCCTCCTACCCCCTCCACTCCTATACCCCTTCTTCTTTCTACCCAAGGAGATCATAGGTTAAGTCATTCCAACTGCTTTTTTTAAAAAGACTATTTATTTAATCCTCACCAGAGGACATTTTTTCATTGCTTTTAGAGAGAGAAGGAGGGAAGGAAAGGGGGAGAGAGAGAAACATTGATGCGAAAGAAAAACATCAACTGGTTACCTTCTGTACACACCCTAATTTGGGATCAAACCCACAACCTAGGTATGTGCCCTGACCGGAAATTGAACCCGCAACCTTTTGGTGCACGGGATGACACTCCAACCAATTTAGCCATACCAGCCAGGGCTGTCCCAATTGCTACTGATCAGCAATTTTGAGGTTGGGCAAGGTTTCCTCTGGTGTGCAGGTTATGGCCCGTGCCTATTCTGTCTTAATAAAGCTGTCAAGAGACTAAAGGATGTTAATAACCAAATGGAATCTGAACTCTGCTTGGAGTTCAGTCTGAAAAGCTGTGAAGGCATCTGAGACGATCCCAGAAATGTGAGCATGGTGGTGTGGACAGGGGTGACACTGATTGTCACCATGGGCATTTCAGCTGTGGGGGAATGGGGGTTCTGTGAGAGGTCCATGATTTTAGGAGATGGTCTACGCAGGAAAAGATAGATATTAATACGGATAACTCTGTAAGTAGTAACAATTAATGAATCTAGTTTTCTGTAATTTGAAAACTTCCCTAATAGAAAGCTGGAAAAATAAAAATGGTTTCAGGAGTCTGAGGCCCCTGTCTACCAGCAGCAGCTGGGGTCCTGCTAGAAACACAGGTCTCAAGCCTCCACCTATATCCACAATCAGGCACATGTGGAGGGGCCTACATACAACTTCTTAACAACCTCCAGCCCAGTTCTGTTCAGTAGGGCTTTCTGCAAGGATGGGAGCGTTCTGGGTGACAGCCTTCTCTGAAAACTACTGGGTGGTAGAAGGGGAGGTGTGGGAAGGGAGCAACAGAGGATAGGTCTGCCCCAACTGACCCAGCACCAGCGGCCACACACAGCTCACAGGGAATACCCAGGAGTCACCACATTGGCTGTTCGAGCGACCAGGTTCGTGTCTGGAGGAGAGCCGCAGAGCTGGGTGGTAGAAGCCTTGGAGTCAAGGATGTCCAGGCCACCAAGCAGACAGGAGTAAGGGACTGAACGGAGAAGATGATCTTGGTCCACTTGGGCAGGTTGGAAGCACTTGGGACAGATAAAACCTGACTCTACCAGGGACATCCAACCTGCCACCCACAGGCTGTACGTGTCCCAAGATGGCTATGAATACGGCCCAAAACAAAATCATACATTTACTTAAAACATTGAGATATTTTGTGCTTACATGTTGCAATGTATTTAATGTGTGGCCCAAGACAACTCTTCTTCTTCCAGTGTGGCCCAGAGATGCCAAAAGGTTGGACATCCCTGGTCTAGATAATAAATGGATGTGAGCTGTCATTTTTTTTAAAGGAGACTAATAAAAATTTTCTTCTTGGCTATAAGATAAAAATTTTACAGCACTGGATAAATATGAGCAATTCTCAGCTGGAAGTGTCAAAGGAAAAGACCTTCTGTTGCTCCTAACAAGCACAACCACTAGATCTTAACAAGTACAAACACCAGAACAAAGGCACATGTTTGTCTAGTTAATATGCAGTACTACTGAAAATAATACAGAGTAATATTGAATGTAAACTGTAATTGAAAAACAACAACAAAGGCACATGTATCCTTTAAACTGGCTGCTGAACACACAAGATCGCCCACCCAGCCCCTTACCCAGCCTTCTTTTGGCCGCGTCCTCTCTGGCTGCATCCCCCGAGGTGTGCATGGCTTTGGGTCGATCTGTAGAAAGTTTCAAACAAGCCAGTTGTGAATAAGAAGCTCTTTTCTCTAGAAAAGAAGCCATCAGCAACAGCAGCCAGCAGCACACACACGAGCACTCTCCCTAGTCAATTTACACCACGTCCCTGTCCATTTCCTACTCCGACCTCCAGCCCAAACACAGACGTCATCCTTTTAGATCACCCCCACAGGAAAGAGTCCTTAACATGAACATCCATGAAAGCTCAGACCCAGTGAGCTGAAGGTCAAATGACAGAGAGCGGCAGGGAGCTCAGCTGTAGGACACTTACGTTTCGCCCATCCAGTGTGTGCGGTCTGCTGGCCAGCACTGTGCCCACACAGTTGGGGTCTTTAAACTTGACAAACCCGAAGCCTCGAGACTGGTTGGTTGTCTTATCTTTCATGATCACACAGTCCACGACCTCTCCATACTGGGAGAAGTAGCTGCGGAGAGTCTCTGCTCAGAGATTGGGACAGAAACACACACACACACGAGTGTTAAACACAGTGTCGCAGCTGGCATACACACACACACACACTCTCTCTCTCTCTCTCTCTCTCTCTCTCTCTCTCTCTCTCTCTCTCTCCTGGTTCACCAGTCTGACCTGGAAAGTGTGCAACTAGCCACTTTTAAACAGACCAATCTACTAATTTGGGGGGCAGGGGAAGAGGGTAAAGGACAAGAGACACATGAGGAAGAATGGGGGACTCCACACGATGGGCACATCAGGTCTTCATATAAACTAGAAAGGATGCAACTAAGCATGGCTGTGGCAAAGGCATACAGTGAAGTTTAAGAAAATGCAGAACAACCACTTTGAAGGCCACTTGACAAGCTTCTTTCTGCTATGTCTGAACTCACTGACTGCTGGGCAAAGCCCTGGCCATTGCATTTTGCATGTTAATCGTCCTCCTGCCTCCAGAACCTACTTTGGCCTTGAGCTAGGAAGCTACAGTCTAATTTATCCCCTAATTCTGCTGTGAAACATCAGGACAAAATTAACCGTTTCAAAGCCAATATTGCATTCCCTCTGCCCCCCGCCAATGACCAAATGAATGTCCTTGTATTCCAGAAATCAAGATAATAAATCAATCAAGAATTAAAGAAGCTCGAGGTAATAGCAAGAGAGGAATTCACATGACACAACTTGAAAACCAAGGTCAGTCCACCTGCAGCGCTTGGCACTCAGCCACAGCACCTACCTTGGGTGGTGCTCCAGTCAAGACCGCCCACAAAGAGCTTCCTGCAATTCAACAAGAAAACATTTAGGGTCAAATGGTTCTTGCGTTAAAGATGCCACCCATCTGACCCATTCCAAGGTAGTAATCCACACCACCACAGGAGTTCGCGCAAACATGCTGACGTCGTCACAGTCACGGCAATGGCACAGGATAGCCGCGGTTATCACCTGGTCTCACTGGCTGCAGACACAAAAAATGACTCCAAGACCTGCCAATACAGCAGGGTGAGTGTTATAATGTAGTGAAGACATGTCCAGAATTGCACATGCACATGGACTACAACCACAGCAAGTCCCTACCCTACCACTCTTGCAATACTGTTCATTTGCAATCAAGATCTGAGATCACAGGTGACAAACCAGAATGACAGCAAGGTTAGGGACTATAGGGCAAAGCCTCAGATACCCACCATATGGCCATAAGCTAAGATCCACAAATCACTGGGAAGGTCCCCAGAGTTCCAGACCCAGCAGTAGATCCTAGCCCACGTCGCCCACCCCAGGGTGGCCTGGGCTGTACTTTCAAGCAGACACACTAGAAGATTTGGAGGAACCCCATATCATCCCTGTAGCCTACCTGCCTTGTGTCTGCCCTCAGTGGGTCCAGAACCCACAGTTCCCCTACTGTCCCCAGGGGAGGGCTCTACACAAGGAAGAAGCTTGGTAGCCCCTGTCTTTCCCACCTCTCACACCACCCTCAAACTGGCTGGATCTGGAGTGAACTGAGGTACCACAGCTGTTCCAGCTTCCACAGGGGACAATGCTCACCACCTTCATGCTCAGCACCCCTCCACATCATTCCAGCCTCCCACATTCCTGGAGGCAGGTATGACAGAGAAGGTAGAGGGAAGGGGCTGCAGCAGCAGTGGTGGCAGCCCTCCATCCCGCTTATTGTACCCAGGAAAAGGGGACACTACCACTGTCACCCTCAGAGCTGGACCAAGGCATTGATTGGCAGGTCTTCAGATGCTGGCAGGTAGCCCAGGCTCAGTTCCTGCCTGAGACACAAGGACCCTGCAAGGATTATCATCGAGTCCTACCTCCTGAGCAACCAAGAGAACCACCAGACAGGGAGCCTTGCCCTCCACCAAGGACAGAATGATCAAGGGAAGAGGCACAACTGTCACCTCTGCTCCATCTGGTGACTCAAGCCTTGGTATACCAACTACTGGCAAAATGCCTGTGAAAGCAGGACTGTCAGGGGCTTGTTCCAATCTGCCTTTTCTCTAAGGAACGGCAATCTAAACTTACTGTGTGAGAAATAAGCTCCCACCACTGCCAACCTAAAATGCCAACGAACAGGCCACCACCTGTCCCTGGCTGGAGAGAACTATAAGGGGAATAAGGACAGGTGTCGAGCCATGGCTATTCTTCCAGTGCCCTAGAAGGGAGCCAGGTAAGAACAGGTTTCAGGGAACATGCTGATCAAGCAGCAGCGAGGCTCACATTTAGGCCTCATTAACTTAAAACTGTTGCAGGCCTCCTGCTTTCCAACAATAGGGGAGGGGGGATGGGGGAGCCTCTTCCATCTGTGCCCCACTCTCCAAGGACTGTCCAGACAATGCCCAGAGCAAGCTGTGACTCAGGCCCCGCCACACCCAGTGTGCCCAACCCTTTGAGGCCTGGCACCCAGTAGGGATACAGGGCCTCAAATGACAAGGGCCAGAGGCCGACTAGCACTGCTGAGGAACTGCCCGTTTGCCCAGGCCTTTAGAACAGGAATAGCCAAGGCTTCGGTGTGGAAAAGCAGCTTTATACAAGAAAGAGATCTCAAGCATTCTCAAAAACAAAATTAAAACAAACCCTAATTCCCTTAGAGAATACCAACCTCTATTTAGCATTGCATTCACCAAACAGTAAAGTAATAAGCTGCTGCCCATCCAAGCACATCAACCTTCCACTGCCTACCCACAGAGGAAGAACCCGCCAGACCAGTCCAGACTCCAGCCTTCACTTACTTAAATTTCAAAATTAGGCATTAAAGGGAAAAAACTAGAAATGCCATCACCTGCACAATGGACAGACTGGCATCTGCCTTGTGGATGGATAATAACATGGCATCAATACTGTGCATTTCAATTTTATCACTGTACTGTGTGCATTCAAGAGAATGTTTCTGTTCTTGAAGACGGAACCACAAAAAGGTCCACACAAAGGGGCATTAGGGCACCACTTCCTCTCAAACACTTCACTGAAGACCCACGCAGAGTTTAGGAGGATTACCTAGTTTACCACGATCTCTTCAGCTGTTCCTAACTCTCAACTTAGTCTATTATAGTTCTGTTTTCACTTATTTTTTGTATTTCTAGAGTTCTATTTGGTATTAGTTCAAGCAAGACATTTTGATAGTCTTTTGTTCATTCATATTTTCAATATCTTGTTTTCCTATAAAATACTTTAAAAATATGTAGTCTCTGATAATTCTAGTACTTGCTGTATTTGCAAGTATTATTCTGCAATTTGACTCTTCCGCAGATTTTTGCTCGCAGCAGCATTCTTCCTGGGCTTTGTGTATTTGGACTGTACATGCATGTTCTTCAACCACGCATTTAAACATTTTTCTAAAATAATGCTATGTCCTACATTTTATGTATTTTGTATCAATAGGATTTATCTAAATATCTAGTCTTTTATTAATATTGTTTTTTAATGCATTGACTGATTTCAAAGGAGGAGAGAGAGAGAGAGAGAGAAAATCATCAACTGATTGCCTCCTGTTCACTCCCGTCCATGCCCCAACCAGGGATCGAACCCTAGGGCTATGCGTGTGCTGCATGTGCCCTGACCAAGAATCCAACAGGCCACATTTTGGTTCACACAATGATGCTCCAACCAATTGAGTCACAGGGCCAGGGCTAAATATCTAGTCTTAAATATTGCCAGAAACAGAAGACTAAATATCCTTTTATATAAACTTTCTTATGTTATTTTGTTTTCAGTATGTCTCTTGTTAAACAGTAATTGTTTGCATTTTCTTTACTAAATAAATTTGAGATTACTTAAAAAGTAAAAATAAAAAGCAGACCCATGCATGAATGAATGGGGCAGAATGTTAGCCCCTGGTGAATCTGGCTGGATAAAGAATATGGTGGCCCTGGCTGGTGAGGCTCAGTGGACCAAGTGCCGGCCTGCAAACCAAAGGGTCACCAGATCGATACCCAGTCAGGGCACGTGGCTGGGTTGCAGGCCGGGTCCCCAGTTGGGGGAGTATGAGAGGCAACGGATGAATGTGTATCTCTTGTATACTGATGTTTCTCTCACTTTCTGCCAGCTCCTTCTCCTTCCCTTCTCCCTTTTCTAAAAATAAACAAAGTATTTTAAAAAATATTGTTACTAATCTGTAACTATTCTGTAAATCTGAAGTTATATGAGATTATAAATTAGAAAATTCTCATCATTGAGGAAATGCCAGAATTTAGGTTTCTTCTGAAACAACAGTACTGATACATAGGATATCTGAGACACTTAGTAAGAGGTGCCTCTTGTATAACCACCACTTTATATGCAGAGGGAAGACCATGCCTTTGTGCAGGGCAGCACCATGCTGGGCACTTTTAAGTGTTTCCACTTCCTTTGCTCCTGGTTCTGAGGGCACACTCTCCCAGTCTGCACACAGAAGGTTCCAGAAGGTCCTGGAAGGCCAGCTGATTCATGGTAGCAGGGACCTTTCCACAGCCCAGCACAAAGCCCTAACCTCTGAGCCTCAAGTTTTTGTCATCAATACAATAAAAATGGCCCTGAGTGCCAACCTCACCAGGGTGAGTGAGAAACAGGTGTTCCAACACCCCAGAGACTAAGGCCCCCACAGGACAAGCCCAGACACAGTTCTTCACTGCCCTGGCAGCAAGATACACATGGACACGCAGTCCTGGCACCAGTGGGAGGCATGTTCACCCCCTCCGGCACCATCCAGGAACAGCCTAGACAGACTCACTTGGCACCACGTGAAACTCAGGAGTCTATGAGCATGTACACAGAGGGCTCTGCAGATTAAGGGATTGGCCAACCATGCCAGCTCCCCTTCTCCAGCCCTTCCCAGCTGTGAAGGGTAACATCACTCCACTGAAACTGGATGTCAGGGCCACACAGACCCTGCACTTCCCAAACCCGCGTGCAGACTTCCTGGCTCTACTGGGTCCTCCCAAGAGAACAAACATCAGGAAACAGGCAATGCCACCACCTGGGGGATCTGAGAGAGGCTGGCTGTCTTGCTCCCAGGACCTATACCTCAAGAGGGGTTGATGACCTCCTCCTGGAAGGGGCTCTGTACAGGTGACCAGGCATCAGGCTCCAGTTAACATTCCCCTCGAATGTTCTGCCTGCTGAAACCAAATCTGCTTTTGGACGACTACCCCACTCTTGCTCTGCGGACTTCAGAGCAACCATGTAATAATATCTGTACCAGAAAGTCAGTCTGCAGTGGCTGCCCCTGGCTGGGGCTGACCACTCTGGGCTCTGCCCCGGAAGCATACTGGTAGGCTTTGGAAAGTTCCATCCTGCCTGGCAAGAAGGCCACCCAAGGCAGCAGGGGGCAGAGGCAGAGGGCCCAGACCAATCAGCTGTTGAGCAAATGGCCTTTTCTTCTTAGAAAGAACATCCTACCCAGAGCCTATGTTTGCACCTTCCTGATCTCCAGTGGGGACACACTGGGACTTGATCTCCCTAAGTCTGTCTGTCCTCACTTCCCTGCAGAAGGGAGGTGGTCCTAGGAGGGCACACACAGCCCTTGCCCATAGGCCTCACCCCAAATCCCCCCCATGCCAGCTCCTGCCTTGAACACTCAGCATCCCCTCCCAGACAACTGTGGGGGCTGTGTGACATGGTAGAAAAACCCAGGAATGACTGCTGATTGATGGCAGGAGATCCTCCACTCACTGCCCTGTCCCATACAGGAAAAATGTCCTCCCCAAATCAAGCCCTCTCTGAAGCAAAACAAACAATGACCCCTCCCACATCATTGGGCAATCAGCACAAACAGGCATTTACAAGTACAGTCTACAGTTCACTGCTGCTCCTGATCCCTACCCTCTCAGGCCCCACCAGAACTCAACTTAGGGGTGTCTACTTGCAGAGTCTCTCCAACAAACTGTTCCAGAAAGACCAGGAAGGACTTAAGTGCTCCACCTTGGGACCACTCCACATGCCATCACTCAGCCAGTGCCAGGGCTGCAGCCTGCTGAGGTCACCTACTTGCAGCCTCTCTGACTGAGCAGCCATGGACTCATTCCACATCCCCAATCTTTCCTTGAAGTGATCCCAATGCAGCTTGACTTCCCTTCTCCAAGTCTTTCCATTCGTGCAACTCTGCCCTCAATGACATGCAGGTGTCCCTGTCTTACCAGTCCCTGGTTACGCAAATAGGACCACGTGTGCCAGATAAAATCTTCCTCACTTTTCTCCAGTTCCTGACACAAGTTGGCTGTCCCAGAGGTGGGTGGTACAAAGAGCCTCTGGGTGCCTCTGTCTATCTGTAAAGGGAAAGAGCCCTCCCCCTAGCACCCAGGAACACCAACAAGGTGGCAGGCACCCTCAGGAATCCACCCACAGACCCCAGCTGAGAATCTGAATCAAGGGACCTTTCTTTAAGTTGACTTTCCAAGGTTGTGGCAGAGGAAGGAGGACCTCAGAGCCCTGTCTGCTCAGCAGGGCTCCCAGCAAGGTGAGTGTCTGTCACTGCGAGGCCTTCCTCAGAAGGCAAGACACCTAGCCTACCATACATCAGCTAAAAAGGGCTACATACGACTACAGGTGACATCCACCGCTCCTGTCATCCTATTGCCCTCAAGACCTGGCCCTTGCTCTGTTCCAGCTGACTGTGAAAATAAGGATGCTAAAAACATTAACTAAAGCCAGTGGTCTCACCCAGCTTCCATTCGCCCATCAGAGTTTATGCTGATTTCTAAGCCAGCTCAGGTAGTCAAGAACTAGGGAAGCTCTCCCTTCAAAGACAAATTCAGGAGTACAGACTAGGGAAGAATGGTGCCCCAGGCATCCACATATTTCCTAAGGCCTCCACAGTGCACCCACACACGTGTGTCTGTCAAAGAAAGGGGAGTAGCCCCTCCTACCTGTCAAGTGCTCCCTAGGGAGCTACTGGGGCGGAGACCAGACACCAAAGCAAAGAAGGTCGGAGGTGAGGGTGACTGTCACCAGATATCACTCAGACCTGCCACCTCCTGATAATGTCTGCCATTGCTTGGATCTGAGCGCAACACACCACATGGCAACCCCGCCGAAGCTGAAACCCTGGTCCTCTCATAGAAAACTGCAGAAGGGCCATCGCCAGAGAGCCTGGCTCCAAAGTTACATAGCAAGGAGATCAGAATGAACCTGGGACTCCACATCCAACACAAACAAGGTTTCCACATAAAACAGAAACTTCTCAGTACTTTTTGGCAACAGATTTTTACTTGCAAAGCAATAAAAGGTTTCTGGGACACCTGTGATTTACAAGTTTAAAACTGAGACCATTCAGATAGATTTACCAGGATGGGAAGAGAACATCTCCAGGCAGGGTCTCTAGTCCCAATCCTGGTTCTGCTCCTCACTCTGCAGCCTTCCCAAGTTGCCGACAGGTCTGGAGGGTCCAGATCTGGGATTGGATCCTGGCTGGGATCTGTTGAGTTGGGGCAAGTTGAAGGGGTAAAATGCTAGGCATCTCTTCCTCCTCATGGGCATTCCTAAGGGGCAGGCCTAATGGATCTCCAGACTCCCTTCCTTCCCTAACCTTCATCTCTGCTCTCCTGGTGAGAAGGGAAGGCAGCCCAGGCCTGCAGACACCTGTGCTCTGGAAAGACATGTGCATGTGATATGGATGTGAGAAGCATGACAACTCTTTCCCTGCCTCCTAGTTTCCTGTTAGAAGTGCTGCAACCTTTGAGTTACCTAACAGAACACAGCCTTCTAGTTCACGAAGGGGGGTGGGGGGTGGAGGGGAAACAAACCAGCTGGGAGCTAAGTGCTTTCTTCATGGGTCCTCTAAATGGTATGGGTTTTTTGGGAGGGAGAAAACACACAACATACATTTTAGTCCAAGGTGTATGCAGTGGCTGGAGCCGGATGCGGGCCCAGTGGTGCCAGCCTCCCACCAACAAACAATTACTGACTCACCAAATCAATTACTTTGTAAAAAACACATCTGTTCAAAGCTAAGGGCACCAAGAAATGCACACAAGGCCACGGAAAAGCAGCCCGCACTGTTTTGCCATCTTCTTCAGGGAAAAAAAATCCAACTGTAAAATTACGCTGGTGCCGTGGGAACTGGTTTCTGCATAGAAAACTAGAGCAAAACCCTCCACCAGGACAGAACTGCATTTTCTAGCTCCTTTGGGATAGCTTCTCGGGATCTCGGCTGGTTCAGCATAAGACAAGGTTATAATTAAAGGGAAACAGCTGTAACAAACCTGCTCTAATAGCTGCGCCAAAAGAAAGACCTCGGAAGCAAGGCTTTCTGCCCACCCGTCGTTTCCCTTTCTCTGTATTTTAAATACACCCCGGGGTGGGGGGGGTTAGGTGAGGGCAGAGAGAGGAGGCGCTCCATCAACGTAAAAACAACAGTCACAGACGCCGCGGGGTGCCCGGACCAGTCCCCCTGACCTTGGCCCGAGAGCTCTCTGTAATCCTTCCTTGTTCTTAGCACTTGGGGGGAGGGGGGATACACTGGAAAGGGTGCGATGTATGCCGCCCAGAGTCTGGTGGGAAAAGTTGGGCGGCTGCAGAACCGGAACCCCCGCGTCGGGCCCGCCACGTGCGCCGACCCACCAAGTTTGTGCGCGGGCTGGGGGCGCCGCAAAACCCTCCGGTCCTCCAGTTCCAGGTTCCAGTTTCGGTCCTCCAGGAGAAACACAGGCACCGGGGCGCCCACCCTGTACATTCAGGTTTGGAGTCACCCAGCGGGAAATCTAGGCACGGGGGCAGAGGGGGCGCCCAGGACCCCTCTTGAGTTCCCGTTCAGGCTCCCCCAGAGGGAAATCAGGCGTGGGGGCGGACAGGGAGGCCTCAGACCCTCCACGTTCCCGCTCGGGATCCCCAGTGGTAAACTCGGGCGCGGCGGCAGGCCCCTCCGGGGCCCCACAGGCTCCCATTCAGGAGTCCCTCAGCGGGAAACTCGGTCGCGGCGGCGGTGGGCCCTTCCCGGCCCCCTAGGCTCCCGTTCGGGATCCTCCCGGGCCAAGAAGCAGCGGGGACCCTCAGAATCCTCAGATTCCCGCTCGGGGTCCCCCTCCCCCGGCTAGGAAGCGGCGGGATCCCGGGCTGCGGCCCCGCAGCGTGACCTTGACGGGCCAGGCGGAATCTGGGAGGGGGCCGGCCGAGGCGGCGGCGCGGCTCTGTGCGTCCTCACCCGATCTCGTCGGCGCCCGAGTTGTTCATGGCGGCGGCGGCAGCTGTTAGTGTCCCGGGCCCCCTGGCTCGCTCCCGCCTCCGGAAGGTCACTGGCCCCGGCGCCCTCCCCACAACAGCGGCCCGGATCTGCGCAACGGCGACGGCCGCGCTGCCTCCTCCCCTCAGCGCCAACCCAACAGTCACCGCGCGCCCCCGCGCCCGCGCCACCGCCCTGCACACGCCCGGGCGCGCTCCAGCACAGGGCGTAAGGGGGCGGGGACGGGGGGGGTGCCACCGCGTGCGTGCCGGCGTTTGTGCGTGCGGCGGAGTCCGCCCTGCCGCTACTCCACCGCTCCGCTTCGAGCTTCCTGCTTTGGCGGCTGCTGGCGTCGCCGCTGTGCGTGCTGGGAAATAGAGTCCAAAGCGCAGGCGTCTGCCCCGCCCCCGGTGAGCAGCGCGCGGGCTGAGCCGCGTGCGTGCGCGTGCGTGCGTGCGTGCGTGCGTGCGTGCGTTCTCTGCGGCGCTCCGGGATAGGCACTGCAGGGCGCAGGCGCGCCTGTGGCTTTCTTATTCAGTCTCCAGTGGAAGGAGGTGGTCGTGCGTCGGGCAAGCTGTAGAGGCGGGCCACGACCGCACCCCACAGGCTCCCCGTTGGTATCATGTCCCATTCCTGCTCCTTGGCTGTTCCTGCTGTCCCCGTCTCACGAAAGAAGTTACCAAAGGTCAGAGAAGCCTAGTCACCTGCCCAAAGTCACTCAGGGGAAGAACTGGAATCAAATCCAACAGTTGCCTACAAATTCATGATTATGAAAACATAATGGGCATCTACCACGTGCCTAGTATTGTTTCTTTCCTCAATTGTCCACACAGATGTTTCTTATCCCCGGTGGTCTTGTCCTTTCACTCCCCAATCGCACGACTGGCAGCCCATTAAATGTATAGAAGGCTTTAAAATTCTCTTGTGGGTGTTTGCCTGAGCCAGAATGGACTTCAAACAGACTAGAAACTTTCAGCCCATCACGTGAAGAATATGTTTTAGGTGTTAGATAATGTTATTAACCCAGGCAGGTCAGTGCTTTGCGGTTTAAAGGCCTTTGCTGCCAATTGGAAGGTCTCTGGACGACACTACAAATTTACTTCATTCAGAAAAGCCTTGGGTGATCTCACATTCAGTGACCTGCCTGCCTGCGCCCAGCAAAGAGAAAGAGAAGAGAGGAGTACATGATGGTTCACTGTAGTGTCATTACCTGTTTTTTGAATTTCCATAATTTAAAAAATGAATTTGATGAAATGTAAGAAACAAGTTTTTCACATCAAATTTGCAAGGGGAAAAGGATGCCCAGGATGAATACATCTTTTTACTGAAAGGTGGTTTTTGACTCTAAGCTTGAACAGCCAGAAATATGGGCAGGGCTTCCAGCCCCTGGTCCACTTGCAGGAGCAACAACCAAGTACAAGTGAAACTTTGAGCTCCCCTCCATCTTAAGAGGGTAGGGGAGGCCCTGGTGGAAGTGGGAAGTGGGGGCTGATGCTCACTCTTGGGGTGGGCAAACTACCACCCTCTGACCAAGTAAAGTTTTATGGGCACACAGCTATATCCATTCTTATTTATGATGCTTTCACACCACAGTGGGCAGACACTGGCCTGCACAGCTGAAATTATTGACTGAACCTTTAACAGAAACTTTCTGTGTTCTATAAAAAGAGCAGGACCCTCCCTAGGGCAGCGTCAGTGTCATGTGCTCATCAGGCCCGCTAGGGTGTGTGTCACCTTTTAAGCCTCCTAGGAAGGTTCCTCGAGTCACCTGGGTGGACTCAGGGTGAGGGTGGCCAGTGATTATAGCTTTCTTTAATTTTCTGCAGTTGGAATTTATATAACAACAATTACATATGATTAGTGAAAATGCACAGTATTACTGAGGCAAGAAAGAATATGGAACCCAGGCCTCAAGCTCTACCCCTCCCCTTCTCCATCTTGGATGGGACATTATAGATAGGACCTTCACCCCACTTGTCCCTTCTCAATTTCCTGTAATTAAGAGGGCCAAAAAAATAACAATATCTGGAAAGGAGGGAAAAGGATGGGTGGTGTAGGCAGCCACCTCCCCCCAGTCTCAGAAGCAGAGGACAACCCTATCTGCAATGCCCCCTCCCCCCCTCATTGCCTACATTTAAGGAAAACCTTCTGCCTGTTCTCCATCAGTGTGACTTGTTCTCCAAGAACTGCTGTTCTCAGGTGTGCACTATTACTTTAGTAAACCTACTGTGCTTTGCCAGATCTTTCTGTCACACTCTTGAATTCCTTCTTGTTTTCATAATAAGAACCTCGATTGGTCGAGGCCACCCTTGACCTCCCCGGGTACTACCCTGCAGCAGCTTTTGGTGAGCCAGCCAAGAGGTCTCTCGCTTTCACAGGCTCTCTTGGAGACTTGCAACCAGGGAGCAACAAGTGGCTGCAGTTTGCATCTCCCTCCCTGAAACTGAGAACCAAGTCTTGTTTCTCTCCTCCACTTCCTACTGGGTATCCCCCACCCTGCACTCTCTGAAGGACTCTTTCTCACATCCCCCTCCTAGGTCACCAAGAGCCTCAAACTTGAGCTCAAAAAGAGCATCCCAGAGGAGTAAGTTTTCTGCCAGTAGTTGCTGGTAAGTTAGCCCACATGGATTTGCCTTGCATCGCCTCTGCTTTTCATAAACACACCTTTTATTGGCTTTCTCTCTTTTTTTCTGGGGATCAGACCTCTATACTTTCTTTGGAATCTCCATGCACCTCAGTTTTACTTGGGTCAGGTGCAAATTTGAACTCTTAGAAACCATTATATGGTCCTATAGCTATTGTGGCCTTCCCCTGGCATCCTAGACTTAATAATTGGCCATGGCCTTATTGGCCCAAAAAGAGTGGGCTCCCAGGATGGGTGGGGAGTCGTGGACTCATGGTAGGAGGAACCACACTGGACCACTCTGGGGATGTCTGGGATAGGTCAGCTGAAATTATGGATGTAGGTAGGGGACACCTGGCCCCCTAAGTTAGGACCCTCTTAGCCTACCTTCTATGATTGGTGGGTGTATTCTCAGTCCACCCTCTAGTGGGAAGATGTCAGGTTGTCTAGCCCTAACTAGTGCTCCCCTTTTCTCTCTCCAGTCATTATGGGAAACTCCTCTTCTATTCTCAAGGACTCACCGCTAGACTGCATTCTAGCCAAGTGGAAGGACTTCAAATTTGACAGCTTAAAATAAAACAAGAAAACCTCATTTTCTTCTACAATATGGCATGGCCCCAATATAAGTTAGGGAATCAGGAAACATGGCCTGATAATGGGACCTTAAATTATAATATTATCCTTCAATTAGATCTCTTTTGCCACCTCCATGAAAGATTGAAGTCCCTTTTATACAAGCCTTCATGGCCCTATGCCAAGACCCAGGAAAAAGAGGCTCATGTTGCCCTGGCTGATGTGTCTCAGTGGATTGAGTGCTGGCCTGTGAACCCAAAGGTCACCAGTTCAATTCTCGGTCAAGGCACATGCCTGGGTTGTGGGCCGGGTTCCCAATGGGGGATGCACAAGAGGCACCCACACAATATTTCCCTCTCCTCTGTCCCTCTCCTGTCTCTAAAAATAAATAAATAAATTTTTTTCTTAAAAAAGGAGGCTCATGTAAATCTGTTAACGCCCATTCCTCTTTTTCTAGAACTCCCCTTTTTCTAGCCATCTTAGACAATCCTCTCCTGTGGAAGCCTCCTCTACACCCAATAGATAATCCTGAGGAACATGAAGGCCAAGACTAGGGCCCTCCCTCTCTTAAGATTCCTTTGGAACACTCCCTCAAGCACCTTTTACCTCACCTATAAGCCCTCCTCCTTATGCAACACTGTATCCTCCATTACCAATGGAGATTATAGAACCCAGCCCTGTAGGATATAGCAGGAGTGGAGCTTATCACCCAGGCCCCATCAGGTTATGTCCTCTCAGAGAAGTTACAAATGGAGATGCAGGAACTATTAGTTAACATTCCTTTTAGTATGAAAGACTTCTCCTGGTGCAAAATAAAAACCAGCAGGTTCTCAGAAGATCTCAGTTGGATTTGTAGGTAAATTTTAAGCTTTGACAATGTCTTTTGATCTGACTTGGAGAGACATTCATATTGTCTTGTCCACCTGCTGTACACCTGAGAAAAAACACAGGATGTAGTTAGTAGCTCATGGACATGCTGGTGAAATGGTGGCAGCCCAACCAGAATGACACCCAATGAGAGGTGAGTGCAGTCCCAACCCAAGATCCAGCCTGGGACAGGCAGACCTCACTAGGAGGAATCATGGTACCTTGTCTTATAATTAACATGAAAAAAATGTGTCGTCAAGTCTGTAGATTATGAAAAAGTAAAAGAGGTAACTCAAAAAAAAGGAAGAAAATCATGTTCTATTTCAGAGCAGATTGATCAAGACCTTTAGAAAGTACACCAATATAGACCCCTCTGTCCCTGAGGGCCAAGACTTACTTGGTCAACATTTTATTAGCCAATCTGCCCCAGATAGCAGGCAAAAGTTATGAACACTTCAATTTGGTTCTCAGACCCCGATGGCTCAGTTACTGGAAATGGCCTTCAGAGAAGTCAGTAATCAAGAGCAAACTGAGAGGGATGAAAGGACCCAACTTGAGTCCAAAACAGGCCAAGCGGCAGGCTCAATTAGCAGCAGTCACAGGTGCCTTTCAGCCCCAAGGTCACTCAAGGAAAACATTGGGAAGCCCAAGTAGGGCAACCCCTGGCTCCCCCAAATGGGCTTGCTTTAAGTGCAGTGAGCAGGGTCATTGGAACACACAGTGTCCCCCAAAGCCAGGACCTTGTCATCCCCTCCCAAGAAAAGAGCTCCCGACCCAGACCTTGCCCTCTTTGTAACTGGCCAGGCCATTGGAAAAAGGACAGTCCCCAACTCTGAAGATTGAGGGGGACTCCTGAACCCATAATAGCCTTATCTAAAAAGACTAAAGGATCTCTGAGTTCCTGGTAGCTTGCATAAAAGACATCTCATGACTACAGAAGAACTCTGGATGACTCGATGTAGCAGGTAAAAAAGTTAATTTTTAAACTGACACAGGAGCCACCCACTTGGGGAACACGTGGGACCCTTGACATCCTTGGCTTGTGCCATTACTGGGGTAGACAGGCAGCCTCAAAATATACTGTACCCCACCTCTCAGCTGTCACCTTCAAGACTGTTTAGTTTCATTTTGTGGTAATGCCAGAATGTCCTTCTCCCTTAATGGGAAGGCATTTAATGATGGCCCTAGGTAGTGTGCTAATATCCAACTTCTTAGTTTAACCCAGAGGAATGGCCACTCCATACTTCTCTTGATCTCTAACCAAGACTCAGCCCACCCTCAGTTGGACTCCCTGCCCGTATACAATCTGCTGTCAACCCAAGAATCTGGAATGAGACTATGTGGAAGAGCCACCCAGGTACCCCCTGCATAAATTTTTAAAAATGGCTGGATACCCCCAAAAGGACAGTACCGTCTAAGACCAGAGGCCCATAGGGGACTAAAACCCCTCATTGACATGTTCATTCTGCATGGATTCATAGTTCCTTGTTAATTTCCTTAGAACACATACACGCCTGTAAAAAAAAATGAAGGGTATTGTATGGTTCAGGACTTACAAGCCATTAATGAGGCTGTGAGTCCCATTCACCCCATTGTAGCCAATCCATATACACTCTTATTCTAAGTTCCCCATGAGGCCAAATTGTTTATGGTGCTAGATCTCAAAGATAGATTTTTTGCATCCCACTTCACCAGATAGATAGTCAGCCCCTGTTTGCCTTTGAATGGATGGATCCTAACACCCATGTAACATGTCAATATACTTGGACTGTCCTTCCTTAAGTGTTCTAAGACAATCTTCTTATCTTGGACAAACGTTTGAAAAAAGTCTCCAGGAACTACAGCTACTGCATGGGACCATAATTCAATATGTTGATGATATTCCGATCTTTAGCCCCACCAAATAGAACCCTGACCACAACATTATCTTAGTCCTTAATTTCCTGGGGGAAAGGGATATGGAGAGTCTCCCAATAAGGCCCAGATTTCCTCCTCAGTGGTCAAATATTTAAATTACCACCTAACCCAGGGATATTTTTCTCTCTCTTTCTTTCTCTCCTTCTCTCTCTCTCTCTCTTTCACTAAAAAAGGCCATTCTAAATCTTACAGCCAAAAAAGCAAAAACAATTAAGAACTTTTTAGGAATGTGGGTTTCTACAGACTCTGGATCTCCAGGTTTGGGATGCTAGCTAAGCCCCTTTATGAGGTAACCAAAGGCCCTGATTCTGAGCCATTAAAAGGAAACCAGGACTTAAACTGAGCCTTCAAGTCCCTCAGATTGGCTAACCAAAGCTCCAGCCTTGGGCCTCCCTGACTTAGAAAAGCCATTTACTTTATACGTAGCAGAAAAATAAGGGATCACCTTAGGAGTTCTAACCCGAAAGCTAGGCAACATCCCTAGGCCAATGGCTTAATTCTCAAAACAATTTGACTCTGTTACAACTGGATGGCTGGGTTACCTATGGCAACTGCCTTATTGATGGAGAAAGCTAATGAGCTGATCCTAGACCAACCTTTAAGAGGTCCAAACTCCAGCCCTGGCTGGTGTGGGTCAGTGGATTAAGCCCTTGCCTGAGAACCTTGCCTGGGTCACTGGTTCAATTCCCAGCAAGGGCACATGCCTGAGTTGCAGGCCAGGTCCCCAGTAGGGGGCTTGTAAGAGGCAACCACACACTGATGTTTCCCTCTCTTTCTCCCTCCTTTCCCCTCTGTCTAAAAATAAATAATTAATTAAAAAAAGAAAAGAGGTCCAAACTTCACATCAGGTTCAAACTGTCCTTGAGACAAAAGGACATTTTGGTTAATAGGAGGAAGACTTACCAAATACTAGGCCTTTCTCTTAGATTTCCCCTGAGCTTACTCTAAAAATATGCCAAACCCTAAACCCAAGTAACTTAATTCCTAAAATGGGCCCTGAAAACACCAGGACATCTGACATTCCTGCATTGAAAGTATTGAACAGGTATTCTCCAGCACACCTGGCTTAAAGGACACAGCCCTTGACAATTCCAATGTAAAATGGTTCACCAATAAGAGAAGTTTTGTTGACCATGGCAGGAGGAGGGCAGGCCCTGCGATCATGAATCTCTGGGAGACCATAGAAGCCAAGCCTCTCCCCTCGGGATCTTCGGCCCTAAAGGCTGAACTCATAGCTTTGACCTGAGCTCTTAAACTAGGAAAAGACAAAAGTCAATATTTACACAGACTCCAAATATGCCTTCTTTGTTTTACATGCTTATACTGCCATCTGGAAAGAGAGGGGACTGTTAACAGCAAAAAAAAAACCTCCCCTATTAAAATAGCATGGCCTGGAGATTCTAAGGCTTTAGAGGCAGTAAACCTCCCCTAAGAAGCAGCTATACTTCACTGTAAGGGACATTAAAGGGACCCAACTAAAATATCTTTTAAAAAAAGCCTCCTTGCTGACAGGCCTGCAGAGGAGGCTGCCAGATCAGATACCCCTGTTATGGCTCTAATTCCATATACTCTTCCTCTACCCATCAAACTAAGTTATGTCCCTGATGAAAACACCTAGATGGAAAGGCAAAGTTTTACCCTAAACAATGAAGGTGGATAAGCTATCAGAGACTACTGCTCCCAATTAAGGATCAATAAAGAATTATAAAACCCTTTCATGACTGTCTCCAACTACGTAGAGATGTCACCTATTCTTTAAGACCAAAGATTTTTTATTTGCCCTGGCTGGAGCGACACAGTAGATTGAATACCAGCCTTCGAACCAAAGGGTCGCAGGTTCAATTCCCAGTTAGGGCATATGCCTGGGTTGTGGGCCAGGTCCCCAGTAGGGGACATGTGAGAAGCAACCACACATTGATGTTTCTCTCTCTCTCTTCCTCCCTTCCCCTCTCTCTAAAAATAAAATAAATAAAATCTTAAAAAAAAAAGATTTTATTTATTTATTTTAGACAGAGCAGAAGGGAGGGAGAAAGAGAGGGAGAGAAACATCAATGTGTTGTTGCATCATGTGCCCCCTACTGGGGACCTGACCTGCAACCCAGGCATGTATCCTGACCAGGAATTGAACCGGTGACCTTTCAGCTCGCAGATCAGCACTCAGTCCACTGAGCCACACCAGTGAGGTCCAGAAAGAGATTTTTTGATCCCAGGCTAGGCAAAGTCTATGCCCAATCTCAGCCTGAAGCAACTACAGAAGACTGACCACCAACCCTTCATCTTCCCATAGGATTATGGGATTGAAACCTTTCAGGGGGATTTATGAGGCAAGAAAGTCAGAATAGGGAACAAAGGCCTCAAGCTCTACCCCTCCCCTTCTCCATCTTGGCTGGAACATCACAGATGTGACATTCACTGACCTGATTCTTTCTCCTCAATTTCCTGTAATTGAGAATACCCCTTCCAAAAAAGTTTTATATCTGGAAAGGAGGGAGAAAGATGGTAACATAGACAGCCACCCTACCAGTGTCAGAAGCAGAGGACCACTCTACCCTTCATTGACCCCATTTAATAAAAACCTTCCACCCCTACCCATCAGCATGTTTTGTTCTCCAAGGTCACCCACTTTCATTCCTGGAGTGTGTACTATCGCTTTAGTAAACTTGCTGTGTTTTGGTAAATCTGTCATGCTCAACTTCTTCTTGTTCCATGACAAGGACTTGGATTGGGTTGAGGCCTCACTTGGCTTGCCCAGGTGCCACCAGGCATCATTACAAATGAAGAGAGTAGTATGTCCTACTCAGACTGAGGTGCACATCCCAGCTCCCAGGTGGCGCCCTAGTCCAGGAACACTTTCAGGGAGTCCAGGGGGCTGGAAAGAGCCTTTGTAATGCCAGATGTCTCACCACCAAGCGCCTATCCTGTCCTATGGCTCAGGCTCTGTCTTCAAACCTTCCAGCGACATCCCTGCCTTTGTGGCCTGTCCCTCCCCAGTCTGTCCCTCTGTTCTCACTTCCATGGAGCCCACTTTCCCCAAACCTGCCCCACCCCCATCTTCATCATCTAAGTCAGGCAAGCTCCCTCCCTTTCTGAGTCACCCCCTTTCAGTTGTCAGATGCCTTCAGAACCTGTCCTGGATCCAGCCACTTCCCATTGCCCCCATGGCTACACCCTGGCCAGGCCTACACCATCTCCCACCTGGACGTCAATTTGAAAAAAATACAAAAGTCATCCTCCCCTGACTTCCCCAAGCCCCATAATATCACCCAGAGTCCTGTATGGCCCAGGAAGCCCTGCCTGTCCTCCTCTCCTCCCCTCGCCCACCTCATCTGCCTAGCCTGCCTCCCTACAGCTGTCCAGACTCTCCCGGCTTATCTCACCTCCCTGTCTTTGCATGGACTGTGCCCCCTGCTTGGATGCCCTTTGCAAGTATGCATGGCACCTGCTTACAAGGCTTGCTCTCACTATCCTAGCCAAGACAGCACTAACTTTCTCTTCTTGCCGCTTGTTCTTTGCCCTTCCAGGACTTAGCATGGTACATAAGAGCACTCCCTCTATGACCCCCACATGCCTCCTGCACCAGCACAGTCCTCTCTCCCCTGGTCTCCCCACACCCATGGTCTGTTTTCCCAGGCAGCCACCAGAGGGCTGCCTGTGAACACTTGAGTCAGGTTTGGTCCTCAGACTGACACCCAGTCCTCCCTGTAGCCATCATAAGGTGCCAGAGAACACCTAGTCCACACGGCCCTGCTCTGCCCAATGCCCTCCATGACTGACACGTCCCTTCCTCCCAGTAAAAGCCCAAATCCTCCCACGCCCACTGGGACCCTGCATGTCTTGACCCTCCCTTTGTTCTGGGTGTTCTTTCAGGCCGGGACACTCTTCCCGTTTGAGTCACCACTCCAGTCTCTATTCAAGTGTCCTTCCCAACAGCTCCCCCACCTCCCTGTTTCTCCTTCTAACTCACTGCTAGTAAACACATTGTCCTCTCATTGACTGTGGCTCCTCCCCTCAATGTCAGTTCCCACGCTCAGGGATTTTGATTTTGTTCAATGCACAAGGCCCAGCACACAAGCACACATTAGGTGCTTAATGTATGTATGTTAAATGACTGAATATTTACGGGTGTTGTAGCCCCACGAGGCCCTTCCATGTCCAGCGCCCAACTCAGAGCCCGGTAAAAGCAGGCGCACAGCCCCAGTGTTTGTTGAATGACTAATGAACTGAGCGAGTAGCCCCAGCCTTCTGCAGGACACTGTGCAAGCCGGCAGCTGACTACCGCCGAGGGGCGCCGCCTCCCAGCTAGATCTCCATTCCCGGTGGGACCCCTCCTCCGTGGGTTCCCATTACCCCCACAACAGATCCCTCCCCAGCAATCATAGGTGCTCTTCCCCGCTCTTCACAGAACTCCTCTGCTCACGCGCCCTCCTTCTCCCTTGGGATCTCCCTGCACCGTCCCTCCTGGGTACTCAGTCCCGGGAAACTCCTTCACCTCGCCCCTGCGAGGTTCCTAAGCCCCTCTTCTTTGCCCCTTTCCCGGAGGAGTCTCGGCTCTGGCCTGCTCCGAGACCCTCCCTACCCCCTACACGCAGGCGCAGGGCGTCTTGGTAGTCCTTCCCCTCCCCACCCCCTACTCCTGCCTTCCCCACTCCTCCGGCCGAGGGCGGGGCGAGGGTTGGTCCAAGGCAGCCTCGGCTCCATGGGGCTCCTGGGGCTCCTGAGCTCGCTGCACTCGGCCTTCTTCCGGGACCAGGTAGGGCGCGGGGTGGGGGAATCCCGCCTTGGGTGCAGCCACAGGGTGCGGACCTCGGGGACAGTGGTCCAGGCGGCAGGGGACGCAAGGGATTGCGTACACAGACTTGATGGGTCTGGGGTCTCGGCAGTCGCTGCGGAGACCGTTGCCTGGGAAGCGGCCTTAGGCTGTTTGCAGGGCTGGGAGTCCCTCCTCTGCACTGCAGCGACCCCCTCCCCCTGTCTGCTCAAGCGTAGCCTCGCCGAGCCCAGGACTTGGCCTGGGAGGGAGACCTCCAGACCCGACTCATTGCGTGGACTCCGAGACGGCTGGGGCGGTTGTGGTTACTGCAGGAGCGTTCTGTGCCGAGGATCCTCCCGGAACAGGCTTTGTGTGGGGGCCCGGGCCACGCCCTGCGCCGATCCGGGCCTTAGTTGCCCCTTTTAGGCGCTGAGCGTAGGGCCGACCCTGACGTTCACGGACGCTAAGGTTATTTCCTAATAGTCATCTCGCCCGGCCAAGCTCTTTGCAGGTATCCGTAGTCGTTCTGAATCCTGGAGCGTTATAACATCCCCTAGTTAGGAGGAAATTCTTAAAAGGGGCTAGGGGTGCGGTGGGTAGCCCAAGGTCACTCCCGGAGCAGGGCCAGGAGCCTGATTGTCAGGCAGAGGCACCCTCAGACACTACCTGAACGCTATTGGGAGCTGTCCCTGGTGCTGACAGGGCTGCACTCCTGACCCCTCCACACCCATGAAAATGAGGCCCAGTACCCTGGTCAGGCGACCAACTCAGGGTCCGGCTTTGGGGGCGCGTCTTGGACTGACCGGCCCCTCCCCTACAGCCAGGGGCAGTCTTTTCTCACCTGTCAAGGCCAGGTCACCCAGCACGAGGCTTGTGGTGGTCAAATGATGAGGACCTGGTGTCTTCCTGCTTCCCTCCAACCTTCCACTCAGTTCAGAATGAAGGATGCCTCTGGTTCTGCCCCCAACCCCTGGCACAGCAGAGAGGCTCAGTGGGGAAGGACAGAGATTAAGGGGGTAGAGACTCTTGAGGTCAGTCTCAGAAAGCCTAAAGACACTCCATGAGTAACCCTTCAGTGTGCTGAGATGAAGGGGGAGTGTCTCAGGGAATGCAAAGAAGGGAGCATCATGATTCAATTTTCTTCTCCAGAATCCAGCAGCAGTGAGTGGGGAGCTGGGAAGGGGCCCCTCATGCTAGGCCTGGCCACTGTGCAGGGGGGGGGTCTTTCAGCTCCTCAAAATGGAGCCTGGAGTCTTGGGGAGAGCTGTGGGGGTTTCCTAAGCTCTTGTGGTTCTAGAATTTCCAGTGATGCCTGAGTGTGATGGTGGCTCAAGGATTTATAGGGTCAAGGATTTGGGGGGATGTCAGGGACATAATGTTCAAGAAGCTTGTGGACAAGAGCATCCTGCTTTGGGGTCTCAGCCCTCACATCCTCTCAGCCTTCCAGGTCCCCATCACACCCAGATGGGTGAGGGAGGGAGGCCCAGGGCCTGGTGGGACCCTTGCATGAACTCAAGCAACATGTTCCCTGCCCTGAGCTTCAATTTCCCCATATGTGTGAGGGCAGGATTGGCCATTGGACCCCACAAGCCTCTATCATCTTTAAGGTTCTGGCTGAGAGGGGTCTGGGGAGCAGTGACATCTTAAGACTAATGGGGGAGGTGACTTAGTTCAGTGGGATGTAAGGGCAGGGATTCTCCAACCTACTTTCCCATGAATAAAATGGGAAACTTAGGCCAGAGAGAGACATACCCAAGGTTACACAGGGACAGCAAGGTGGAGCTGAAGCCAGAACCCTGGGCTCTGTCCCCTCCACTCCCCCATTTCAGCTCTAAACACCTCCTAACTCTCCCAGTCTGGCCCTACCATATGCTGTACTCCTTGGCTCCACCAGGAGCCCATATCCCCTGAATGAGCTCTAATCTCTCACAGCTCCAGGCGTTGCACATGCTGTTCCCTCAGCCAGGAATGCCTTTTCTCTCCTTGACCCCAGGGCCAATTCTTATTCATCCTGAAGAGGCCCAGCACTGGTGCTGCCTCCTCAGTTCAGCCTTCCCAGCCTCCAGAAAGAGCCTCTCTGCCCACTGCACTGCTTCCCCAATCCCACAGGCTGGGGACAGCTGTGTCCATTTCTGGAGGCTCTGGGACAGTCAGGCCTGAGTCCTCTGGGGCCCCCAGCATTGCTGGCCCAGGATGGCCACGCAGGGCCTCTTGCAGTAGACCAAGCAGGAAACAGTGTGGTCATGTGCTCTTGGCTGTCCCTCCTGTGGTCCCTGGCACCAGTCATTGCAAACACTGCAGCTGCTTCCCCAATTGACATATGAAGAAACAGAGGGTCAGGTAGTGAACAATTTTCCCTGACCGCAGACACGGGGAAAAGACAGAGAGAGGCCCCAAATCCACGTCTCTGTGACTCGATCCTTTGGGGTGTGCATGTGTCAAGCAGCAGGAATGACTGGGCTGCAGCTGCAGGTTCTGGCCTTGGGTGTTAAATCCTCAAGTGGCCTTCGTGGATCCATAAAGGATCTGAGACAGCTGGGGACGTGTGCTTCTGGGACCCAAGGCTCCTCCCTCCTCTGGCTTCCCTTCTATAGGGGTGAATTAGGGATTCGACAAGGGATAGAGACACAGGGAAGCAGAGATGAGTGGATGAAGAAAGACAGAGGGACATGGTGGGGGGAGGAGACAGTAAGTCAGAGCAGATGCCCACGAAGGAGCTGACGCTCTGCCCAGAAGACAAGGAGCAAGAGGGCGCAATGCAGGGTCCCAGGCACTCCCCAGTTTATCTGCTCGTCCCCCATCCTTCCCCCTCCCCCAGCAGCCAGGACCCTGTGGGGGTGCGGGGTCCAGTCTGGATCCTGAACGCTGTCCCATCCTGTCCTGTCCTCACAAGGTCGGGCTCATCCGAGGGGAGGAGGCTGATCGGTCCTGCCCCAGCTCCTGCCCCAGCTCCTGCCCCGGGAGCTCCCCCCACAAGATGCTGATGTAACACACAAGATTGTATTCTGCGAACCCAGCCGGGAGAGGTTCTGAGGCATTTCATGCCTGAATGAGGTGGGGGACACTGGGTCTCAGTCATCGGGGAGCCCCCCCATTCCCTAGGGACTTCACCTCCCCACCCCCATCCCCGCACCTGCAGACCCTGAACCCGCGAGATGGCCAGACACCCTGCGGCCGCCGGCGGTCCCCGCCCCGGGCCTCCATTGGCTGTTGCCATGGCACCAGCCCGTCTTCCCGCGCTGCCATTGGCCGCCGCGGCTGCATCCTGCATCCAGCATCCTCCCCCGCTCGCGGTGGTCTCGCCCAGCGCCCTCAGTGGCGGCGCCGCCTGGCAGGCCCTCACCGGCCTTTGTCCGCCCCGGAGCCCATTTTCCGTGCCGCCAAGATCCCCGAACCCCGGAGCCCGCGCCCCGTGGCCGTCCTGGCCCAGGAGCGCTAGGATCTCAAGAGAGGTCTGGGAGCTACACCAAGGGAGGAGGACCCAGGCCCGAGGCGCAGCGCCCAGCCCAGCCCAGCCCAGCCCAGCCCAGCCCAGCCCAGCCCGAGTGAGATAAAGTAAGCGACGTGCTTTCCTGGGTGAAGGGCAGGGGGTCCGGCCTCCGGTTCTGCAGGGTTGTCTCCATATTCCCCCTCCTCTCTGCTGCGCACACTCTGGAGCCTCCATTTCTCCCCGGTGGAGCCAGAGGGGAAACTAAGTCCCAGGGAGGTGGGTGCCTGCGTCGCCGCAGTCGGTCCCACACAAAACAACACCTGGACATCCCAGAGTCTGCGGGCAGGCCTGCTGTGTGCTTTGGGGGAGGGTGCTGCCCCTCCCTGGGAGTGTTTTCTTCTCAGTAAAGTGGGGGTTTGGATTTAAGGAAAGACAGGGGACCCTTTGGTCCACACCTGTGCTACTTTCTGCTGAAATTTGGCCATTCACTCCTTAATTAGAGGAATCTCCAGCTATTGGTGCTTTCCCTTTGGTGATGAAGAAGATATCTCAAGGAGGCCCCAGAGGCTCCTGATGCAGCCTGGGGGTCAGGGGCAGGCTGGAGGGCTTCCTTGCGGAAGCTACTGAGTGAGAGATAGCAAGTCAGGAAAGGTCCTCCAGGCAGGAGAACTTGATGTGCAAAGGCCTGGGGGAAGAGCATGGAGTGTATGTGGAGCAGACAGGTCTAATGTCGGGGACACTAGGGAGCCATGGCAGCTTTTGGAGCAGGGGAGGAATGGAATCTGACCAGTTACTTCCAAAGCTTCCCTCTGTCTGTGCATGAGGAGTGGACTGTGGGAGGCCAGTGAGGCTGCTCTCATGGGAGGGATGTGGGGAGCTAGGGGAGGGAGGGTCCAGCTGGGCAGGGCTTGAGGGGCTGGTGAGAGAGTGGAATAGGGACCCAGGCCAGAATGTGGGGGAACTCTGTGGGGGCCCTGCTGCCAAGTTCCATCTAATGAGGACGTAGAGTGTCAGGAGGATGGAGGTATTCCAGGCTGGCCCCGCAAGGGTGGCTTGGGTCGGGGGTTGCTCGACAAGGTAGTTGGAGCTTGGGGAATGGGAGGAATATACAGGGTTTTGTGCTTCACCTAGTGCTTCCTCTGCACTGGGCACAGCATTGTGGCCTCAGTCAAGACATAGGTCTCTGGCCAGACCACAGGGACCTTACCACAATCCCGGGCCTGATCCTCAGCTGGGACTCCTGGCTGAGGCTTGGGAAGGATCAATTTTGGGGTGGTAGGCAAAGGCCATGGTCACCAAGCAGCTGGCTTCCCCATCCTACAGTCTCTCCTTCTGACTTGTGATTTGTGTTTGGTCAATGACCACTGTTCCTCCTGACCCTTGCATCAGCCACAAGATGGGACTGGCAGACTGAGTTCCCCTGACTCCTCTGAGGGGCAAATTGAGGTCTGCAGAGGGGGCGGGGCTTATGTGCCTCTAGCATTGCCTGCACTTCTGAGCATGCCCAATATCTGCGTTCCAGTCATGCCTTGTCTGTCCCCCTGGCCTCAGCTTCTCCCTTTAATGGTAGCCTCCAAGACCCAGGACTGTGACAAGAAAGCCAAATGACAGAGCCAGGCCTTCAGTAGTTTCTCTGAGCCAGTTTGGATGGCCTGACTCATCCCACCACTGGGGCCGAACCCCCGACCTCTACTCTAGACCCAGCTGTGTCCTTGGTGACTTCAGGGTGAGCAGGGACCTTCTGGGGTAGGAGGAGAGAGAGGAAAATGAATAAGCAAGGGAAGAAAAAGTGTGGCCAAGTAGGGGAGGGAGGCAAGGGATGGTTGGCTGATTTGGGGAGGGGGTTAAGGTGGGCAGGGAGATGGCTCCCAGGAGGAGGTGGCAAAGGGGAAGGGCTGCCATTGGTGAGCCTCAGACAAAGGCGGAGGGAGGGGGAGCGCTGATGTTAAGGGAACAAAGAGGGAAGGTGGGGTGGGCAGGAAGGCTCTGGCAGGAGTGCCAAGCTGAGGGAGGAGGCACTGGCCGGTTAGACAGAGGAAGGAGGCTGGGCCTGAGCAAGAAAGGACAGCCAAACACACAAAGAAGCAGGCGGCAGTGGTGGAGTGCAGGCAATGGGGCCTGGGCCACTGAGGGCCACGGGGGCTGGGAGAGGGCTGACTGTAGGGCCCCTGGGCAACACAGGTAGCTACCCAGATACAGCCGCTGATAGAGGGGTTGTGAGGGCTGCAGAGCATCCAGGTTCTCAGTCCCCAGAGTGACTGTGATGGGCTTGGGTTGGGGCTCTACTGCCAGTCTGTCCATTGGTTTCTTAGAACATTCATGATATTCTTTTTGTCCAGCAATTGGGCCAGCTGGTGC
The DNA here is from genome assembly GCA_007922815.1 of Macrotus californicus. Taxonomy (NCBI): domain Eukaryota; kingdom Metazoa; phylum Chordata; class Mammalia; order Chiroptera; family Phyllostomidae; genus Macrotus; species Macrotus californicus. Next base: position 47,096 of record VMDR010000044.1, read on the forward strand.
TCTGTCCACCCAGCCTCTGGGCAGCTACATTGCTGCAGGAATGTGTGTTGGCTGTTCATCTGTTTCTGGCTGTGACTGTGTCTGTGAGCCTGGTGGCACTGGGTTAGCCAGTCCATCTGCTGGGTTAGATTGTCAGGGTCTCAGCTACCAGTCTCTTTGTCTGTCTGGCCATCTATAAGCACATGTGTCGGGGAGCCCAGGTGTGAGGATGGAAGTCTGTCTGTGTCTGTCGGTCAGTTGGGCGTTTGGGTTGTCTGTGCATCTTAACACCCGTGTGATGGCTCTTCCTCTCTCTTCCATTGTTCCTGCTTGTGTCTGTCACTCCATCTGCCATACCGTCTGTCCCTGGGATTCCCTGGGCAAGCACCATCCTGCCTGCAGCAGTCCACACCAGGACCCAGCTCCAGGCTGGGTGGGAGGGCTAGGGCTTAGGTCCAGGGCTGCCTTCTCCTCAGAGTCTCATGTGACCTGTGGCTGCAGGCGCTGCAGGAGCTGAAGATGACAAGCTCCGTGGCATCCTATGAGCAGCTGGTACGGCAGGTGGAGGCCTTGAAGGCCGAAAACAATCACCTGAGACAGGAGCTTCGAGACAACTCAAGCCACCTGTCTAAGCTGGAGACGGAGACATCTGGCATGAAGGTGGGGTGGAGGGGCTGGGCAGAGGACATGGGCCTGGGTCACAGGGACAAACACCAGGGCACTGGACCCCAGAGATGGGTAGGCAGGGCCAAGGGCGTCTCACAGGGAAGGGGATCTGGGGCAACCCAGGGCAGTGGCCATGCCAAGCAGCACTCTCTCTTGCCCCCATCTCCAGGAGGTTCTGAAGCACTTACAATGCAAGCTGGAGCAGGAGGCCCGAGTGCTGGTGTCCTCAGGGCAGACCGAGGTGCTGGAGCAACTGAAAGGTGAGGGGCCAGCCTGAGGCCCCTCTCTGTACACTGTGGTGACCCCCATCCATCCCCCAAGGGAGCTGGGAGGAGGAGAGGCAGGCAGGGGTACTGACCTTGCTCCCTCCTTCTGTACCCATCCAGCCCTGCAGATGGATATCACCAGCCTGTACAACCTAAAGTTCCAGCCTCCCGCCCTGGGCCCTGAGCCTGCTGCCCGCACCCCTGAGGGAAGCCCGGTACATGGCTCCGGGACCTCCAAGGACAGCTTTGGGGAGCTGAGCCGGGCCACCATCCGGCTGCTGGAGGAACTGGACAGGGAACGGTGAGACCTCGGGAAACTGATCACTGGCAGCTCTCATGTAGCCCCGCCCCCAGCCAGATACCGCACCAGCAGTCTCTGCCCTTTGATTGGCCCACCTGCATGCGCCCCAGTCCCACCCACCTCTCCGGCCACCCCTTTCTGTGGCTCTTCCACCCCCTTTCCTGGCACAGCTGACCTCAGCTGGAGGACAAAGAGAAGGGGGTGTTCCTGCCAAAGGGGAGGGCTCCTAGGAGACCTCTCCAGAGGTACCCAACACCCAATCGTCACCAGGGACAGGGCTGTGTCCAGTGCCAGGGCTCAGAGTTAGGCCTGGAGCCAGAGGGGCTTAAGGCAGGCTTTGTGGAGAGATGGCTGCATCCCAAGAAACCTGGGCGGGGGAGGGTGGAGGGCGGGGGGCCAGCAGAGGGATGCAGGGTCCAGGCACTCTGCTCAGTTTGGCTGGGTTGTGTGGGGTCAGAGACCTGGAGGTCCATGCTGTGCTGCTGTGTGACTCAAGCAAGTCCTCCAGCCCCGCGCAGCCTCAAACTTGTGCTCTGTTAAAATGTGAATAGCAGTGTCTCCCCACAGGGGATTGAGAGGGAGACTGTTGCAACTAGAGCAACCTGAAGCCTCCCTGTGCAGGCTGGAGGGAGATTAGAGTGTAGGATAGGGTTAGAGTCAGAACAGCCCCCCTCAGGGTGGTTCTCTGAGGACCAGAGTTTAACAAGGAACTACTTTCTCTTTTTAAATAACTTTCTGTGCCCCACCCACCCTACCCTAGTGCTGGGGAGCATCAAGGGCAAGACTTTGCGATGCTGCCTGTTAAACTTGGCATACACTAAGCACCCAACAAACGATTGCAATAATGAAAATACACCACCCGCATTAATGGCTCCTTCTCTGCGGGGCGGGCCTACCTACCTGCCCTCCCCCAGGTGTTTCCTGTTGAATGAGATTGAGAAGGAAGAAAAGGAGAAGCTCTGGTACTACTCGCAGCTGCAGGGCCTGTCCAAGCGCCTCGATGAGCTCCCGCATGTGGAAACTGTGAGCGCGCGGGGAGGGCTCGGGCTGAGAGGGGAGGTGCCGTGGGTCGGTCCGCCCCCGGCCAGGGGCGTGGTGAGCAGGCCTCTGGGCCCCTGGCTCCCGCAGCGCCTCACCGCAGCTTGCCCGCTCCTCCCAGCAGTTCTCCATGCAGATGGACCTGATCCGTCAGCAGCTTGAGTTCGAATCCCAGCACATCCGTTCGCTAATGGAGGAACGATTTGGCACCTCTGATGAGATGGTGCAGCGGGCGCAGGTGCGGCTGTGGGCGGGGCCGAGGCAGCCGGGTCACGCACAGTGTGTGAATTGGAGCGCAGAGATAATTGTGGGAAGAGTCTGGGGACCAAGTTATGTGCCCCTGGTATAATCAGAGGGCGGGGACTGCTGTGGGTGGGGTCTGGCTCAGGAGGCGGAGCCAGAGGGCCCTGAGGCAGAGCCAGGCTCAGGGGCAAAGAACTGTGAGGCCAGGGTAAACAGTGGATGATTTGGTCAGTGGGCAGAACCATATCAGGAAGTGAGTGGGTCCAGAAGGATGGGTCTAAATGGCGGTGGGACCTACCTGTCTGGTGTAGCTCAGTGGATTGAACGCGGGCTGTGAACCAAAGGGTTACCAGTTCAATTCCCAGTCAGGGCATATGCCTGAGTTTTGGGCTAGGTCCCCAGGTCAGGGCATACGAGAGGCAACCACACATTGATATTTCTTTCCCTCTCTCTCCTTCCCTTCTCTCTCTAAAAATGAATAAATAAAATCTTTAAAAAATAAAAATAAAATAAATTGAGATGGGACCAAATGAGGGAGTAGGCAGGTCTAGAGTGGGGCCTAAATAGGGGGCGGGGCTAGAAAAATGGAGCAGGGTGTAGACCGCTAGTAAGTACCAAATCATGGGTAGGTGGAGTCAGAACCTAGGGAGAGGGGAGCATTGGACCATGGGTGGGGCCAGGGTGTGGGTGGAGTCAAATATCAGGGTACAGTTTAGAGTGGGTGGGCCATATCAAGGAGTAGGCGTAGTTAGAGCCAAGGGTGGGTTTGGACAGTGGGTACCGCCCTACCATAGAATAAGTAGGGGTGGGGTTAGAAGAGTGAGCAGGGCCATATCAGCAAGTGGGGGAGTGGGCCACATCAGGACTGGATGGGGGCAAAGCAGGGATGAGTTTGCCGCAGTGAGCCTTATGCATTTCTTCCACATAGATCCGCGCTTCACGCCTCGAGCAGATCGACAAGGAGCTACTCTCTGCACAGGACCGGGTACAGCAGACGGAGCCCCAGGTATTGGGAGAGGCAGAGTCAGTGCTTTTGGGGGAGGTGATGATCCCAGGCAAGGAGGGGACCCTGAGTGCCCTGCCCAGAAGGTAGGAATAGGTAGAGCCTCCACCACATCACCGTAGGACTGTAGCCAGCATCACTAGCCTGGGTGCTTTGTGGGGTGCTCCTATAACCCCCAGCGCTGGTGTTCTTTCCACAGGCCCTGCTGGCAGTAAAGTCGGTGCCAGTAGATGAGGACCCTGAGACTAAGGTCCCCATGCATCCAGAGGATGGCGCCCCTCAGCCAGGCAACAGCAAGGTGAGGGGCAGTCCAGTGGGAGGGTCACTGAGAGGCGGGATGGGTAGCGGGTAGCTGGCTGAATTGGGTGCAGTGAGGCTGGTGGGGCCAGCATGTGGTCTGGAGCCTGACAGTGTGAGCAGAAATACCTGTCCTGTGTGTTTAGGAGGGCATTTAGATGTAGGGCTATCCCTAGGAATACCCGGTGATGCCAGTGGAATGGGCATTTGGCCCTCATGGACTGGGGGCATCTCCACAGTGACTGAAGATCCCCATCCATCTCCCTAGGTGTGTGTGTGGTGCCCTTGGGGGATGCAAGTTCGGGGGGGGGCAAGGAAGTTGTTCTCCTGGGCTGGGGTCACAGGACTCCTACTGTGTTTAGGGTGAGTCACCCAAGTATGAGGGCTTCCCCTGGCTGGGGAGGGCAGCAGGCTGGCTGGGGCCAGGCACACTGGGTGGAGCTCCCCACCCTGACTCCATCCCTGCCCACCTCCACAGGTGGAAGTAGTCTTCTGGCTGCTGTCAATGCTGGCGACACGGGACCAGGAGGACACAGCTCGCACACTACTCGCCATGTCCAGCTCTCCTGAGAGCTGTGTGGCCATGCGCCGCTCAGGCTGCCTGCCACTGCTGCTGCAGATCCTTCATGGCACAGAGTCTGGGGCTGGGGGTCGAAACGGGTCCCCTGGATCACCTGGAGCCAAGGACGCACGCATGCATGCCAATGCAGCACTACACAACATCATCTTCTCCCAGCCGGACCAGGGACTGGCGCGCAAGGAGATGCGTGTCTTGCATGTGCTAGAGCAGATCCGCGCCTACTGTGAGACCTGCTGGGACTGGCTGCAGGCCCAGGACGGAGAGTCTGAGGGAGGCAGGGTGGGCCATGGTGAGTGGGCAGCCTCTCTGACCGTACTTGCACCACGGGCACACAGCCTGGGCTTCTCAGAAGACAGTGCAATATCATTAGCTGTTGTTATTGCTTCAGATGCTGTTCTAGTCTTTTCTGTGTACCTTGTCTGTGCCTGTGCGGGCTGAGGCCTTATGGCGACTTGGCCATGACAGAATGGCAAAAGGCCAGCCACCTGCAACCCAGTCCTGGTTGCAGGGTAGCTCAAGAAACAGTCATTGAATGCATGGATGGATTATGGGTAACCAGAAACATGGGTACAGACTTTGAGATTCCTAGGTTTGGCAGCTGATCGCAAAGTTAATCTATGACAAGCACTGCCAAAAGTTCCTGAGCACTCAGCATGACCTCACCTCCCATCTCAGCTCTGGACGAGGCAGGCCCCTTGTTATTCATTGTAGGAAGGGTTGGAAAAGGAGGCCGCTGCTTTGGGAGTGACCCCTCAGGTGCCAAGTGTGCATGCAGGGGTTTGCAGAGCCCTGGGGTCTTTGCAGCTTGGAGTAGATGGGGAGGGGTGGGACCCAACAGGGATCATTTCACGGACTGGGAGGACTCTGACCTGGTTTCATGGCCCACAGCCCCGGTCCCCGTTGAGCCTCAGATCTGCCAGGCCACCTGTGCAGTGATGAAGCTGTCCTTCGATGAGGAATACCGCCGTGCCATGAATGAGCTGGGTGAGTGCACCCCTTGCCTCCTCCATACCCTCCTTTTGGCCTGAGGCTTTTAGGCCTCATTCAGTCTGGAGCAGCTTTTTATCCTTAATGGTCCTGGGCTCAGGGGACAGGGAAGTGGCCAGGAAACCAAGGGCAGAGGTGAGAGGTCCAATGTAATACACAGAATCAGAGCTACCAGGTGGTTGGGGAGGGGGTGAGGTTGTAAAGTTTTAGATTTGGAAGCGTTACTACATCTCTTAATGTAATCGAAACATGGGAAAAAACCCATCAACGTGCTTAATTTTACTCCAGTTAATACAAAATGAGGTACTGCTTCTCACGCAGAAGATCAAATACTCAAAGGTTTCGTCCGATTTCTTGTTGTCTGGCTGTGCAAAAATGGGCATTTGCAACCCGAACAGGGCAGCAGACACTTAGGAAGGTGTATACTTTTTAAGTCATTCCCTTTCTGGCTGGGGAACTTATCCCCTGGTTGGGTTTACGTAAGAAGATGCAGAAAAACGAGGAAGGCAGCAACCAATACAAATAAAACCCCAGATCTGGAAACCACAGAAGTGTCTGACAGCTCCAGGCCCTGAAGGCACAAACTGCCTTTTTTGTCCTTGCTCAGTGAAGGGGGAAGGGCACTTTCCATTTGAGTTGCGAGTTCTTTCTCTTCTACTTACCCTGACCATTTCCCCCCACGTTCGCTGACTCTGTAGAGTGAAAACCTAGTTTTCGCAGTGAGTAGAGAACTGTGTGTGCGGCAGTAATCAGTAGCTCCTGAACACCTGCTGTCCAGGCCTGCCCCTGGGACCCAGCCCTGCCTTCAGAAGCTTGAGGTCTAAGGGTCTTGAGGTGGTTCTCAAGTGGGATGTTGAAGGCCTTCTTGACCTGGGAACAGAAGGAAGCCAGGAACCTGAGCAAAGAGCAGGGAAAAACATTCCATGCAAAGGCCTGGTAGCCAGAAGTGTGAATGGGCATGGAGATCACCGTGTACCCAGGGAACCTTGCCAGCCTGGCAGCAGGCTGCCTAGAAGAGGTGTCCTTAGACTTGGGCTTCTAAGGTGGACTTGAGGAGAGTAGATCTTGAGACAGGATGGAGGGAGGGCACCCAAGGAAGGGAATGGCATGGAATGGCAGGGGAAAGAAGGCAGGGGGTTTGTTTGGGGTGCCCCCTGCCTGTACACAGCCTTTCTGTGCCCTTCCCGTGTTCCTATAGGCGGGCTGCAGGCTGTGGCAGAGCTACTACAGGTGGACTATGAGATGTACAAGATGACCCGGGACCCGCTGAACCTTGCCCTGCGCAGATATGCTGGCATGACCCTCACCAACCTTACCTTCGGGGATGTTGCCAATAAGGTGCCTGGGGTGGGCAGGTGGCGTCAGTGCTCTCCCTACCCTCTTCTGAGGCTCCAAACAGGCCTGAGAGGTGGAAACAGTTGTTCCCAACTTATAGGCGGGGAGACTGAGGCCCTGAGAGGGCTGTGAGAGGAGAGGCTATGACTGGACATAGTCAGCCAGGTCACCATCTGCTTGGTTGCTCTGCTGCACAGAGTGGGGCCTCTGGGCCAGGAGAGGCTGGGTGTCTGTGCCTGTCTTAGCCTCAATTTCCTCATCTAAGTAACAAGGTGACTGCTGTCCCTTTGCCATGGTGGTGAGGATGGGGTGCTTGGGCTCAGGGGAAAGCCTGAAGGTGGGGCATGGTCTCCTGCCCCATTGACCATGGTGTGAATATCCTGTGGCACTCCACAGGCCACACTGTGTGCCCGGCGGGGCAGCATGGAGGCCATCGTGGCCCAGCTGGCTTCAGAGAGTGAGGATCTCCAGCAGGTACCTGGATGGAGTGGGGTGGGACATGGGGAGAGCCTTGCAGGGTGTCCCACTGCCCAGGGCTCCTGCCAACAGAGTCCCCTCCCCCCGTGGGTGTGATGGGTATCCTCCCCAGTCTCTCTGTATCCCCATCACGTGTGAGGTTGAGGGTGGGGGGCCCTGGGTCCACCTTGTCTGCCCTGTGCCTTGCCCCAGGTGGTATCTAGCATCTTGCGTAACCTGTCCTGGCGGGCTGACATCAACAGCAAGAAGGTACTGAGGGAGGTCGGCAGCATGACCGCCCTGATGCAGTGTGTCCTGCGAGCCTCCAAGGTGGGTACTGGGTGGGTGCGGTGGGGTGGGGGGGTGGAAATGCACCCGAGACCCAGGGGAGAGGGCGCTGGCGTGGCTGCTTAATGCCAGCTGCAGGGCAGGGAGACACTGGCAACAGGTGATAGGTTCTTCATTGTGAAGAAATCAAACCGAACAGCCACTGCTTAGCTTAGCAGGTGGTCCTCAGACAAGCCTGGGGCTTCCAACTCTGCAACTCTGAGATCCTGTGAGAACCAGGTTTATTTTTCCACTTTTATTTGAAAATGTATTTGGGTGCCTTTCCTTTCAGCCTTTTGTCTGCACCTTGATGGAGAGGGCCAAGTGGGTAGGGCCAGTACCTGGAGTCCCCTTCCACTGACCTTCCTGCATCCCACCCTGTGCCTAGGAGTCTACCCTGAAAAGTGTGCTCAGCGCCCTGTGGAACCTCTCAGCGCACAGCACAGAGAACAAAGCGGCCATCTGCCAGGTGGATGGTGCCCTGGGCTTCCTGGTGAGCACGCTGACTTACAAGTGCCAGAGCAACTCGCTGGCCATCATCGAGAGCGGCGGGGGCATTCTGCGCAATGTGTCCAGTCTCATCGCCACCCGCGAGGACTATAGGTGGGCCTATCCAGCCCCCCCCAGTCACAGTGGGTGGAGGGTGCCATGGAGGGTGCTGGGGGAAGGTGGACCCCCAGATGTGGTCTGGGGCTGGGAGGAGCAAATCCCATTTTGCAGGGAACTGTCACTGAGACAGCCCTCGTTTGTCCTCCTGCAAGTGGATGTTCCCGATTTGTCATCAGGGACTAATTTTTTTAGTATAAGTATTCCCAAATATTGCATGAGATATACTTTGCTAAAGACTTCATTTATTAAAATAAATAAAACATTTATTTATTAAGTAATACTAATAATTTACAAATGATACTTTTTATTTTTATATTTTTTAAATATTTCATTTATTTTTAGAGAGGGGAAGGCAGGGAGAGGGAGAGAAACATCAATGTGTGGTTGCCTCTCACGCACCCCTACGGGGCACCTGGCCTGCAACCCAGGCATGCACCCTGACTGGGAATCAAACCAGTAACCCTTTGGTTCGCAGGCTAGCATTCAATCCACTGTGCCACACCAGCCAGCGCATGATACTTATATTTTTAAAAACAAGTAAAATTTATCTATAGTATGTCTGTCCCAAATATCATATGAGATATTGTGCTAAAATGAGATATACTAAATTTTATTTTAAAAGATAAGTATTTATTAGTAGTATTATTTAATACATATATCATTTCTTTTAAGTAAAAGAATTAGCACAAGTATATCCCATTCGATACTTGGAATAGACTTACACTACATATTTATTCCTTTCTCTGAAATTCAAACTCAGCTGGGTGCCTTATGTTTTTATTTGCTAAATCTGGCCACCTTGCTCCCGGTGAGACGAGGGGCGGCCCTGTCTGACATGCCTCTCCGTGCGGCAGGCAGGTGTTGCGGGACCACAACTGCCTGCAGACGCTGCTGCAGCACCTGACGTCACACAGCCTGACCATCGTGAGCAATGCCTGTGGCACACTCTGGAACCTGTCTGCCCGCAGTCCGCGTGACCAGGAGCTGCTCTGGGACCTGGGCGCCGTAGCCATGCTGCGAAACCTTGTGCACTCCAAGCACAAAATGATCGCCATGGGCAGTGCTGCCGCCTTGCGCAACCTGCTTGCCCACCGGCCTGCCAAGTACCAGGCAGCAGCCACTGCTGTCTCCCCTAGCACCTGTGTGCCCAGCCTGTACGTGCGCAAGCAGCGGGCCTTGGAGGCTGAGCTGGATGCGCGGCACCTGGCCCAGGCACTTGACCACCTGGAGAAGCAGGACCTGCCTGAGGCTGAGGCTGAGGCTGAGGCTGCCTCCAAGAAGCCACTGCCACCCCTGCGGCACCTGGATGGGCTGGCCCAGGACTATGCCTCGGACTCGGGCTGCTTTGATGATGATGACGTGCCCTCCCTGGCTGCTGTGGCTGCCACCGCCGAGCCTGCCAGCCCCACTGTGCTGTCCCTCTTTCTGGGCAGCTCCTTCCTGCAAGGCCAGGCACTGGCCCGTGCCCCACCGGCCCACCGGAGTGGCCCAGAGGTGGAGAAGGAGGCAGGTGGGGAGGCATCTTTGGCAGCCAGGGCCAAGGCCAAGCTGGCACTGGCAGTGGCACGGATTGACCGGCTGGTGGAGGATATCTCAGCCCTGCACACATCATCCGATGACAGCTTCAGCCTCAGCTCTGGGGACCCTGGGCAGGAGGTGCCGAGGGAGGGCCGAGCCCAGTCCTACTCTCCTTGCTGGGGGCCTGAGGGTGGGCAGCGGGAGGCCGGCAGCCGAGCTCATCCACTGCTGCGGCTAAAGGCAGCCCACGCCAGCCTCTCCAATGACAGCCTTAATAGTGGCAGCACCAGCGATGGGCACTGTCCCCGTGACCACACGCGGCCTTGCCCATTGGCCTCGCTGGCTGAGCACCGAGAAGGGCCGCCGTGTGGCCAGGTGCGACCCAGCCAGCTTGACCTCAACCTGCTGGATGGCCAGGCTAAGCCGGCAGCCCGGGAGGCTGCAGCCACTGATGCATGTGTGCGCACCATCAAACTGTCACCCACCTACCAGCATGTGCCACTGCTTGAGGACACAGCCAAGGCTGGTGTGGGGCTCCTGGTCTCTGGGAACAGAAAGCAGGCCTGGCTGCCTGCAGAGGGCATGAGCAAAGTGGCTGAGAAGCTGGTGGTGGAGGCAGCACCACTCTGCCTGTCCCGTTGTAGCTCCCTGTCCTCACTGTCTTCGGTTGGCCGCCCGGGTCCCAGTGAGGCAGGGGACCTGAATGACAGTGACTCATCCCTGGAGGGGCTGGAGGAGGCAAGCCCCAGCGAGGCAGAGATGGACCAGGCCTGGCATGGGCCAGGGGATACCTCCCTGCCCATGGCTATCCCTGCACCACCTCTGGGCCGAACCCTGGGGGTGGAAGATGCCACACCATCTAGCTCCTCAGAGAACTGTGTGCAGGAGACACCACTGGTGCTGAGCCGCTGCAGCTCGGTGAGCTCACTGGGAAGCTTTGAGAGCCCATCCATTGCCAGCTCAATCCCCAGCGACCCCTGCAGTGGGCTGGGCAGTGGCACAGTCAGCCCCAGCGAGCTGCCCGACAGCCCTGGGCAGACCATGCCACCAAGCCGCAGCAAGACACCACCACTGGCCCCCCCACCTCCGGGTGAGCGTGAGACCACCCAGTTCAGCCTTCAGTGGGAAAGCTACGTGAAGCGTTTCCTGGATATCGCTGACTGCCGGGAGCGTTGCTGGCTGCCCTCTGAGCTGGATGCTGGCAGTGTGCGCTTCACTGTAGAGAAGCCAGATGAAAACTTCTCCTGTGCCTCTAGCCTCAGTGCCCTGGCCCTGCATGAACACTATGTTCAGAAGGACGTTGAGCTGCGGCTGCTGCCCCCGGCCTGCCCTGATCTTGGTGGTGGCGGTGGCCCCAACCAGCACTTTGCTGGACACCGCCGGCGAGATGAGGCCAGTGGTCGCCTCGAGGGGCCACCTGCCACCAATCAGGACCTGGAGATACTGCGGGATTGCCTGGGCACAGCTATGCCTACCCGACTCTGCAAGGTGGCCTCAGCACTGGTGCCTGGCCGCTGCGCACTGCCTGTGCCTGTCTACATGCTGGTGCCCGCCCCAGCCCGGGAGGACAACTCATACACTGACTTGGCTGAGGCCACACCAGTCAACTTCAGTGTGGCCTCACTCAGCAATGAGACACTGCAAGGACCTCCCAGGAAACTGCCTGGTGGACGTGGGGATAGGCAGAAGCCAGCAGGCCGAGAGGCTCCTGCCAGGCAGGCTGCTGGGCATCGGCACAGGGTTAGGGGGGTGGGCCGCAGCACGGACCCAGCCCGGGGGACAGGCCGGAGGCGAGCAGGGCTGGAGCTGCCTCTCCAAAGGCCCCTGAGAGCTTGTGTGGACAGGGACAGCCCCCAGGCAGGCCGAACCCATGAGGAGGGAGCACTGCAGTCCCTGTGCCTCACCACACCCACTGAGGAGACTGTGTACTGCTTCTACAGCAATGGCTCGGATGAGGAGCCGTCCACAACAGCGGCGGTGGCACCCTCCCTATGGGCACCTGCTATTCCCCAGGGAGTGAAGAGGGAGCGCCTGGCTGTCAGGAAGAAGGCGCAGGCTGTACCCAAGGCCACAATACCTGCCCGGGCCCAGCCCAGCCTCATCGCTGATGAGACACCACCATGCTACTCCCTAAGCTCCTCCACCAGCTCCCTCAGTGAACCTGAGCCTGAAACTGGCAGGCTCCAAGCCCGTGAGCCAGTGGTCACCAAGGACCCAGGCCCTGGAGGCAGGAAAGATGGCCATCCCAGCCCTCGGGCCAAGGTGGAGCTACTGCGACGCTGCATTGGCTCAGCCATGCCTAGGCGCTGGCCGCAAGCAACAGATCCAAGGTATTGCAAGCCCCGAGATGCCCAGCTGGATGAACGGCCAGCAGAGGGGACCCAGGAGCACAGTGAGGAGGCAACAGGGTCAGACCACGCCTCAGACCTGGACAGCGTCGAGTGGCGTGCCATCCAGGAGGGTGCCAACTCCATTGTCACCTGGCTGCACCAAGCAGCAGTGGCAGACACTCAAGAGGCCTCATCTGAGTCTGACTCTTTGCTGTCCTTTATGTCAGGGCTGTCCGTGGGCTCCACCCTGCAGCCCTCTCCGCATAGGAAAGGGCGGCGACCACGGGCAGAGGGACAGGTAAGCAGTGCCACTCGGCCAGAGAAACGGGATGTGACCCCGGCCCAGCGCAGTAGCAGCCCCTGCTTACCCTGCGGCCCGGAGAAGCTGCGTGGTGCTCAGAAGACCTTGTCTGGGGTACCAGCCATGCTCCGAGGAAGAACAGTGATCTACGTGCCCAGCCCGACCAGCCGGGCCCAGCCCAAAGGCACCCCTGGCCCCCGCACCACACCGAGGAAGATAGGACCCCTGAGCCCCGCACAGCCAGCAGCTCCCACCAAAGCCCTGGGCCCCGGGCAGCAGCGGTCTAGGAGCCTGCACAGGCCTGGCAAGATCTCAGAGCTTGCTGCCCTGAGCCCCCCCCAGAGGAGTGCCACGCCACCAGCCCGCCTCACTAAGACTCCTTCATCCAGCTCCTCCCAGACTTCCCCTGCCTCCCAGCCCTTGCCTAGGAAGTCACTCCCATCTTCCCATGCTTCAGGGCCCTTGCCCAGCCCCGGGGCCTCCCGGGTGACTAAGACACCCATGCGGACCCTGCTGGCCAAGCAGCACAAAACGCAGAAGTCGCCTGTGCGGATTCCCTTCATGCAGAAGCCCACCAGACGGGGACCACCACCCCTGGCCAGAGCAACCCCGGAGCCAAGCCCCAGGGGTCAGGTGGGGCCCAAGGGATGCCCGGGTACCCGAGGGGGCCGCCTGGGCCTGGTGCGCATGGCCTCAGCCCGATCCAGTGGTAGCGAGTCCTCCAACTGCTCGGGTTTCCGAAGGCAGCTGACCTTCATCAAGGAATCACCAGGCCTGCTGCACCGACGCCATTTAGAACTGTCCACTGCTGAAGCCACCACCTCTGCCTCCCAGGGCAGCTCACCCCGCCGCAGCCGGCCGACACTGCCTACCGTCTTCCTCTGCTCCTCCCGCTGCAAGGAACTGCAGGCACCCCCACCACAGGCCCTGGTCCAACGGCCCCTCGCAGCTCAGCCAGGTCCTGGTGAGCGGCCACCAAGGCGCACTAGCTCTGAGAGCCCATCCCGTCTGCCCATCCGCAAGCAGGCCACCCAGCCAGAGGCGGTCAAGCGCTATGCCTCTCTGCCCCATATCAGCATGGCCCGAAGGCCTGAGGGTGCTGCCCCTGGTCCCAAAGCCAGTGAGGCCCACCAAAGCAGCAATGGGGAGGCCCGACCTCTGCCTAGGGTGGCTTCACCGGGCACCACATGGCGTCGCATCCGGGATGAGGACGTGCCACATATCCTGCGGAGCACACTGCCTGCTACTGCCCTTCCGCTCATAGGCACCTCACCTGAGGAGTGCCCTGGCAGTCCCCCGCAGCGCAAGACCAGTGATGCCGTGGTCCAGACCGAGGACTTCTCTACCACCAAGACCAACTCCAGCACATCCCCGAGCCTGGAGAGCAGGGGGCCCCCCCAGGCCCCAGCTGGCCGACCTGCATCCTTCCTTAGCAGCGATATGGATAGGCCTGGCCCTGCCAAGGGGCCCACCTTGGCCCCCTTCATCCATGAGGGCTTGGGGGTGGCTGTGGGGGGCTTTGCTCCCAGCCGGCACGGCTCCCCCAGCCGCTCAGCTCGAGTACCTCCTTTCAACTATGTACCCAGCCCCATGGCGGTGGCGACCACTGACTCGGCAGTGGAAAAAGCCCCTGCGCCCACTGACCTCCTAGAATAGTTGCCTGGCCCAGTCTCTGGAACATCCTCTCTGGCTGGCCATGTGGTTGTCCTGAGGGTAGTCCCAGGAACTGCCTGCTCACCCGAGCCCCACCGCTGGAGCCCCACTCTAGCCCATGTGGGCCTCGCAACTCACGCTTGCTTCTATGCTGTGGGGACTTGAGAAGGAATGGGCTGCTAGCTGGGCTTCAGGTCCTGGCCTGAACCATGTGCAGAAGCCCCCCATCCCCAGCCCCATTGGGCTTAAGCCTCAGCAGGACCCTCATCTCTGGGGAGCCAAGGGAGGTTACAGTATTCCCCTGAGGTGGGGGACAGAGCTGCGGAGGGTAATGCCATCCAGCATCTGCCAGCTGGGCCCAAGGCATCCAGTGGAGAACAAAGCCCATAATTATGGGGGCAGCTGAGTAATTTGTTAATGATAACTGCTGGCTTGTTTTGCCTTCTCACTCCCAGCTGAGGGAGGAGTGTGGCTGAGCCCAACAGTGAGACAGGTCTCCCCTCTACCCACCCTCCCCCGTGAGGTGCTGAGCCAGGGGCTGATGGACAGAGAAGGTGCTGTCAGAACAGCCTGGAGAGGAGCAAGAAGAAAAAGGCAAAATAAGACTGGGCTGGGTGATGCAGGGCCACAGCGACATCCCCACTCCTGGCCGGGGTGGGTGCTGGTTTCAAGTAGAGGAGGAAGAGGAGTCCAGGGGGTGGGTGGAGTGGGTGAGGTGCAGTGGGGAGGAGGATGACAGTCATAGTCAAATCCGGTTCACCCTGGTGACACACAAAACCCTGGATCCATAGGAGGGCACAACTGTGGGGACTGAGGTGGAGTTGGCACCAAGGCCTTGGAGGAGGGGTAGGGCCTGGGGCCCCAGGGCTGTGGCCAGGCCAGCTGGATGTGCGGAGGCCAGGGCTTCCGGAGTGCTAGATGTTGGTGTCAGAGGAGGCTCAGATGGAGGGGCATGGGGAGCCTGGTGGGCTTACCCAGGTCCCTGCCAGTGTATGTGCGTGCTGAGGTTCCTGCTCAGCTTCCTGCAGACAGAGCAAATGACCTCTTTTCTGGGGAAGTCTGGCTCTGAGAAGGAGCTGCTCTAGGCTTGCGGATCTGCTGTCACAGCCGCAGTGCAGAGAGCCACCCAGGAGGGGCTAGAGAGCAGATGCCATTTGGGGAGACCGGCAACATAGTAAGAACTAGACTTTAGGTATCTTCTCTGGGAGGTGGGGAAGCATGGTTGACAGTTGGATGGAAATACAGGAGCCTCTGTCCCTGCCCACAAGCACCACTGTCCCTTCCTGTCCCCTGTCCATGGAAGGAGCTGACCCAGGAGTACTTCTTCTGCTGGACTATCCTCAGCTCCAGGGGCTACACTGATCCTAGCCCCCACAGACCATGCTGCTGCTGCTGCTACTCACACACCTCTGTCATGCTGTATTACAAGCCCTGGAACATCCTGTCCTGCAGAACAGGTGCCAGGACTCTACCCCAGCAGGCCACAGGCAGGATGCAGGAATGGCTGGACGTACCAAGTGTTCCTCCTGGGACTAAACTTCTCAGGATGAGCTGGCACACAGTGGACCATGGCAATGAGGGCTTGGCAGCATGTTGGACATACCCACAGATGATCCCTTGGGACACACTGGGGTAGGGGTTGTCTCAGATGCATCTCAGAAACCACCAGTCCTTAGCCTGAAGGGGCAGGAATAGGTGATCTCAACCCTTTAAGTGCAGGGGCTGTCAGATATATGCTCTTACACTCACCATGGGCCAGCTGCCCCCCAAAATGGCCTGGTGAGAGAAGAGGTGCAAACCCACACCAAGCTTGCCTAGCCATAGCAGGTCTGAAATGGTGGGGCCTGGGGGTGGGAGCACCCGTGCACTGTGAGACCCTGGGTGGTGCTCTCAATGCTCTAGGTCTGTCTCTCCATGTGGGCCGCGAGAACTCCCAGAGCTACCTCTAGAGCCAGAGTGGCTGCTGCAACTGGGTGAGATGCCCAGAACCTCCCTGGCTGCCCCCTCCACCTGCCCCTTGTCCTCAGAAGCGGGCAGCTCCCACCTCAGTGAGCATGCAGGGAGCTTGTGCCCCATCCATGTCCTGCAGCCACATTTGCCTTCTCTGTTCCTGTGATGGGGCATAGCCACACCTCACAACCATATGGGGTGGGACGCTGGGGGTCCTGGGCCCTGAGAAGAGTGGTGGTCACTGGACAGCTGATTCTAGGACTGAGCTGGAGGACTAAAGTCTTAGGACCCAAAGGACATCTCCCGTGAAGCCTTGATCCCCTCAGGACTGCTTGGCTACCTGGCCATGCTTCCAGAGCACCCTTAGCCCGTGAGCTTGGGAAACCACCAGCCAAGTGCTGAATTGAGGCAACACGCCTGCAAGTACAGCATTACCTCACCCCCTCTGCCCCAGTCTGTCACCTGGCCAACGGCCATAACAGCCCACCCTGAGCCTGGTTGTTTTGGTCCATCCATCTCTGTGCCCCTTGAGTCTATTCCCTGGGTCTCTGAAGTGTTACGGACATGTGTAAATAAATATAGCCCTGTTCCCCTCTCCCACCCCATTCAACCTAAAGCCACTGTCTGGTGGAAGGAAGGCACAGAACCAGGCATCTTATGTGCACCTTTAATAAATGGAGCTGTTGAATCTTGCTCTGCATGGCCCTGCTTCCAAATGGGTAAAGACAGGGTGGAACTGGAATACTTTGTGGGTTTTCCATCAGATAGCCCGCCCCGGGTTGATGTGCTAGAGGCAGATCAGGGTGTGGATTTGTGCAGGGACAATGCTCAGAACAGGTGGATGTGGAGGGAAAGGTAGCTGAAGTGTCTCCTGATACTGGGGAGAGGGAGGTGTGCTCAGGAGCCCCCAGAATCAGACTCAAGTAGCCCCACCTGGAGGCCAGGGATGTGCAGGGAGGGATGACCTCCCAGTCCAGGGCAGCAGGGCACCTCTGAGATATTAGCAGATGGGGCAGGGGGCCCTGGACCCAGGTAGCCTCCGTGCCTACTACCCTAACTGGAGCCAGACTGGCATTTTCGGTTTTCAGGGTTCTCTCAGCCTTAAGCAGGTGCCCTTTTGTCAAAGGAAAGAAAAACACCTGGAATGCTGGGTCGCCCATGTCAAGGACTTGCCCCGTTGGGTCCAGGTGCTTCCCTAAGCTCCAGGGGAACCCTGGAAAGGAGCAGCTCACAGAGACACTGCCAGATGGCTGACGATAGGGGGGATTTCCTCTGAGGGACTAGGTGGGGACACCCATGACAGGCCTGGCCTGCCAGGATGGAGGCAGCCAGATGAGGGCTTCAGGTAAGTAACTGAACAGCTTCTATCTTGGAAGCCCAGGCCAGCGCCCTGTCTGATGGATCCCATAGTTTATAGGCTGGTCCTGCATCCCAACCATGAACTGGATGGACAAGTGCTGTCCTGGGGGAGAGCCCACACCTTAGATCTGAGTGCTTGGGGCCACTGGAGGGCCCCCTCTCAGATCTGGGCCTTGCTGGGCAATTGCTCCTACATGGCCAAGGTCACTACAGGCAAAGGAAGGGACAGAACCCCCATGCTCTTCTGGAACCCCACAGAGGTTCACACAGAGACAAGCTCAGTCTAAAGGGTGATCAGTGAAGCAGGGTCACCAAAGGAAGAGGGGGGAGGATGGGTTCTGACGGCCCACGCCAAGTCCAGGCTGCCAGCAGTTGGGCCTGGAAGAAAAGCCTAAGGGTGAATGGCATTTACCAAGCCTGTCCTGACCCTTGGTAAGGGGCCTGTGCCTGGATGAGGCAGGTGCACCCCCTCATTCCACACTGTTCCTGCTTCAACCACACACAGGGCAGGCTCTGTCCCCTGGGGTCTCTGGGTCCTAGGGTGGGGCTTGTCCACAAAACAGAAAGCCCAGAATCTGCTTCTGGGACCCAGGGGCCCATGTCTGAGGTGTGCCAGGCCAGGACCAAAAGTTCCAGGAGGCTGTGGGGGGCACTGTCTGGGAGCTGTGTGCTCAGGTGAGCCTGAGGGCCAGGTCAGCCTGAGGAGGTGGCCGAGGCCCCTGACAGTGCCACCTGCTTCACCTGGATGACATCCTGTTCCAGTTCCTGGCTGGCCTGCCGAAGGTCATCACACCTCTGTCTTAGCTCTTCACTCGCCTGCCTCAGCCGCTGATTGGTGGCCACAAAGGCCTGGCTCTGCTGGTAGAGCTGCTCCCGCTGGTCCTCAGCGTTCTCAGCCCTCCAGGAGTCTGAGGAATCTGGGGACAGAACACAGCCTGCTGGTCAGGAAAGGGGCAGACAGAAGGCTCAATTTACCTCCCCAGCAAAGCACGTGACTGGAGAGGATGGGTCACAGAAGAGGCCCTGCCTGGGGTTGGGCACCACTCCTGTAAAAGGCATTGACCCCACAATGGAACCACCAAGCAGGCTGGCACTCATGCCTGTTCTCAAAGCCTAGGATGCAACCTCCTGCTCCCTGAAAAACTATCCTACGGCCCTGTAACCTTGCAAAATCCAACACTGGTACTCAGGAGGCCACAAAAGCAGGAGAGTATGGAAATATGTCTCTAGGTGACCCCACTTCCTAAAACAGTGTGCCCAGCCAAAGGAAGTTGGGGGGAGGACAGAAAAAGCACAGCTTCAGGGTCACCCAGAGCCATGTCCAGGTCCTCTCTGATCTACCTGGTCCTGTGTGAATGGGAAAAATATGGCGGCCTGCCCTACTCGGCAACTGTCTGCTGTCACATCCCTGCAGGACAAACGCCTGGCACAGGCCCCGGAAACTCTGGTACTTATTAATCACTTTTTTCCCCACCTGTTTTAGTAATAAAGTGAGAGGCAAGCCAGAGAGCACACATAGAGACTAAGTTGTGGTCCCAGATAAGAACACGGACCAGCAGGGAAAGCACCTCTCCTTTGAGCGGCCCTAGCTCTGCCTGTGCCTCAGTTTCCCCACCCTCCATATGCTGGCAGACCTGTCCATGACTCTTCAGCTAGGGCTCCAGAAGCCTCAGATGATCCAGGCTGGGGCTAAATACAATTTATGTTCCTAAAGCCGCCCATCCAACAGAGCATTTCCGGTGATGGAAGAGTCCTCCATCTGAGCTAACACAGCAGCAGCCACGAGTGCCTCTTGAGCACTTGAAATGTGGTTACACGGAGCAAAGAACTGAATTTGTTTACTCTTACTTAATTTTACAGACTGTTTCCCATGTTACCCACTGGACTCCAGGTTACTGTCACTGGTCCCTAAGGCCGGCCCAAGGGCAGAGGGGTCATCTCCTTCGTTCGCCTTTTCAGCCCAGCGCTTAGAAGACAGCCTGGCACAGAACAGGTTCTTAATGAAGGTTTGTGTAATGAGTTAGCAAACCTCACCGCCCAGAACACAAAATTCACCCAACAACTGTAGGCCAAAACCCTCAGTCACTGACCAGCTGCCATCTCCACGAGGGACTGACCAACTTTCCCCACAAAAGGCCAGACAATACACAGTTTCGGCTTTGCAGGGCCAGCCAGTCTGTCCCGACTACTCAGCTCTGTCTGCCATTATGTCCTGAAAGCAGCCAGGTCCACACATCCACGACCAGGCATGGCGGTGCACCAGCAATTTACCAACACAAACCTTCATTTTGTAACATTTCCACTTGTCTGCCCCCTAACCCTAAGAATTAAAAAACGTATACTGCGTTCTTAGCTTCCTGGCCTTACAAGAACAGGCGGTGGGGAGAATTTGGCTGCAGACCCCAGCCCTAGACTGCCCTCTAAACACGTGCCCCACTTTATTGTAAGAAGAGGGGGCTCAGGGTGGGTAAATATTGTGCCACAACCTCTGCTCCAAATCCATGGTTTCTGGGACCTGCTACTACGGGCTGCAGCTGGGGCGTGCTCCCCCCGGCCCCCGCACACCTCGTTGCTGGGGTCTTGGAGTGGGCTCTCCCGGGCCGGTGCTCAGCTCCCCCTACCTTCCGGGACCAGGGCGGTGAAGACCGGGTCCTCGGCGGGCGCTCCACGTACATCCTCGAGGATCTGCTCCATCGTGGGGGGGGCCGGTCGAGTGGGCAGCACCACGCGCTTCTTGGCCTTCGAGCCCATCATCCCTGGAGGCTAGAAAACGGAGGAGCGTTTCGGAGGAGTCCACCTCTCTGCCTTCGCGAACTCCTACATACCCGCCCTACCCCGCCCCTTCTAAACTCGCCTCGCCCCTTCAGCGTCCCAGGTTGGTGGGCGGGGTCCACCTCTCAGTTTCCCAGATAAAGCTACCTCGCCTCACCTGGGCGCGCCCCCTGGAGCAGCAGGCGCCTGAGGAGCTACTTCTGCTTCCGGTCTGAGCGCGGCGTGTCCCTCCAGCTCCTGACGCGAACTTCCGGCCTACTCCTCCTGCGAGGTCACGCCCCTTCTAAAAGAGGCCGCGCCCAGGAGGGACCTGGGGCTGTACGACGGGAGCTGCGACCGAACGAGGACCAGGGTGGACTCGACCTCAATCTCTCCGACGCGCCAAGCCTGGGAACTCACGGGGTGGGCGTGGAGTCCAGTCTCAGCTTCCCTTTTTGCGTAACAAAGCACCAGAGGCCCGGTTTTCTGCAAAAGGGGGACACAATCCCCACCCCACGTGCCTGTCGTGGGAACAAAATTCCTGTTCATGCAAGGTGGCCTGGCGCACAGTGAGTGCTCAGTGAATGCTAGCTGCGCAAATTACCAGCGAGGTGACCAGGGACACAGGACACATGGCAGCATCTGGTCTGCTGGATCTGGGTCAAGATCACTCCTCTGACCTCTAAAAACCCCTCCCCTGTCGGTGATGCTGCATGGTCATCTCGGCTAGAAAGGGAAGACAGGCTCAGTTCAGAGGGCGATTTAAATTTTTTTGCTTTTTTTAGAAACTGACTTGTTCCATTTTTTATGTTTTTATTGGTTGATTCTTGTATGTGCCCTGACCAGGGATTGAACCCACAACCTTTGCTTATAGGAAGGATGCTCTAACCAACTGAGCTATTTGGCCAGGGCTCTGTATGTGTGTGTATGTGTGTGGTTTTTAAAACAGCTTTATTGAATGTAAATTACATACCATAAAGTCCACATGTTTAAAGTATGATTCTGTGGTTTGGGAATATATATATTTAGGGTTCTGCAAGCATCACCACAGTCTAATTCTAGAACACTTGCCTCACCCCAAAAGAAGCCTATTAGCAGTCAGTCCCCCACCACCAATCCACTTCTTGTCTCTGTGGATTTGCCTGTTCTGGACATTTCACATAAATGGAATTACACACTACGTGGCCTTGGGTGTCTGACTTCTCTCCCTGAGCATCATGATTTCAGTCTATCCATTTTGTATCGAGTGTCAGTGCTTCACTCCTTTTTCAGGGCTGAGTAATATTCGTGTGTGTGTGTGTGTGTGTGTGTGTGTGTAGGACTATGTATTTATCTGCTCATCTGTCTATGGACACTTGGGTTGTTTCTATATTTTGGCTGTTGTGAATCCTGCTCTGTGAACACACTTGATACAGGTTTTTGTGTGGACTTTTGCTTTCAGTTTTCCTGGCTACATACCTACAAGTGGAATTTCTGGTTCACTTATGTGTTTAATAGCCTGTCCAACTCTTTCCCAAGGGGCTACCCCAAACTGGTGCATTTTGGGTGCTTACTGTGTGCCAGCTGGGAAAACTGCTTCTTGTGATCCTCGGAAACATTTGGTGAGACATGCTATTGGTGCATGGCATAGGGGAGGCCACAGAGGGTCTGAGAGGGAGGCCAGATGCCCCTGAACACACAGTCATGCCCTTCCAGGGCTGGGCTCACCCTCAGACCTAAATCCAGAGCTAGGGGCTAAGTGGGGCAAGACTGGGTGCCTGGGCAGGACTGGGAGGGCACCTGGGGAGGACGAAGGAGCAAGATGAGACTCCGCCCTTGCTGACCACCCACTTCTTGTGGGTCCAACTGGGCACTCATGTCTCCTCCAAACAGATCTAGGCCAGGAGTCCACAACGGTGTCTGGTTCCAAGTGCTGAGGCATAAGCCTCTCTGCCCAGCTGCAAAGCCCTCGACAGATCTTTCCCCCATTCAGGGCTTCAAGTTGGCCAACCTGAGCCCAGTGGCAGAGCAAATTCCTAGGTTCCCAGGGCCACAAAAGGGAGTGGTTTCTGGGGCCTGTGGGCTCCTATAAAAGGCAAGGCCTGCCCCTCCAAGCCTGAGTGAAGCCCCATAGCCAAGGGCACAGGCCAGCCTTCACTTCCTCATGGAGGTCCCCTCCCCGCTCTTAAAATTGGGACAAACGTCCCTACCCCATTGGTGTTTGTGTGAGGACAGAGGAGGGGCATTTAATAGCTTACCCTGTGCCTTCTTTCCCACCCCCATACCTCAGGATCATCTCTCTGTTTCAGATAAGTGGGAAACCCACTTTACAAATGGGGAAGTCAAGGCCGTGAGGGGATGAGAGCAATGTACCTCAGGCCCATAATTCCCTCAGCCATCCCACGACCTTCAGAGAATGAACAATTATTGGAAGCTCATAGACACTTCTACTATTTGTCAGTGTCAATGGGATGGAAGGGGGAAGGTGGGTCAGGTCCTAGAAGCTCAGCTCTCCAAGTATGTGGGCATCACTAGGAATCCCCACCCATCCCCAAACCCCCATAGCTGGGATCTCTGGGTCCCAGGCTGAACCCCTTTCCTTTGTAGGTTGCTGGGTCCCCTGGGATGGGGCACCTACAGACTTGACACCTCCTATTCAACATTTATTGGCAAACTCTGAAGTCAGACATGGTGCCTAAGACTCGATAGTGTGGCTGGCTCTCCCACCACCTTCCCCCAGATTCTGGGGTTGAGAAGGGAGGTGTGATCTAACCTCTGCCCTACCCCACCCCACCCCATCCCAACATTCTAACTGTGTAACTAGACATCTCTCTCTATCTCTCTGTCTTTCCCCTGGACCTGCCAAGTCCAGGTTGCAGGATTCCACACAAGCCACTCCAGGCCTGCAGGTCTGGTGGCCAGCCAGGGCCATCCAGAAGCAGGTTCTTACCGCCCACCGCTGATCTAGAATGAGAGAGCTGGGCAACAGTGCCCACCAAAGACGTAAGCCAAGGTGTACATTGGCTTTCCTTGCTGGATGTCTCTGGTGTCCAGCCAGCAGTTGGGACTGGGTGATAACAGGTATGGCCTCCAGCATTGGGGTGGGGCCCACACAGGGGAGTGGGCAGCCTGTGGAGAGGATGCTACAGAGGAGGGGGCTCCCGAAGGCTATGGCCAGCAGGGTCAGCACCATGGCCTGGACCAGACTGTGGTCTCCACAGTAGGGATAGGTAGTCCCAGTGGGCTGGGGATGGCCTTTGTTGGGGGTGGGCCCTGAGCAGGAGCACCCATGCTCATCCATTATGAATGGCAGGCAGCACGTGGTTCAGTTGAGCGGGAGCTGCTGCAGCAGGTGTAGCAGAAGTGGCAGCTGGTGCACACATGCAGGGTGAGTGTGGCCAGGCACCCAGACCCAGCAGTCACTGCCTGGTGGGTGTGACTGAAGTACTGTGATGGGCAGTGGGAGAGGTAGAGGTGGCCCAGGATGGAAGTGGGGCTGTGGCGTTCTGCAAGGGGGACATTGACACAGAGGTGAGGCCGAAGCCTGCAGCCCCGGCCCACCTACCCACCCTGGACTGCACACGCACACTGCCAGCAAGTAGGCCATGCCACACTGGGCACTCACTCTGGCATAGCCCCTCTGTGTCCCACTTCACACATGAGCTGCTGGTCACCTGGGAGCCTGTAGGCCTTGCTGTCATGTCCTCAGCCGTCCCATAGAGCAGCAGTGTGTAGCGGTACAGCGTCCCTGGGCAGGAGTCACGGTAAGCACGGGGATGAGCAGCAGAGGTTACTGGTGGCCTGATCCTGCCAATCTGGGCCACACTTCCCAGCCACCCCAACCCCATCCTGGAGTCTCAGACTCAGACAGTGCCCCAGCCCCCCAGCAGCCATTGCAGGCTGGTAACTGGATGGCTATTTCGTCTGGTTACTGGACACCTTACTGTGCAAGGAGATCACTGGGAGCCCTTCTTCAGTGGGCTAACCAAGGCCGGCCTCAGAGCCCCCAGCCTCTCACCCGTGTTGAAATAGTAGCCCTTGTTTTCCAGGCTCAGGGTCCACAAGCCCTGCGGGTCCTCATCCCAGAAGTGGGTGGACATAAAGATCCAGTTGTTGTAGCCTTGGCCACTGATGTCAAAGGGTCTGGGACAGACAGATGTGGTTAGGGCAAAAGAGGGGCTTTGGAACCACAGTCATGAAGGGGGGCACTGAGCCACAGCAAGTGTCTGACTGCAATGTCAAATGCTGGCTGTAGGACCAGCCCCCATGCAGCTGGCCCCTCCCTGTGTGGAACCATAGGACCAAGTCCCTGCCCTTGTACCTGATGGCAACAAGTGTGGAGCGGGTGCCCATGGGGCTGGTGAGTGAGATCTCCAGGTCCCCCCGGCGGCTGTAGGACAGTGACAGCTGCACCTGCACATGCTCCAGTGAGCGGATGTAGTTGGCACGACGAGCACAAGCCAACACTTTCTTCCTCACGTGCGTCAGCGGCAGGATGGGGCTGGGGGGGTCATGGGGGTGGGGGGCTCAGGGTCCCTCCAGCTAGCCTGCTGGGGGCATGACAGCCAGCTGGCAGGGTCTGAACTCAGGTCATGGGGTCCACTCTCTGGGTTTACTGAGGCCTCAGGGCCTGCCTCCCACGTGTCTGCCCCCTGGGTGTTACTGATAGGTGTGGGAGAGGGCTGGAACAGTGACAGGTGTGGAGGGAGGAATGAGGAGGTGGTAGGCGTGCACAGTGGCGGGGACCAAAGAGGGCGCTCACGTGGGGGTGTGCAAGACCCGAATGATGCATTTCTTCTGGGGCTGTGTGGGCAGCCATGCCCGAGCCAAGTCCACCAGCAGCCCAGCGTCCAGCAGCCCATAGCCATAGTGGTGGCTCACTGCATGGAGGGGGGCTGTCATATGCCCTGTGGGCATGGTGTCCCCACCTCCACCTGGCCCTGCCGCACCTTGGCGCCCCACACCATTGGTCCTCCAATCCTCAGCCTGGAGATGTGCCTGCCTGGATGCACGAACCACCAAGTGCTGCATGTCCCTCCATGTCAAGAATGGGCTAGAGGCAGGTGAGAGGGTAAGCTGGGGCTTCAGCTGGAAGGCCACGGTGGTAGGTAGGGTGTGGCTCACAGTGTAAGGTAGGGTCCCCCACTGTCACCTACTTGGCCTCCAGAGCCAGAGCGATTATGCCTGCAGCTAGCGGGGCAGAGGCCGAAGTGCCCGTGTGCTTGTCAGTGCACTGGTGGTGCAGGTCCGTGGTGACCTGGGGGCAGAGATGGGGACTCAGGGGGCCTGGTGCACATGAAAACCCAGCTCTTGTTCACATGGAACCAGCGACCCAAGAAGGCATCTCAGAACATTACACCAGAGGAGGGGCCTGAGTGTTGCCCAGATCCACACCCTGGAAACACAGGCTGGGAGTGTAAGGGGGCAACCGTGGGGCAGGGCCTGAGACCCATGTCTGTGTTCCAGCACTGCAGGAGCAATCCCTGGAAGGAGGGAAAATGAGGGGACAAGAAAGTAGGTGAGGGGTGAGGAGGAAAGGTGGGGGACCAGAGGGAAAGTAGGGACACAGGAGGGGAATGGGGACACAAGAGGCAAGGTTGGGGTGCAGGATGGAAGGTAGGGGGCATGAAGGAAAGTAGGGAGACTGGAGGGGAGGTGGGAGGAATAGGAAGGAAGGTGGGGGACTGGAAAGAAGGCAGGGGGATAGGAGGGAAGGTGGCAGGGACTAGAGGGAAGGTGGCAGGGACTGGAGGGAAGGTGGCGGGGACTGGAGGGAAGGTGGGCGAGATAAGAGGGAAGATGGGAAAGCAGGCTTGGCCAGGCAGGGTGAGCATGGTGGCGGGGCCCACTCACAATCTGGGGGTCAGTAACAATGCCACTGCTGTAGGTGGTGGTGAGGGTGGAAGCACAGGCCTCACTGTACCAGGGCACATGACCGTGCTGGGTGGTGCTGCCGACAGAGAGGGTGTGGATGCTGTTGGTGTAGCCATCGCAATTGCAGTTGTCATAGTGCAGGCCACCATTGCCGGATGCCCAGATGAAGAGTGTGCCTAGCCCACCTCGGCCCTGCAGATGGAGACAGGACAAAGGACAGGGGATGGGGCCATCAGCCTTTCATGAGATCACAAACCCTCCAAAGCCCTGGGTCCCCTCACTCACCTTGGTTACACCGTGCCTGAAAGCCTCTTGGGTAAGGATGCCGGGACCATCCACCGTTCGGCCATCATCCTCAGGGCCCCAGCTGGCACTGTAGATGTGGATGTGCTGCGGCTGCAGGCTCAGTGACTGGGCCTCAATGATGTCAGTGATGGTGCCATCCAGCATGCGCACACCTGCACAAGCAGTTGTCAGTCCTCTGCAGACAGCCCTGCTGGCACCCCTGCCTGTCCAGGCCAGCTCCAGGTGCCCTGGCCAGCTCCTCTCTGTTCCCAGGGAGTGGGTACATCTGGCAGTCCCTACCCTGAGTCTAGGGCTCCTGAATTGGTGAACAACAAGGGCATGGATACCAAAAAGCTTCCTCCCCTGCTTGATTTGCTAACTGTCCCTGGCATTACCAACCACCCAGTGCCACCTGGTCCAGCCTCTGTCCCTAGTAGGCCGGAGTACCTCCTATTCGGGCGTTGTAGGCGACGCCTGTACCGCAGAACCTGTTGTTAGCTATGGCTGCCACTTCCCCAGCACAGCGGGTCCCGTGCCTGGTGCCAGGGCAGAGAGGGGTGCCCGTCACAGCTCACCCAGCCCCCCACAGGGCACAAGGTCCATCCCCAGGCTTTGTGGGACACATAACTCACCGATTCTCATCACTGGGTGTGTATCGTGGTTGAGGGTCTGGGTCATAGTCATTAAAGTCGTAGCTGGCCACAGGGTCCTGGGGGTGGGGTGAGGATGTGAGGAGGTAGGAGTGGGCCATGGGACTGAGTTGGGGTGGAGCAGCCCCTGCCCCAGTCAACCATGGGCTCACATAGTTGGCCCAGAGATCCGGGTGGTCCTTCTCAATGCCATCATCCAGGATAGAGACCACGATACCCTGGCCCGACAGCCCCTGGCTCCAGACTTGCAGGATGTTTAGGTCTGGCTGCACTTCACTGTTCTGTGCCAGGTGGGTTAGAGTCAGTGGTACTCCCAAATGGCCCAGCCCAGCCACATGGCCCAGTGTACTCACCATGTACCACTGCTTGGAGAACCAGGGATCCGTGGGCACCACCGAGCGTTTCACCCGCCACTGTAGAGTCTGCTGCTCAAACCACTGCACCTGGAGGAGGACATGTGCCAAGAGGGGGGGCTGGACCAACAGGGCTAGCCCGCCCTCCCCTCAGCTGTCCTGCTCTCACACCCATATGCACTTTTGAGGGCTCTGTCCCATGGATGAAGACCTGCTCATCTGAGCCCTTCCCACCAGTTCCTGGTTAAAGGACCGAAGCCTGTGTCTAGGGTCTTCCCAGACCTCTTCCTAGGGTCCACCAAAGGGCAACTGTCCATGAGGCTATGGTTGGAGTGGAATGTGGGTCTGGGTTGTCCACTGCTTGTCCTGGGGCCCTTGTAGTGTGGAGCAAGGCCTGGGACCCTTTGTTTTCTGGGGCTGCCCTTCAGGGTCACCACATGCCTGGAGCTCTGTCTTCAGAGAGGGCCGAGGTACTTGGAACACCTGTCCCTAGGACCCATAGACAATTGGCCACTGCCTGGGATGACTGGGGATCCTGGGATCCCAACTGTATCCCTCCCCGTCCCTGTTCTAGATTTCTCTGCTGAAGACCTACCCATCTTCCCTCTGCAGTGGCCACTTCTCTCTACCACTCTCTGGTCCTCTAGCTGTGTCCCCCCCAGCCCCCACCCCAAACGTACTCTCAGCACACAGCAGCAGCACTCTCTGTTAAAACCTTCCCATGGTTCCCCCCACCCCACCCCTCCAGGACCCATAAGGGCCTGCCTGTCAGGCCCTTACTAGTTTGGGACCTTTGTTCTGCCTGCCTCGGCTGCTGTTCCTCAGATTTTCACTCTTCTTTCTTCCTTGTTGATCTCTTACCTCTCACCCATGCCCCCCGCTCAAAGCCAGCTCATGTCCACAGCCCCATCTCAGCAATCAGGGCCATTGTGTCCCCATTTACTCTGCTCCAGTCTTGGGAGCTAGCCCTGATTTCTCTCCCTCTGTCCTGTGCATCTCATCTGTTGACAAGCGCTAGGTTCTCTCTTGCAAACTGCATTTCCAACTGGCCAGTGTTCTCTGTTGCCAGTGCTCCAGGAGGGTTTCGAACAGTCAGGCTTCTTGCCTTCTTGCCAGTCAGCCACCTAGCCCAGTTCATATCCCTTTATGGTTTCCAAGGGCTTGACAGACTTAGCCTCAAAACCTCAGCTTGGCATCTAAGGCCTTTTCCCTGTCATCTCTGAGTGTCAGGAGACAGGGTGCTTGTTCCCAATTCAGCCATGGTCTCATTGTGCGACTGCAGGCAGGATTCCTCCTCTTTGGAACAAAATGGGACAATTCCTCTCCTTCCATCCCATGAGCTAGAATGTTAACTGCTCCTCTTTATGGGGTACCTGGGAGCCTTACTCTTTCAGGATGAGATAGAGGAGGGAAGGTGGGACTTTGACAAAGAATGCTGATAACGTGCCAGGCCCTGAAATGTGCACCACACACACATGTGATCTCTTGCTTTCCATAGATCTTCCCCATTGGGGTCCCCACTGTATAGACTGGAGAGCCAAGTGGAAACTAAGACTCAGAGAGAGCAGGTGAGTTGTCAAAGGTCACAGCCATTCATAACAATCACGAGAATAACGGTGGTGGTGGGAATAACAGGGGGGTGGCTAAGACCCTGAGGAGGCAGCCTCGAGGCCAGGCTCACCTTAGGGTCTTTCTTCAGGCGCAGGCGGTGGCCCCAATTCGGGGTCAGGGACTGCTGGACCACGCCCCGGTGCCGCAGGTGGAAGTATTGCCCGTCAGGAAAGATCTGGGAATGTGGGGGTGCAGTCGCATCGCTGGGACCTGACTCCCCTGATGGAGTCCCGGTCGGACTGGGGCCAGTCCCCTTGCTTGTATCCTCCCCCAACCAGGTGCCCAGGTGTGGGCTTCAGGTGTCCTCTAAGGGTGCCAGAATCTGAAGTTGGTCGAGGCAGGGGTTGGTTGGGGTTTCTTGATATCTAAGGTACCTGAGGGACCCCTTCCCGTCTGTCGGGGTCTAGGGTCTTGGGTTGTCCAGTCCCCGCCCCCTCCCGTCCTTCCGGGTCCCACCCACCTGCCCCAAGTTGACGAAGCCAAATTTGCGCGCCAGACGCTCGGCTTCCCGGTAACCCTGGGACACCCGCACGGCCCAGCTGCTGACATAGATGGGGGCTCGGGCGGAGGCCAACCCCACAGAAAGGGGGAAAACGAGGGCCAGGAACAGGGGCAAGACCAGGGGCGGCCAAATGGCAGTCTGGGTGGGCCGCATGGCGGTGGGGGCGGGGCCTCCAAAAGCCCCACCCCCTGACCAAACTGCCGTGTCAGCCCAAGCGCTCGCCCCGTTCCCGGTGCCATAGCAACCCCTGAAAAGCCTCAACTCCCAGGGGCCCTTGCGACTCCCCTTGAGGAGCACAAAGATCCGACAGAAATGGAAGGATGCATACACGCAGACCCAAACTCTCGGGAGCTTCAGTCTCCATACTTGTACAATGACCCAGTTCTTCTGACCCAGAGGAGCGAGTTCACTGTTGTTATGATTGACCCCGCCCCCTTATTTGGCACCGCCCCTTTCTACACAAAGCTCCCTCTAGAATCAGCCCTGCCTCCTCTCCTGTCCAACCAGAATTGTTCTTTACAGTGATTCCACCCCCTCGGTTTAGTTCCGCCCCCTACCCACCATTCAGGTTCCGTCCCGCCTCTGTATAATATGCCCCGCCCCTCCTCTGTTCTTGCCAATTAATTCCTTCCCTTTTCTCCAATCAGCTCTGGTCTTTCTCCGGCCCCGCCTACAAGCTCCGCCTACCTCAGCACGCTACTCTCCTCTCCCAGCTCCACTTACACAACCGCTCTGCCAATAATCCTTGCTCATGACCCCGCCCCTCCAATCAGCTACGTCCCACTACTGTGCGGCTAATCCGTGCCCTCGGCCACCGCGCCCCGCCCCCTCCTTTAAAGTCTCCCCTGCGGTGGCCGCTGCTGGCCAGAGGGCAATGCGGCGGGGGAGACGGGGCAGGCCCCACCTCCTTTGTCCGCCCTGCCCTCCCATTGGCCGGTGCCGGGGGCAGGGGGCGGAGACCAGCCAGGGGGCAGAAACTAGCCCGGGAACCCAGCGGTGCGGCTCCCTCCAGGCAAAAGCTTCACGCACGCGGCGGGCCCGGTGCGCCGCATTGAAGTCGAGCTCGGGCTGCCAGCCCCGGGCCCGCCGGTGCTATGGACGGCCTGCGCCAGCGCTTCGAGCGCCTTCTGGAACAGAGGAACTTGGCCACAGAAGCACTAGAGGCGCTCGAAGCAAAGACCGGTGTCGACAAGCGATACTTAGCAGCGGGTGAGCCGTGCGGGGGCGCTCGGGACCGTCGCCCCATTTCACCGACCGGCACACTGAAACCCTGGGGCACCTGAGCCTCAGCCCTGCCCCCCTCCGGTCTGCCCCGGCTGCAGGGCCCGGGCTGTATTGAGGGGCACGCCCCACTGTCCAGCAGGGAGACCAAGATCCTGGCTGGGGGAGGGGTGGTGGACTGCGACCTCGGGTGAGCCCGCAGCCCCGCCCCCCTGTCCCCGCCGTGCCCCCTCCGGTGGAGGGCCAACCCCTCTCTCAGCTCCTGCAGCACCCCCACTCTAGCCCTCTGATCTGGAGGCCTTCCTCTGCCCTCTCCCTTGGGGCACTGGGTGCCCGCCAGGCTGAAGTCCGGTTCTTCCAGTTGCCCTGCCGGGCCCAGGGCTAGAGAAGAGGAGGAGGGGGCAGAGAGGCAGCCAATTCCCTGAGTGTTTCTTCACCCCTTCCCAGATGTCCCCCAGACTGAAAGCAAGTGTAGAGATCTTGGTTTTTTCAGAAGGAATGCTTCCTACCAGGAAGGAGGATCACTCCCACCTCCTCTCTCATTGTTTCCCTCCTAGTTTCCCATTGTTTCCCATCCCCTTGGCCTGCCTTCTCTCATTGATCAATGGCTTTGGTCCACTGTACATGAATAGTTGAGCTGGAGTTGAGTTGTCTGGGAGTCCAGGGAGAAGGGGCTCTGTTCACCCCTGACTGTAACTTCCATCCTAGTCTCTTCTCTTTCCTTCTTAATGACCTGGGGTGGCTCCTGCCACTTTCAGAAACTGTTTAGTAAGCTGTTAAATGCCTTCCTTCCTTCTTTTGCAGTGTTCCAGGCCCACCCACTCTGCCACCTCTTCTAGGAAGACTCCCTGGAGTGAATCACAAGGACGTTTGGGGGGTGGTGGGGGTGGGGGGCTCTGGGTGAGGACAGTGCCAGGTGTATTGAGCATCTTCTATGTGCAGATGCTTCAAGTCCACTTTACTCCCATTTTCCCACCAGCTGAGAGATCCCCATGCCAAGCAGCCCAAGGAGGGTCCAAAATCTTCCCCTAGGTTCCTGGTGACCAACTTATCTCTGCTCAGCCAGGGACCTGCCCTTGGGAACAAGCCATTGACCTTCCTGCCTGGCTTTCATCCTTGGTACCAGTGGTTGGGCAATTTAGGTCATAGAGCAATGGGGAGGGGCCCGGCAGGGGCCTGATAGGGAGGCTGGCAGTTATGTGGAGGAAAGTAAGGCCCAGAGAGGCAGGGACATCCTGCCACACAGCAGGAGTATTCACCCCTCCCCACCTCCCTGGGCCCATCTGTTGTTGATCTCAGGCTGTGCCCTCCCCAGCCCATGTCCAAGGTCATCCTCATATTGCTGAGGCTGCAGGAATAGGGATTGAGGGGAGGCTTGCCCTGGGAGAGAGCCAATGCTCCCTGACTAGCAACTTCTGGGGAAGAGGTGACATTCCCCTATCCCCTCACCCAGATGTGGGAACTCTTGGGCTCTACCGTCCTAGATGGCCAAATCTCCAACCCTAGATAACAGAGGAGTCAGCTGGGAAGGCTCGTCTCCACTCTTGACCCTAGACTCTGGGCCAACAACTAATGCAGTGGAGGGGAGGGTGTGGGTGACTCTGCCCTTTGATCCAGAGTGGTTTCTATCTCTCTCTGCAGATTATCACCTCAGAGAGGGAGGTGGGAGGCTGTAAATGCTCCTGAGTGACCCTAGGCAAGCCCTTCTCCCCAACAGTTTAGTTCTGGCCATTGCATGAGACAGAACAGGGAAGCATACAAGAAGCACTTAATAAATGTGACAGTTACCATAATTGTTTTCAGAGAGGCTACTGCTCCTGGTTCCCCACACCTGCACACTATTCTCTGAACTTCATTGCTGGGAGTATTTTCCTGACCTGAAGTCCCTCAGTAATGTGTGGAAAGGACGAGTGTGCTCTGTTGAGTGTGTTTAGCTAACCCCACGACAACCCTAGGAGGCAGGGCCACTACCACCCCCATTGACAAATGAGAGAACTGAATCTCAAAGCAGATAGAGACTTGTTCAGTGTCACGTGGTGAGTGAATGGAAGAGCAGAGGGCTCCCCAAGGTCTGAGAGACTCTGTACTGCCTGTTGCTGCCTCCCACTAAGACAAGGGGTCTCAAATAGGGCCATGCTGCCTCCATTAGCACACTGGGCAGTGTCTGGGGACATCTGTGGTGTCACGACTGGGGGTGCTTTTGGCATTGAGTGGGTGGGGACCAGGGAGGCTGCTCAACACCCCACAGTGCCCAGGACAGGCCTCCAAAGAGAATGACTTGGCCTGCATGTCAGCCAAGACTGAGAAACCCCACGCTAAGATGAAATTTTAAACCGTATTGCCTTTGTCTCCTCACCAACAGCCACATCTTAACAGAATGGCTTCAATTTTAGTTTTTTTCCTGTTACTTATATTCAAATGCTAGCATCATGGGCCCAGTTCCTCCCGTAGGTCCCAGAATGAGGTGGTTAAAATTGCAGATGATTACTAATTCATTCAACAAATGCTTATTGGGCAGCTACTCTGTACCCACCAGGGCCAAGGACCCTGCCTGCCTTTGAGCTCATAGTACTGTGGGGGAAACGGCCATGTGAAATAATTATGGACACAAGATTCAGGGTTCAGGGCCACAGTGGGGGTCACCCAGGTGCTACAGGGCAACAAACATTCTAGAGGGGTCGCGGAAGCTCGTGACAATTCCGTGTGGTGCATCTGCCAGGCCAAGAGGAAGCTGAGTGCCCTGCAGGCTGGGCATGGAGTGAACCAGACCCCTACCCACACCCCTCTTTTCTGCAGGAGCCACCACTCTGCTGAGCCTGTATCTTCTCTTCGGTTACGGGGCATCTCTACTGTGCAATCTCATCGGCTTTGTGTACCCCGCATACACTTCGTGAGTGCCTGTGGGCTGTCCAAGTGGGAGGTGTTCAGGGGTTCTGGGCAGCCCCTGACCCTGCCACACCTCCCCCCAGGATCAAAGCTATCGAGAGTCCAAGCAAGGAGGACGACACTGTGTGGCTCACCTACTGGGTAGTGTACAGCCTATTCGGGCTTGCCGAGTTCTTCAGCGATCTACTCCTGTCCTGGTTCCCTTTCTACTACGTGGGCAAGGTGGGCACCACTGCGACACACATGGCAGGGCCGCCTGGGAACAGGCAGACGACCAGAGACTGGGGGGGTCTGAGGGGCCTGCCCTGCTGCTTCCTGGGGTGTCTGATGGGGATGGCCCAGGCCCATCCCAAGGGTGTCTGATGGGGGTGGCCAGGCCCATCTTAAGGAGCATCCGATGGGGCTGGCCTAGGTCCACATAGCCCAGTGAGAGATCTAACCCCTCCTCATGGAGCCCAGATCAGGGGAGCCAAGCATAACCACCACCCATGCCTGCAGTGCGCCTTCCTGTTGTTCTGCATGATTCCCGGGCCGTGGAACGGGGCTCGCATGTTGTATCGCCGCATCATTCGTCCGTTGTTTCTAAAACATCACGAAGCCGTGGACAGCGTAATGAGAGACCTCAGCGGGCGAGCCCTGGACGTGGCAACAGGAATAACTCGGGACGGTGTGTGCTTGTAGGACATGGGGTTGTCCATCTGTCCCAGTCTTGGTCTGTCTGTCCATCTTTCAGCTTAGTTGCCCTCACTCACCTTCACTTCTGCCTCCCCTCCTCCTGACTCTGGCCTCCATCTGGCATCTTGGCAGTTGGCATCAGGCGTTCTGCCTGCCTCTCTCACTGTCCCTCTCTCTCTCCTATGCTCTCGGGAACCAGTCCTGCAGGCCCTGGCCCGCAGCCAGGCTCTCATCACTCCAGTAGCTATGGTGGAGGGCCCCCCACTGCCCTCAGAGCCAACCATAGGTAACCTCCATCCCTAGGAACTAGACCTCTGTGTGTGCATGCATACATGTGTGCCTGTATATGTGTGAGTTTGTGTGTGCATTGTATGAGTTCATTTGTGTGTGAGTGCATGCATAAGCACCTACATGTGTGTGAGTGCACGTAGATGACTGCCCTGCCAAGGTTGGCTGCTGACCCTGCCCTGTGTCCCAGCAGCCTTCATCCCACTCTCCAGCAGCTGAGCACAGCCTCAGGGCCTGAGAGCTCGGCCAGATCTACCTCACCCCATGGCCCTTTCTCTGCAGCCAAAGTAAGCGTGACCCAGCTCCAGCAGGACAAGTGAAGTCCCTGCCCAGTCCCCGCGCAGACCTGCGGAAGAGCCAGCTAAAAGACACGTCGCATCTCAAGTCCTCCACGGATCCCTCGGCTAACTCCCTAGCACAGACCGCCACTGTTCCTTCAGTCCCTGGGAGCTCCTCAGGCACCACCTTGGGCCAGTCTCAGCCTCAGTCCCGGGCCACAGGCCCTGCCAGTGGCTCCAAGCTGCCTGGCAAGTCCCAGGCCCAGTCTGGGTTAAAAGCCAATTCCTCCAGCCAGTCCCAGGCCGCTGGCCAGCAGCACTCCCGGGCATCCAGTATTTCCTTGGGGCCCTCCCAGCCAGCCCACCGATCACCAGGCTCCTTGCACCGATCACCAGGCTCCTCGCACCGATCACCGGGCTCCTCACAGCAATCACCAGGCTCCTCGCAGAGGCCCAGCACCACCTCCAACCAGGGCCCCGCCACTGTGCTGGCCCCCAGTGGTACCAACATCCCCATGCAGCCCCCTCAAAAGACCTCCAGTAGACCAGAGGAGCTGGCCCCCAAGGCCTCCAAGTCCAGCAAACATCAGAAAGGGTCCCCAACGCAAGCCCCAACCAGTACCTCGGTTCCTGAGCTGCCTATCTCCTGCCAATCTGAGTCCCCTCTGGAGTCCACCTCAGAGTCCACCCCTGAAGTCACCTGCAGCTGGCGCCACCACCGCCCCTGGCTCCAATACCTGCACTGCTGGCGGCTGAAACACCTGGCCTGCTAGGGGAGGGCTCAATAAAGCACATCTGGCCAAGCCTCCTCTCACCATCTGTCCAGGGGGGACACGGGGGTCTTTGGGGGGACCATCCCATCTAATCAGAGATGAGAAGGTAAAAGCCCCACTTTACAGATGAGGAAAACAAGGACCAGAATAGAGGTCAAGTGGCCAAGAATACTCGGAGATGAGAATTCAAGTCCACGTTTTTTTTTCTGGAAGGGGATCCCAGGAAGCTCCAGTAGGGAATGGTAGGAGGAGGAGCCAAAGAAGTGGGTATGGCCAAGCCTGGAACAACTGTGGGCACCTGGAGCTCCAGGAGCCTGTGTCCAGTGCCCACCTGAGACTGCCCAGGTGCTGAGGGAGCCAAAGACTATCCACCATCTGTTGATCACTGGGAGAGGAGTGGCCATTCATTCCATCCACCATCCCTCTGCAGGCAGCAAAGAGGCCTGGGGGCTGGCAGTCAATGTCAGACTGGCATTCATGGAAATTGGGAGAGGGAAGATGGGTGGATACTGATAGGGCCTCCTACAGCCTGCACTTGGGCTCCTTTGTGAGGCCTGCATGACCCTGATCATAAAACCAGGCAAAGATGGAACATGTAAGGAAGGTGACAAGCCTGGTGCATAGACATAGATGCAAAGGAAAAAAAACCCAAAGAATAGCAAATCTAATCCAACAATATATAAAGTATAGAACACCCCCTGTGCAAGTATAAGTTCCTGGAGGCGGATCCTGAGCTGGAGGCTGGGGGGCGAGGCAGGGTGGGAGAGGAGCTGAATCAAGATGTGCTCTCAGTGGGGGCAGGGGCGCCTGGAACCTGAACTGCATGCGCAATGAGCTCGATCTTTAGCCCGAGGGCCAGGTTTTGTACCCCAGGGAGGGGGCTGTAACCCCGAGGCATCTGCAGTCACAGCTGGGGAGGACCTGGGGCCCACAGTGTCCTTCAGTCCACCCCTTTCACCACTCACCTCCTGCCACCCCAAACTATGCTGCTCCTTGACTCTAGTGGGCCACAACTTCTGGTAGAAACGTAGGAGGTTTGGCAGAATGAGCCACAAACCCTCACCCTGCAGGTGCTCCCCAGGCTGTAACTTATCGAAACTCGGGGCGGGGGGGGGCGATTTTGTCTCAGAGGTGCTGGGCAATGACGTTTGGAGACACTTCCATTTTCTGCCTAAACGCATCAGCTGAGTCTTGAAATCCTTTGACATGTCATGCCCCTCACCCTTTAGCAGGCCCTGCTTTGTCCCTAGCTGCTGGTGGCTCCTTCTAAAACAGTTTCCCCCTAAAAAAGGAGGCAGCCCTGTGCAGCCAGCAACACCGCTACCCCTTGCCCATCCTTGAGAACTCTAACAAGGGAGGTGGAAGTGCTGAGTGTTACTGCTGAGCAGTGGGTTCAAATCATTCATTCCATCACTCAAACAGATACTGAGCGCTTCCTATATGCCAGGCCCTGATCCAGGAGCCAAGGTTACAGTATTGACTCAGAGAGATGAAAAAACTCCCACTCCTGGGAGTCTGGGGAGGCAACAGTCGGCATGATAAATGTGTAACACGTCAGAGGGAGGTGAGTGACATGGATGAAAAATGCAGCGGGGAGGTGAGGCCAGGGCCATAATGGCAGGGTCAAGGAAAGGCCTGTTTAAGGAAGTGACATTTGAGTAGAGACATGAAGAAGGGAAGGTGAAGGTATGAGTCTTGTAAGAATCAGGGCAGGGGTGGGCCAGGTGGAGAGAAGAGTCTGTGCAAAGGCCCAGAGGCAGGCCTGTGTCTGGGAGGACAGAGAAAGAACAGGGCGGATGGACTGTGTGGTTGGAGCTGGGTGAGCAAGCGGGAGAGAGGAGGTGAGTCTGGGGTTGGACCATGCCAGTACCTGGAAAGCTTTTTCTTGAGGATATAAGATTTGTCAAGAAGGAGGAAGGGACAGATTAATCATTAATGAACTCCTATCTTGCCAAGCAGTCTACATGGGTGTTGGGGACAGAGATCTCAGAATCTGCTTATCGTTGGCCTTGGCCTAGCTATTTGAAGAACGTGGTGTTTGGCTTTGGTCTGGGGTGAGGGAATGGCAGCTCTGGGCTCACTCTGCACCTGGCATTTTACACCCCCCGCCATCCCAGAGGCAGAGAAACAGGTGCTCAAAAGCATCCCCAGCCCAGCCCTGGTCAGCTCATCAGGGAGCACAAGTGGGGAGAACACATACCTGCCTTCCCATGTGGAAATATTGACCTTTAGCCCCTCAGATTTGTATTAATTTGAACATACAAAAAAGTGTAACCAGTGACTCAGAGATAGTGGGGCAGCAGACCAGCTCCTCCCAGTCACTCCTGCCCCAACAGTGTCTTCCACCCTTTCCTGCCTGATCCAGAGCTGTGCCTGTGGGACTTACGGCCACTGTGAGGATTGCCGGTACTTTGCTCTTTTTCACTGGTGAATAGCATTTCATTCTGTGGGTAGGCCAGAGTTTACTTACCCCATGCCATTGTTGATAGGCATTTGAATAGTTTCCTGTTTGGGGTTATTGTGACTAAAGCTGCTCGGAATATTCTAGAACTGGCCTTTGGCAAGCACAGCTCTCATTTCTCTGGGGCATATGCCTGTCAGAGATTGGAGAGTGTAGGATGACCATAACACGTGACCACATATTGGAGGGGGGAGCTGAAGACAACAGAGATTTAGCCTCTCACATTCTGAAGGCCAGAGTCACTGTTACAGGGCCGCATTCCCTCCTGAGATTCCAGCAGAGGGTCCTTCCTACCTGTTCCAGCTTCTGGGGGCTCCAGCCTCCCGTGGCTTGTGGCCTCATCACTCCAGTTGCTGCCTCCATTGTCACCTGCATGGCCGTCTTCTCTGTCCTCTGCATGTCTCTTATGAGGACACTTGTTATTGGACTTAATGCCCACTCACATAATCCAGAATGATCTCACCTTGAGACCCTCAATTACATCTGCAAAGACCTTTCTCCAAATAAGGTCCCATTCACAGGTTCTGGGGGTTGGGACATGGACATATCTATTTAACTCACTACCGTGATTTGCATTTACCTATAGCAGACATGGCCAAACTGTTTCCCAAAGTGGACTGCCAACCTCACCTGCACACCCACATCTAACCCTGTAGGCTGTCACAGTCCAGGGCTTTCTGCAGGCCTTTGAGTGGACATGTGTCCTCCTGTGGGTCAGCTGGCTGGTATAGGCTCAGTGAGAGAAGGGCAGACAGGGTGGTGCCCTCTGCAGAGAATTAGAAACAAAAAGCACGACTGACCCCCAGAGCTGACGTTTGGAAATATTGTTGAAAACAATTTTTTGTGGGGCTAATGAAATAATTACAATTTTTGTGCTGATATGGACGCAAGTTTCACATGTGCCCATTTTAATTCTTTACCTTTTAATAGACATCGCCATTTGTGGGAAGTCAGTTTGGAGAATTCCCAGTTTCTGGACAAGCAGGGACACACGCCCCATGTGCTTCCTTCAAGAGGAAGTCTCTGCCGACAGCCATTTGTCCTCACTTTCTCAGTGTGTGGATCTCTAACGCAGATGGGCACATTGTATCCCTGAGGGGACATAGTAACTAGAAAAAAAGAGCCAGGGGACTGTAAAGAGGAAAAAATAGAAGTCACTTTCTGTCATGCTGTGTAACGGCCTGGAGTTATTAGTGTTTCCATGTCAAACAGTGAAACCGTGTGATATTTTTGCATGGCAAGTGCAAATGGTAATTCTGCCCTGAACCACAAAGTTGCTGAAATTGAGCATCTTTAGAATGGTTAGATTGTTTCAAAGCTAAAAAGCAAACCCAAAACAAAGTGATGTTTGCTGGGAGTGTGTTAGAAGATTGTTACCAGAAACAATGAGTGTTGGTGAGGACTGTAAATGGGCTAGGAAAGTCACTGCTCAGGTGGCCACAGGCCATCATCCTGCCTGCCCGAGACAGCTCTGTGCTGGCTCCTCTCCAGAGCAAGTGTCTCACGCCAGTGGGTCCAGATGATTTGGGAGTAGGAGCTCGGGATGAGAGGGCCCCAGACATACCCCCATGCCGCAGGGAGGCAGAGGGAACAACCTTGGTTTAATGGCAGGAGGAATGGAGCCGTAGGTGGGCACTGGTGTAAGGAGGCTGGTGGGTGGAGAGAGGCATTCCTGAGTGTGGAGAGCAGGACCAATAAAATGGCATTGGTCCGGTTAAGACAGCATAAAGTACAGAAAACAAAATGGAGTCACTCAGGTCAACCAAGACGGCTGACTGGCAGCCATGACACTTTGGTTCAAGCGGGAAACTACCTAAGTCATGCTAGACACATCTGGCAAGAAGACACACCCAAGATATCTGCACATGTGATTAGAAGAGCTATATCTGCAGAGTGGAACCACCTATAGATAGGCTTCTGGGGAAATTCCACATTTGCCATCACGGGTGCCAAGACATTTATCAAAAAGACCCAGAAGGGTGGAGCACACCGTTTTCAAGGTATAACTGAAGCAGGTTCCAGACCACTGCTGAGACAGCCAAGCTTCACACACGAGTGCTGCTCCATGCCACGCTGATCTCCCTTGGCATCAGCTGCTGGAGGCTCTGCCCTGCTGGATTGAGGCCTTTGTCTGCCTTGCCACCCATCTGGTTCCAGAAAGCCTTCATTGCAAGAGGCTGACAACTCCCTTGACCACTGTGCTGTCTGTCTCCCAGATCTGCAGACTGAGACTGTGGGACTTGGATTCATTATCCCCCATTGATTGCTGTGTGTGTTATAATTCTCTTAGATTGTTAGTGTGAGTAGGATATTAATGTATGTTGATGTTCTACTTTGAATGAACCTGCATTCAATAAAAGCTAATGAATAGCATAGTTACTGTGTGACTCTTATCTATTTCTTGGCGCCCCCTGGCGGCTCAGCAGGCAGCTAGCCGAGCAGTTGCCTGGCTGACTTATAGGAAAGATTGTATCACGAACAGACACGCATGACAATGAGGAAGGCAAGCGCAGATGAATGAAACGGCTGTAGAGAAGGAGGTACAAACACACAGGACAGGTCGGGGCTGCAGGTAACCAGGCGCCTTGACCACCTTTTCCCCGTCCTGCCACCAGGGGGCACCCAGGCCCCACATGTCCCTCTAGAACTACATCCCTCTTTGCCCGCAGGAGTTGGGGTTCCCAGGATTCTCCAGCTTCGGCACTTGTTGCAGATGATAGAACGAGGCCTGGGTGGCCCAGGCACTGCTGAGCCCCGGGCATACTGTAGGCACTCAATAAAGACCCATTGGAGCAATGTATGAATGAACTGAGGGGCTAGAGAGGGAATCCACAATAGTGATTCTCATGGTCAGAGGGCTAAAAGGATACTCACAGATGGAAAATTGAGGCTCAGAGAGAGGAAGGGCCTAGCCTAAGGTCACGCACAAGGTCAGCAGCTGAGCCCATCCAGTTCTGAGACCTGTACACTGTGCCCCTTGCCCATTGCCAGCACCCACACTCCACATGGTACAGAAGAGCAAGGTTGTCCCAGATGATAGATGATAGTGTGAGCCTCCCTATCCAGAGTGGAGAGGCAGAAGGCAGCCCCCCAGGGTCCCTTCACTGGGGAGTTTGCTGGGCCACTGCACAGACACACCTAATTCTCACACCACTCAGGTCTGCTCTCTTGCTCCACAAGAATGAGGAGAATCTATCCAGGATGCCACATGAGGATCAGCATAGGCTGAGGGCAGGGCTCTGCTTGCCTCCTCTGCTGGGGAAGGGTCCCCTGGGTGACCTGAGATGAATGTGTGGCTCCCAAGCAGGCATGGAGAAGGGGCTTGGGACCTATAAAAGTCACATTTACCCTCCACTTGTCCCCCATTTTCATATATTCCCTGTCCTCATCTCCCACACGGGG
Organism: Macrotus californicus; assembly: GCA_007922815.1. Classification (NCBI taxonomy): domain Eukaryota; kingdom Metazoa; phylum Chordata; class Mammalia; order Chiroptera; family Phyllostomidae; genus Macrotus; species Macrotus californicus. The sequence continues at coordinate 88,283 of VMDR010000044.1, forward strand.
TCAGCATGCTAAAGGGAGGTGGGGGATGGACCAGGAGGAGGGGATGGAGTTTCTGAGATCACACATGTGCACGCTGTGAGAGCACAGTTGTGGGTCTGACTACCAGTGCCTCTCCGCATCTCTGGCCCTGTGTGTGTAAGTGGGGTGCCCTTGTTAAAAAAAAGAAGTGCTTGTAAAAATTAAATAAAAATATAAAAGGGTTCAACAGCAGTGTGGACTAGAGGAAACCCAGCCAGAACTGCTCAGGCTGTCAAGATTATCTCTTAATAGTCATGGGCATATAAAGCATAGGGAATACAGTCAATAATATTGTAATAACTATGTATGGTGCCAGTTCGGTACTGGAAGTATTGATGTGAACACGTTGTAAAGTATATGATTGTCTAACCACTAAGCTGTGCACCTGAAATCAATACAAAATAAAATTGAAAGAAAAAAAATAGATTATCTTTGAATTTTCTGGTAGTCAGTGCATAAGGGGAAATAAGTATGGTACAGTGTCTGGTTAGGCATGTCTTCCAGGGGGCATGTCTATTTGTGACAATGTCTCTGAGTATATTAGCATGTGTGGGTAAGTGGCAGTGAGAAGAGAGAGTACAGAGTGCCAGGGAGTTAAACAGTGATGGCTTTCCTGGAAGACAGGGCAAGAAGGGAAACTGATACATTACAGTGTCTCCTTAAGCATGTCTTCTTCTGGGCCCTGCTTGCTGGTGAGAGCATCTCTAAGCAAGTAAGTGTGAGGCAAGGGGAATAAAAGCAGACATAAAGTTTTTGAGTATAAGATAGCTATGAGTTTCCTGGCAGCCAGGATGAGAGAGGAAATAAGAGTTAAAGGAGGAATTCAGTGTGTTTTCATCATTGCTTACCTACTCACAACAGTGGATCTGACTGCATGTGAGGGTGTATACGTATGTGTGAGGGAGAGTCACAGAGCTATGGTGGGAGATATTTCTGAGCTCCCTGGAAGCCAGGGCAAGAGGGGAAATAGATTGAGTTTGAGCCTGGTCAGGTACAACTTCCTTGCTGTGTGTAATGACGCCTTGTCTAGTGGCTCAGACAGGACAGTGTCTAGCAGCCAGGCGTGCACGGCTGTCCTCGGCGGGGCTCCAGGGCCGGGCATAGCCTGCGTGGGGCAGCAGCAGCCGGTCCTGAGTGCCGTCGGGACTGACGAGGCGCTGGGCAGCCAGCAGGTACTCTCGATGGAGGGACATTGGTGGGCAGGGGCAGCGACCTGGTGCCCATACATACTCGAGGGCCTGCAGTGGTGAGCGGTTCTTGTAGATAAGCTGCACACGCATCTCATAGCGGGTCTCCTGGGCCTGGCGGAGGTGGCCCAGCACTCGAGCCCGGAACACTGTGGGCAGAGTGGTGCTGAGGCCAATTGGATGGTCCAGCCTGGACACCCATCCATGTACCCCATTGCTATATGAGAGAAGTGGGGGTCAGGTGGGACATGGGGGCCCCATAGGGACTGTGGAGAGGGTACTGGGGTCAGGATCAATGAGGACTCAGAGGTCAAATTAGAGCAATGAGTCAGATCAAGAAGTCAAATTAGGGCCAGAGGAGGGGCCAAATTGGAGTCAGGTCAAGGAGTCAAGGGTAAAGTCAAATCAGGGTCAGATGTGGGCAGGAAAGGAGTCAAGTGCAGGTCATTTAGGGGCCAGGTGAGGGTTGGGGAAAAGGGTCTCTCACCAAAGTCACTGCTGCAATAGTGGAGCAACCGGTGGGCACGACCGCGGGTGTCGGGACAGGGTGGGCAGGGATCTGTGAGATGGTGCATTAGGGCACAGGCCTCACCTCCCTGTTTGCCCCCACCCTGGCTGTGGTTGTTCCCCCCTCACCTGGGGTGGGATTTGGGGTCCGTGTGGGGAAAGCTGGGGTTTTGTGGGGCTCAGGAGACTGAGGTTCCACCTGCAGAGCCTGTGGCTGCCTCAGGGACCAGCTCAGGGCCTGTGCCTGCTCCTGGAAGGGGCCGTAGAGTTCCCGAGGGAGCCAGAACTCGAACTCAATGCCGGGATTGGGCTCCTGCAGGAGGACCTGGGGGGAAGGTCAGGTACTAGGGATTGGAAATTGGAACTGATAGCCCATCCTCCCTGCTCTGACGCTCCACTCCTGCCTTGCTCCTCTGTTTCTCTACCCTAGTCTCCGTCCTCTGACTGTCTACCCCAGCCTGGCCCCTCTGACCCTCTCTAATTTAGTCTCACCCCACTGACCCTCTATTCCTAGCCTCCCCACTCTCTCTCCTGCCTCCCCTGCTCTGCCCTTAGCCTCCCCTAAATCCTTTAATCCCTACCACCACCACGTACCCAGCCGCCCCCTAGAGGCCAGGCACGCACCTGCAGAAGCAGGTCTTGGGTGGTGGGTCCCGCCGCGCGCAGCGTCTCCTCTGGCCCTGTGGCGCGGGTGTAGACCACGCGGGTGCCTGCTGCCTCGTAGGTCCCGGGCGGGCTGACCTCCCACTTGCCGTTGAGCACGTAGCGCCCGTCGCCCCCAATCAGCGCTGCAAGGGAGGGGTCAAGCCGAGCTCTCCGGAGCCCGCACTTCCCGCCTCCCGACGCTTGCGTCCCGCTCCTCCGGCCTCAGTCCTCCCGCTGCAGCCGGGCGGCCAGTAGGGCGCCCCCCACCCCCTCGGATTCTGCGATACCCAAGCGGTTGCGGCTCCGATGGGCGGCGTAGATGTGTCTGGCGCCCTCGGGGATCAGGGTCACATTCCAGTACCCGGCATAGGCTCCTGGGCAGGAGGGAAAGAGGGTGTTGTGGTGAGGATGGGGTGTATGAAGAATGCTTTGATAATTGAGATGCTACAACTGAGGAGGTTAGTCTTGGTCCTGGTATCCCCAAAACACTCCGTAAACGTTCGGAGTTAACGATTATTATTGCTTAAGTGAAGCCATGAATGAGTTAGAATTCCATCTGTTCTGATCAGGGCGGGACAATCTCGCATTGACTAATCAGAAAGAAGAAAAAGATAGCAGACTGCCCAATCAGCACGGGACTTCACTTCCGCGCCCACAGCTTCTTAAAGGGCCCGCTATACTAGAGCAGAGAGGACAGGGCGAGTGGTCACCGGCGTCACGAAACACGCGCTGCACGAAGAGGCACGAGTCGTTGGCGCCGCCACAGCGGCCGCAGTGGTCCTCGCGGGCATCTGAACCCATCAAACCGTCACAGCCGGCGCTCTAAAGGAGTGGGGAGGACATACGTCACAGAGAACCCCCTGCCCAACTCGGTGCCTCGGCCTGAGGGTAGGGGTTAGGGCTCTGAGAACTAGGAGGAGGGGCCCAGAGCCGAGGGTGGAGCCTGAAATAAAAAAATGGGATCTGGGAGTAAATGGCTGGGCCCAGAGGTAGAAGCCTGGGGTGAGGCCTAAGGAAGAGCGCGGCCTGTGGAAGGTGGTGGGGATATGGAACAGGAGTGGGGCGTGGGCGGGACCTGAGAGTAAAAGGACTGGCTCTGGCCGGAAGTTTGGGGTGGAGCCTATGTGGGGCAGGGCCCGTCGGGGATAGGGCTAGGAGGGAGCGCGGGATCTAGAACTAAATAAATGAGGTTGAGGGCGGAGCCTCAATGGGAGGTGGGTGGGGCCTGGCGAGTCCTTACTAGGCAGCGTCCCCCAACGCAGAGTCCCTGGCTACCCGGGCTGCAGGGAGTGCCATCCAGGACGCGGCCAAAGTTATGGTAGAAGGCATGCCCCAGGGCCAGGCAATTGAGGTCGCACTGGTTGGGCGCTGGGGGCAGAAAGAGAGGGTAAACCAGGGGTCTTTTATCCCAGTTACGGCCCTCTTCCTTCCAGGCTCCCCCAGAAATCCATCCTCTTGGGCCGATAAGGCCCAGAGTCTCAGCCAATACTACACATCAAGGTTGAAGCAGAGCCAGGACTGAACTTAGGCATTCTGCCTCCAGCTCCCTGGGACTCTCCCATGCAAGTATCTTGGGCCTTCATGCACGCTTGCATGCATGCATTCTTGCATGCATGCATTCATTCATTCCACAAATACTCATTGAACACCTACTATTTTCCAGACACGTTTCTAGGCTCAGCGTTGAGCAGAACTGCACCCAGTAGATGCCCAATAAAAAATGTTTGTTCCGTGCTGACTGGGTCGCACGTAGCCTGGGTGTATCTTTGGCCCTCCCTGGTACTCAGTTTCCCCCTCTACCTGGCAGGGGGGACAATGGGCAGTTCATTCACAAATGCGGGCTTATAACCCTTTTTTCTGCTCCTCCCACTCAAGCTTCCACTTCCCTAAGCTTGGCTGACCCTGCCTGGAATGGAGCCTGAGCTGGCCCTGGCGGGCCAATTCTTAAGACAAAGGAAAAAAACCAAACCATGAGGTTACGGATGGACCTTTCTCCATTCTAAGCTTTTCTTATCTGCGTCTGCCCCCATCGTGGCATCTAAAGCTGCCTGACTTAAACCTGGAGGCACGCTGCCTCAGGCACACAGTTATATAACTTGCTATTTTCAGCTCAATATAGGCTACATTTCCTGCTACCGACATAAGTTTGAGAACTGTTGGCCTCTGGATACAGCTCTAAGTAAATCTTCAGCCCGGTGTTCAACTCTGTGCAGAACAGACCCCACCTCCCTCTGCCTCTGCTTTGCACCTCACATGTGCTTTTTCCCCTTCACTTCACAGACTCCTATTTATCATTCAAAGCCTAAGTGTTGATGCTTGCTTCTCCTTACTACCCTCCAAGTACCCTTTCCTTCCTAGCAGCCATTTCTCTCTGCCAACTCTGAGTTGTTCCCCCTGGACCAACAGGAGAGCAGGCTACTCACCGCCATAGAAGGGCACCCATTGGTAAGTCTGCTGGAGGCTGAGGACAGGTTGGCCATTGTAGAGGGCACACTGGATGTCTCGGAAGGCCATGGCCCCTGGGGGACAGTCCTGAGGACAGAGATGGGTGGGTCAGAGGTGAGACAGCCTCAGGGAAGCCCAGAGAACCTGGCAGGGTGGCAAACATATTTGAGGCCCTGAGTGGGGAAGCAGGAGGCTTTAAGACAGACTCAAGGGCATGGGAGGTGGACAGAACTTACTGGCAACTGGCAGAGGCGGTATTCATGGGTGTCTCCCCAGCACAGCTCTTCCCTGGGAAACCTATGAGGAGCAGGGTGGCCAGAGTATGGTCAGGCCCCCCAGTAACCTCCTCCCTAGAGCCCGCCTGCACGCCCTCCACACACACTCTCCCCACCCCCAACCCTACCCACATTCCAGGTGGATCAGTGGGATTAAAAGGCACAGCATGTGTGGGCAGGTGAAGGGTGTGGTCAGGGGCTAGGCCTGGCTGGCAGGAGAGGAGGAACAGGAACCCTTTCGAACACGCTCAGACGATGTATCCTGCTCACTGCTCACCGGATGCAGCGCCGGCTGCGCACGGAGAGCCCCCGCCCACAGGAGCTGGAACAGTGGCTCCAGGAACCCCATGGTGTCCAATCGCCCGGCCCCTACTTGGAGAGAGAGAAGCATGGTCAACCTGAAAGGGAGGCTGGCAACCCCCACGTGGCTTCTGGGTCCCCATGCCCAATGCCCTCTGGGCTTATGTCTTCCCTTACCTGAGCACTACCCCCCAAACCACAGTTCAGGAGGGTCCACAGCAGGAGCAGGAGGTTCCATAGGGGGTGGGGTCTAGGGGAGCAGAGGAGGGTGCTGCAGTAAAGGTGTCAGCAGGCCAGGAGCTGAACCCTAGATCTGCCCTGACTGTGATTTGGGGTAGTAACTTAACCTCTCTGAGCCTCCCTTCTCATCTCCGAAAAATGCAGCCCCCCTCAGAAGAAAGTTTTGAGGGGTCCTTCAGATCAGGTAAGAAAAATAGGAGGCACAGAGCCTGAAATGGAGATGAAGAGCTCAAATAATTATTATTACTATTATTGGTTATTGTCTTATGATGCACACAGTAGGTGCTTAATCAGTGTCTAATGACGGAACAAATCATTCCAGGACAGTGCACAAGTGTCTCCAGGGTCAGAGCCCCTCACCGCTCTCTCCACCATCATTGCTTCTACCTTCCTGTGTGGCCAGGGGCCAGCCACTCCACTTCCCCAGGCCTCAGTTGTCCCATCTGTGCAGTGGGAACCATCTGGGGTCAGTCCAGGACTCTGAGACCTTGCAGAGGGTGCAGCCAATGGGGGCTGGGTCAGGGACCAGGTCCCTCCAGGGCCCTCTCTGCTCCCAGACCCTTGGTACCAGGTAATCCCTGGATTGGGGAGGGGCAAGGAGGGATGACCTGACCCTAGGCCAGCCAGCGCCTCATGGCCTCAAGAGCAGAGGGTGTGGAATGGAGCACCAGGGTGGTCTGTGGAGGGAAAGGGGCCCCTGATGAGGATGATGCAGAAAAGAGGGAGACAGCTGGGGTGGGGAGGCTGGGCTGGCAAGTTTGCCTTACACAGGCCTCAGTTTTCCCATCTGTAAGGAGAAAAGTAGTGCCACTTGCCATCCACACCCTCTGCATGACTATGACATTGGCAGAGAACGGAGGAGGGAACTGTCAACCTTATGAGTCCTTACTTGGGTCAGAGCCAGGGAGCCCAGCAGTCAGCAGTACCCAAAGGACATGAAGGACAAGCTCCTGGGCACTGGGTGGGGGAAGACTGGGCCCTGCTGGATCCACGGCCCCTCTTCAGCCTCATTTTCCCTGTATCTCAGGCCCTCCTGGCTCTGACACGTGGACCTGGGTCATCAGGGGTCTGGTGCTGAGGTGGCTTGCAGGTGCTGAAAACCTGGAAGACCACCAGCTGGGAGCTGCTCTTTCTGCCTGGAGCCTTGCTGCCAGGTGCATCTCAGCCCCTCTCTGAAGCCAGGGTCCTGGCTGGCCCATAAAGCCGGAATTTGGAAGGAGGAGTGAAGATAGGGGCAGAAGGGTTGGCTTTCTGACTCCCCCTCCTGACTCAGCACTGGCTATGAAATGGGAATCGAGGAGATGGAAAATAAAGGGCTAGAACACAGGTGGCAAACACAAGGCCCACGGGCCGAATCCGGCCCTCCACCCTGTTTTATCCAGCCCAGCACCTTGTGTCTACCCGGCGGCAGCACCAAGCTCCTTGCCCCTAGTTAAGGAGTAGTTACATTCATACAGTCCTAAAATTGCATTCGGCCCTTTGAAGGCAACTGCGAGGCTGATGTGGCCCCCGGTGAAAATGAGTTTGACACCCCTGGGCTAGAAGGACCACCCTCCCACTCCCCAGAACCCCCTTCTTAAAGAGCAGGACACTTACACCCGGTTTTGGTTGAACTCCTGACTGTGAGCGTCATCACAGGGTAAGCCACGCCTCTGGGCCTCAGTTTCCCCGGGGGGAGTGGGGATGAACTTTCTCTCTCCCTGGGGGATTGCTGCCTCGCCGTCCCCCTGCCCCCACCCCTCCACAGCCCTACTGGACCCAGGGAGGAAGAGTAGACGTGGGCCCGGATAGTGGGTGGATAGGAAAAGGGGCTTACCGGCGACTTAGAGGTCTGGTGGTGCGTCCCGGCTGTCTGGACGGCCCCAGGGTGAGACGAAGCTGCGGCGCCCGTGGGGAGGGGCGGGGGGAGCCCGGGGAGGCTCCTTCCACCCGGCCTCCCAGGGCGCGCCCAGGTCGGGGTCCAGAGAGGCGGCGGCCCCTTGCGCCCTCGCGCGGCCGTGGAGCGCTTCCGAGCGGATCCGCGGCAGGGGACTGCTTCGCACGGATCCTGGCACCCCAGAACTGCGGTCTGGTGTCTGAGAGTCCATGTCCCGGTGACCTTGGGAAGCCCAGGGCGGGAGAACCACGAGGGGACTGGCCGTCCTTAACCCCACCCCGGGGCAGCTATTCCGGGCGCCGCGCTCAGGGCCTGGGAATGCTCGAGAACCGAGGTCGCCCTGCCCCGGTTCCGGGAGTCCGGGGCGCTGCTCCCTCTCCACTAACGTCCAGATCGCGTCCCCTCGAGGGTCTCCTTTCCCAGCCACTATCCCCTTCTCTGGTCCTTCCCTCAGGGTCAGCCTATTCAGAAACCCGCGCGCCTGAGTTCCGATCCTGGGGTTTCCGCTTCAGGCCCCGGCCACCCCAAGCACAGGGCCCCGAGCGCACTGGGGAAACGCTCAGCCCCAGCAGTTGGGCGTAAGGGGCGGAGAGCCCACTCCCGGCCAGCGCATTTCCGGGCGCTGCTGTCACTGGAGGACGCGCCCCACCCCGCCTCCTGCCCTCCCTGCCGGGCCCCCGGACTGTGAGCGGCTTTGGAGCCAGACCCGAGTCCAGAGGTCTCAATTCTGCGTGGCCGTGGCCCTACCCTCTCCTACCTCAATTTCCCCAATTGGGCAAGGGGGCCACCGCGATTCTTTCAACTAGACTTCAGCTCTTTGCGCCGGACTGGCGAGATCAGGGTTACCCCAGGGCTCTCGCCACCGAACCCTTTCCAGCCAGCCGCCGCCCAGTCAGTCCCCCGCCTACACAGGGACGCAGCAGGCGTCCTCTGCTCACCCTTCCCTCACTGTCACCCAAGGTGCTCCCTGGTAGGCAGGTTGAGGAGATGGGGCACCAAGAAGGCAATGGGTGGACAGCTCCTCTGCCCCCAGGCTCAGCCAGGCTCAGCTTGAGTGCCTCCTCCTCCTGGAAGCCTACCATGGGTCTCCCGGCCCTGACCACAGGGAGAGAGGTTGCTGGTCCAGAGCTGTCTGCACTCCAGGCTAGAGTAGCTGAGAACAGAGGCACCCAATGCCATTTATTTATTCAAGGTTTATTGAGAACCTACTATAAATACATGCCAATACAGTGGTGGAACACTCAGCCAATCAGGCTAGGGAGGGAGGGAGGCAGCCCCTGGGCAGGTATAATCTCACCTTGTGGTCAGGTGCTCAAGGAAACAGCCCAGGCCCACCGCAGATGGGAGAAACATCAGGGAGGCCCTCAGTGAGGAGGTGGTGGGAAGGGCGGGGATGGGCGGCCCAGGCAGAGGACACAGCAAGTGCAAAGGCCCTGAGGCTGGACTGAGAGAGTTATAAAGAGTAAGGAGATGGAGTAGGTGGAGCAAGTGGCCTGAGTCAGGGAGGGGTGAGGTCAGAGGCGGGGAAGGAGCCATGGAAGGTGGAAGAGGGTGCTTTAGCTTTGGAGAAGCCATCCCTGGCTGCTGTGGGGTCAGGAGTGGGGGCCAAGAATGCAATGAGAGGCAGCATTGGGTGTTCTGGGCAGGGGCTAAACTGGAGTGTGGGTGGAGGTGATAGCAGTGGGTGGCTCCCAGCTGTTTGGGAGTGGAGTCTATGGGAGTTGATGGATCCCACGGGGGAAGTGTTGAGAAGACCGTGAGGTAGGAACTTGGCCTGAGTGTCTGGTGAAGGGAGGTGCCCCGTTTACTGAGGGGGGCAGGCTGGTGGGGGAGGGCGAATTCAGCAGTCACTTCTGAACTGCTCTAGGGTGAGACGTCTGTGGGTCACCAGAAGAGGCTGGGAGTCCAACGGGCCGTATCTACGTAGAAGTGGGTATGTGGGCATCCTTGGCACATGGGGGTGTTTAGTGTCGTGGATGAGGTCACAGGGCGTAAGTGTGGACAGAAGAGCGCAGGGGAAAAACACGCAGGTGTGGAGTCCCAGAGATCACACAGGGCTTCCCGGAGGAGGGAGGTATGGCCTGTGTGGGCAAGATGAGGATGTGGACCAGTGGACCAATGGATTATCATTGATGGAGGCAGTCATGACCTTGATGAGGTTAAGCCTGCTTGGGTAGAGCTGAAGAGAGGATGGCAGGAGAGGGAGTGGGGACAGAGAAAGCAGGCATCCTTTTCTGAGCACTGATTACGTACAAAGCTATGGACTGGGTCATCAGAAATCAATCAGGCTTGGTCCAGAGATGTCACAAAGTGGACAATTGCATCCCCCCTAGAGGTGCCTGATTCCCCAAGCCCCAGCCACAGTGTCATGCAGGGTGCACATACAGCAGGCATTGTGCCCTGCAAAAAGTGCTTATAGTAGACACTATATCCTGCATGGAGCATGCACAGCAGATGTTATTCAGCAGGTACTGCCTCCTATAGAAATGTACACAGCACCCTGGCTGGTGTGGCTCAGTGGACTGTGCGCTGGCCTGTGAACCACAGGGTTGCCAGGTCGATTCCCAGTCAGGGAACATGCCTGGGTTGTTGATCAGGTCCCCAGTTGGGGGTGCGTGAGAGGCAACCATACATTGATGTTTCTCTCCCTCTCTTTCTCTCTCCCTTCTCCTCTCTCTAAAAAATAAATAAATAAAATCTTTTTAAAAAAGGAAACATACACAGCATATATTTTGCCCTGCAGGGACTGTATACAGTAGGCACTGTACCCTACAGGGGGTAGACACTAAGCCTTCCAAGGATTTGCCTACAACAGTCACTGTATCCTGTAGAAGAGTGCATACAGAAGTCGCCGCATCATGCAAGGAGGGTTTACAGAAGGTACTTTCTGCAGGGAATGTCTGGAGCGGGCATTGTACTCTATCTATAAAAAGTGTATGCAACAGGCGCTGAGTCCTGTAGACAGTGAATACAGCAGGCACGGCACCCTTCATGTGGGCCCTAGCACTTGTGTAATAACCAGGTGGGGATCAGGTGAAGGTGTGAGGTCCTGGGCCCACCCTCCAGTCTTTGTCTTCCCTGTGTCTCCACCTCTCTCCTCTGAACATAACTCAGCTGGATTCAGTAGATTCCCAGAGGATAAGGCCCAGAGCTTAGCTCAAAATACCTGGTGCAGGTAGAGAGGGTGGTCGTGAGGTTCAGAGGCTCCAGGTCCAGTGACACTTGAGTCCCCAACCCTGTGCCCAAGCCTGGACCCTGCCTCAGGGTTAACTGGATAGCCCTTATCCTGAGCTCCAGCCCAGAACCCCTCCTGGAGGCAGGGCCAGGATGGGATCAGGAGAGTACATGCGGGTCATGGCAGGTGGGTGGGCTGGACTCCTGCTCCCTCTGAGATCTGTGGTTTTATGACCTCCTTGGGGATTAGGAAATGTCTATGAGTAGATCCAATGGTCTCCTCATACCCCCTCCTCCAATTCCCTGTGCTACTTGTGATCCCTGGGTCCTGGCCATGTGGTCCCATGACATTTCAGCCCCTTGAGTTGACTAAATGGAAGGGGTCTGACACTTCTGCCCCATAATCCAAGGTATCTGGAGCTTCCCAGATGTCCTTGAGCCTGAGTATGGAAGGAACAGGACTGGGACCTACCATGGCCAAGCTCACCCATGTGAGCTGTGAGTGCCACCTGGAAAGAGCCACCCTAAGCACATAAGAAGCAGAAAACAGAAAAATCCAGATTTCTGAGATAGTTGTTTGAGTTCCTGGATCGAGCTGTACCTGAAGCCACGAACCCAGTATTTTTCACTTTAGTAACTTTGGGTTTCTGTGACTTCTAGTGAAGAGGTCTCCACAAATGGGGAGTGTCCTTTTCATCACCCTCATTCCAGACAGGTCCTGCTTGTCATGCCACTGACCCAGTGACCGAGTACTTTACCTACTGTGTGTTGCTGCTGCCTTGGGGGCTGCCCTATCTGATGTGACACTCCTCACCCCTACTTTATGGGTCAGGATGCTGAGGTACAGAGGTGTGAAGCCACTATCAGTGAGACTCAGAGGTCCTGGGACAATTTCATACCCACATCTGAATGGGTACCCTCAGCTCCTTTTGGGGGTGGGGTGTGGGGGACTTGCTTGAAGTGGGGATGCTCCAGGCAGAACCTGGAGGATGAGGGGACCTGGGTGGAAGAGGGTATGAGAAAGAGGGCGTTCTCGGCAGAGGAACAGCATGTGCAAAGGTGAGGCCCAGGCCCAAGGGAGGCCTTTGTGGCTGGAGCACAATGAGCGAGAAGGACGGCTTAGAGGCTAGAGAGGGGCAGAGGCCTCACATGGCTTGGAGGCTGAGGAGCATGGAACAATCAGAAATGGCAAGTCATCCAAGGTACGCTGTTGGGTAGAAAATACTAGAAAAATCATGCCCAATGTGATGACATTTTTATAAAAGAAGTGTGCATGTTGCCATTAAACTCAGACATAAAATTGAAGGATACACCCCCAGTGTTGGCCATGATGATCATGGGGCAGGAGTTATGATTGACTTTGAGTTATTGCCTTATAGGTTTTCCTTGAGTTTCTTATAATGATCTCCTAATTCTTCTTCTTTTTAAAAAATAAAATTTAAATTTTGGAATCATTTTAGATTTACAGAAAGTTGCAAAGACACTACAAAGTTTCTGTCTACCCTCTGTTGTCAGAGTATAATGTCCCTTTCCCAAAGGGACCTGTAGCTATGTCACCTCACATGGCAGAGGGGACCTTGCAGATGGATTAAGTTAAGGACCCTGAGATGGGAATGACCTTGGAGGACCGGAGAGGATGGTGCTTCTAGAAGGAGGCAACAGCAGCGGATGCTTGGAGGCTGGGAGAGGCAACGACAAGGTCTGACCCTGTACCGGTGGAAGCAAAGTCCCCGCCCCTAACACTGAGGCAGTCTCAGAGCAATGCCCTGCTGCAGTCATGGGGTTTCTGAAGCACAGAGGCAGGGTCCCCTCCTGCTGACTCTGCTCACGAGGCCCTGTCCCCAGAGGCCAACCTCATGAGCACAAACATGAGAGAGTCTACTGAGGGTTGAAGGCTAGCAGACCATGGAGGTGCCCGGAGCCGGGGTGAGTCACGGCCGCCTGAGTCCCCACCCTGGCCCCTTCCGGGAGGAGAGGACTGTGCCCAGGCTGGCCCCATGCCAAGCCCCTCGAGCCTCCCTGGGGAGACCTCCAGGAGTCTGGCTGCCCAGTGCTGTCTCAGCAGCTGCCCCCTCACCTGCAGCAGGTATTTTGAGCAAAGAAAGCTTCCTGCACTTCTCCAGGGAAATCTGCTGAGTCTGGGGAGTTATCTCAGGTCGGTGAGGAAACAGCATGGAAGGGAAATGAAGCTGTGGCCCGGGGTGTAGGGATCCAGGAGGCGGGTGGCCAGGCCAGGGATCCAGCCGGTGACCACATGGCTTGCGGAACCCCAGACAGGGGTCAGCATGGGAGGCCAGGCAGCCCCTTTTGTGATCCTGTGGTCAGCACCCAAACTGTGTCTCAGTTTGCTCATCTTTAAAATGGGGGTTTTAGTAAGTCCCCTAAGGTTGTGTTTTTTTGGGGGTAGAGTGGGGCCTCTGATATGTCTTTCCTTCTTTTGTTGTGGCAAAATACATACAGCATGAAGTTTACCATTTTAATCATTTTTAAGTGCACAGCTCAGGGGCACTAAGCACAGTCGCACAGGGTTGTGCAGCCTTGGCCGCCATCTGCCTCTAAACTCTCTTATCTTCCCGACTGACACCCTGTCTCCATCAAATGCAAACTTCCTTTCCTCCCCCCCCTCCCCCAGCCCATCACCCACCATCTACCTCCTGTCTCTATGAATTCGACTCCTCCAGGGCCTCCTATGAGTGCAGTTACACAGTATTTGCCCTTCTGTATCTGGCTTATTTGACTGAGCGCACTGTCCTCACAGTTCATCCACATTGCAGCAGGTGTCAAAGCTTCCTTCCTTTTTAAGGCTGAACAATATTCCAGGGTGTGGATGAGCCGCACTTTATCCACTTACCCACACTGGGCATTCAGGTTGTTTCCTTTTTGGCTGTTGTGAATTGCACTTCCGTGAACAGCTATGTTTTTCGTTTTATTCTCGGTTTTTTCATTCTAGAGTTCTGGAGGAGGGGGGTCCCTGCTGAGGGAGGTGCAGGCTGGGAAAGGGAGCTCTCTCCCCAGGGCTGTGCTGGGGGCTTAGCCAGGAAAACCTAGCGGGCAGCCAAGACTTGGGGTAGATTAGTGTCTGTGCAGAGGGGTCAGCTGACAGGCATGCTGTGTGGCAGGTAGCCAGGAACTTGGGATTCTCTTACCCCCAAGAACCTTCCTGGAGTTCAATGGTCTTCACCACCTGCTCTAGCGTGTGGGCTCTGCCTTCCCTCCCAGGGGGTCTGGGGGGATGGCTGGGCTGGATTCTGAAATCTGGTCTCTGGAAAATTCCTAGGCCTGATTCCAGCCTTACTGAGGCCTGCTAATCCCTCCCCATTCATTGTGTTATGTAACATTTGGGGATTAATACTGAGGTGGCCAGAGACAGTAGCCCAAATTCAAACACAGCACTGTCCCTTCCTGGATGGGTAAGCAACCTAACCTCCCTGGGCCTCAGTGTGCTCACCTGTAAAATGGGGACAGGCCACTTCCCCTGTTTCAAGGGTAGTGTAATGGTGAGATGGGAGAAGGCAGGGGAAGGGCCTAGAACCAAAGCTGGGCCAAAGCTCAGAGATGCCCCCACAGGACCTGAGCCTGCCCACCTGTATTCCCATCTGACTGCCTCTCCTTGTCAGCCTCTGCTGGGAATCATAAATCCCAGTGTCCATCCATTGGTTCCTAAATCCTGCCCCTTCTCACTGTCGAGTGTCCTTCATATATGGCACCTCCCAACAAGGAGCCATTCCCCCTCTGGGTCCCTGCCCCAGGCCTCACTGCCCTCCCCATCAGCCTCAGCCCCAGAGATCCTGGACTTCTTTCTCAGCCTCTGAATCCTGCTTTGTCGCCCAGAGCCCAGGTGGTCAAGCCCCACAGTGTCATGGGGGCGCCAGAGACTCACCTGCAGAAAAGACCTAGTCACAGACACTCAGAACGACTAGACTCACTTCTCAAGGGCACTTGGGGGAGAGCCCACCAAACACCAACCCTACCCACCTTTCCTGGGGAGGCCTCCGAAAGAATGAGAGTTCCTTTGGGACTGGGTTCTGGCTCAGTGGTTCAGGGAAACTGCGCGTTGACAGCTCGCAGCTTGGCGGGAGGCGCAGGATTGAAAGCCAGGTTGAGTGCACTGGGTTGGCGCGCTGGGTGCAAACGCTGCTAGTGGGGCATCCACGCACTCCCACGCGCTCCCCACGAATCCGTCCCCTCCCGTTGCGGACCAGCCCCCAAGCTTCTGGACTCCGCCCTCTCCCCTTTTCCCCCTCAGCCAATGAGACGCGCCCCCGGCAGCGCTGCCCCCAGAGCAGCCGCGCGGAGCTGCGCGGCACAGTGGTAGTGGGAGGCTGCGCCAGTGTCCGCGCCCTGCTCCCCGCAGGACCCGCCCGGAATGGAGCCCAGGTCGCGGCGGCGGGGCAGTTGCCGCCCGCTGGTCTCCCCTTTTCTGCGCGACCCAGGCTCGGGACGAGTCTACAAGCGCGGGAAACTGATCGGCAAGGTGGGGACCCCAGCACCTCGACTTCGGGACAAGGGGACAAGGGTGGAGGTTCCGGCGGCACGGGGGTCTCGGCGGGTCAGGGCAGGTTGTGCACGTGCGATCCTGAGTGCAGCGGAGCCGGTGTGCATCCAGCTTGTTTGCTGGCTGTTCCCCTGGGCTTTATCTCTGTTCATGTTGTATGTCCGCGCGAGTTTTGGGGTCTGGTGTTGGGCTGGGTGCCTGGTGTGTGGTGGGCTTGCTGTAGGCGTGCATTGGGTGGCGGGAACTGGTAACTGGCAGGCTATGTGTTGTCCATGAGTTGTGTGTCCAGGAGTGTGGGTGTGCTACCACCAAGTGTGTAGTAATATCCATGCCTTTCTCTAAACCCTGTCTGTTGTCTCCAGATGTGTGTGTGTGTGTGTGTGTCTGTCTGTCTGTCTGTCTGTCTGACTGTGTTACACATCTCTCTGCTTTCTGTGCCTGGTATGGATGTGTCTGCCTGAGTGGATGTGTCCTTGTGTTTGTTCCCAGGCATTGCATTGTGTGTCCAGGTAAGAGGGTGTGGGCTGTGTATTTGTGTGTCTCAGGTGTGTGCACGTGAAGCCGCCTGGCCACACACTTGTGCACACCTGTCCACTGAAGCGGTGAATCCCCTCCCTCAGGGTGCTTTCAGCCGCTGCTACAAGCTGACCGACTTGTCTACAAGCAGCGTGTTTGCTCTCAAGGTGGTGCCGCGTCGTGGGGCCGGAGCTGGGCGTCTGCGCCCCTGTGGGAAGGTAGGGCCCCCCGTCAGTGCCCAGGGCCTCCATGCCCACAGCGGCTTCCCAGAGAGGTCCCTGACTTGAGGGCAGAGTGGATGCCCATTGGCATGGCCACTGCAGGCAGGGTGTGTACACAGAGGGCTGTGCCTGCAGGTGGAGCGAGAGGTCGCCCTGCACAGCCGCCTGCGCCACCGCAACATCGTGGCCTTCCATGGGCACTTTGCTGACCGTGACCACGTGTACATGGTGTTGGAGTACTGCAGCCGCCAGGTGCCCCGGGGTGGGGCGGAGAGGGAATCTGTCACCCCCATGTCTGCTGTGCTCATCTGCACCCTCCCATGTTCCGTCTGCACTTGCCTGTTTCTTCCTGTGCCCAGGTCAGGCCCATCTGCACCATCCTAGGCTCTCTTGTCTTACCTGTGTACATATGTGCCCAGTTTATTCTGTGGTCACCAGGCTTATTTCATGCTCATCTGTGGTACCTGGGCCCACCTGAGCATCCCTGTGCTCACCTGTGTCCCTCCTGCACTTTGCCATGCCGCATGCCCCCAGCTGAACTTAGTGGTTCCTTCATAGACTGCTCGCACTCACCTTGCCCACGTAAGTGCACTTGGGCTCATGTGTATCTCCCTGGTGCTGGCGCTGTGGCCTGTGGGTCACCTGCAGTCTTTGGCCCACGTGCTGGAGGCACGGCACACTCTGACGGAGCCTGAGGTACGCTACTACCTGCGAGGCCTGGTCAGCGGCCTTCGCTACCTGCACCAGCAGCATATCGTGCACCGAGACCTAAAGCTCAGTGAGTGCAGCAAGGGTGGCTGTGGGGGCCACAGGAGCTGGGACTTGGATCCCCCTCTTATGCCCGTGACTTTTCCCACACCCCACTGACAGGTAACTTTTTCCTGAAAAAGAACATGGAGGTGAAGATCGGGGACCTGGGGCTGGCTGCCAAGGTGGGGCCAGGGGGCCGATGCCACAGGTAAGGATGGAGGCTCAGAGCAGTCTCTCACATGTGAGCCTGGTCTGGCATGCAGGCCCTGGTCTTCCTGAGAACCCCCCTTGTCCCCTGCCAGAGTGCTCTGTGGGACTCCAAACTTCCTGGCCCCAGAGGTTGTCTCCCGGAATGGGCACTCCTGTCAGTCAGACATCTGGGCCCTGGGCTGCATCATGTGAGTACAGGCCTGGCAGCCTGGGCCGGGGAAGGGGGGCAGGGTTGCACGGGTGGTGCCAGGTAAGAGCAGGAGGGAGCGTGCAAAGAGGTAAGGATGGGTATAAGTAAGTCCAGGGGAGGTTCAGTGGTGGTACAGGCACATGAGGGCATATACATGACAGGTGTGAACAGATGTATGCAGATATGGGGCAGATGGGAGGAGCACCCACTAGCCATCATTTGAGCATGCAGGTATGAATAGGGATATGGGGGGGATTATGTGCAAAGGAGGTCAGGTGTGAGTGTGCACAGATGTGCAGGTGTTAGGTGCACAGGCAGATCAGGGCATATATTCAGGTATGAAGTACATACAGGAGTGGAGCAGGTGTGAGCGTGCAAAAAAGAAAATTGGGCAGATACATTCAGGTATGTACAGGTATAAGCTAGTGTTTACAGATGCTGATGTCTACTGAGCAGACAGGAATGGCCAGGTGGGAAGGGATGAAGGGCAGATATGGGAACATGGATGGATGGGAAGCATGGATGGAGTAGGGCAGTGTGGGTAGGTGTGACCAGGTGTGCACAGGTAGGTGTGAGCCAACTCTGGACCAGCCCAGGACAGGTACAAGCAGGCACCCAGGTTCTTGTCCCCCACCTCGCCCAGGTACCTGGTGCTGACTGGCTCCCCTCCCTTCGCGGCGGCTCCCCTGTCAGAGATGTACAAAAATATCCTGGCCGGCCGTTATCCTGAGCCTACCCACCTGTCACCCAATGCCTGTCGCCTCATTGCGCGCCTGCTGGCACCCAGCCCAGCCGAGCGGCCCAGCCTGGACCACCTACTGCAGGACAACTTCTTCACACAGGTGTGTGGTGTCCAGCGATGGTGCCACCCTGGGGGTTGGGTGCCTGGGTCCTTCTCTGGGGCATCTCAGTTGAGGCCCAGGTAGGGTAAGGACCCCTAGGTGGCCAAGGTAATCTGAGTGAGGTGCTGACCCCCAATGCCCCACTCTGAAGGGTTTCACTCCAGACCGGCTGCCACCCCACTCCTGCCACAGCCCACCCATCTTTGCCATTCCCCAGCCTCTGGGCAGGCTTTTCCAGAAGGTGGGCCAGCTGCTGCTGAGCCAGTGCCAGCTACCCTGTGAGTATCACCCCTGCCCACCCCTCGCCTGCCCCTACCCGCCCAGTACCTGTCCTGCACCTCACACACTTGTCACACTTCCCATCTGCACTGCAACTCACACCACAGCAGAGGTGGGTGTGGATGGCAAGTGCCTCCCCCAACATGGGCCCAGGTTCTGCAGCCCCCAAACTCCTGCGCCTCCCTCAGGTCCCCATACTCCCAATGAGGCCTCATGTCCAGGAGAAGACGGTCCAGACCCTGACTCCATGGAGCTGGGCATTGAGGTGAGGGATCGCATTGGGGGTAGAGACACAAGAAAGGTACTCTCATGGCAAGACTGAGCAGGGGGGGAATTCAGGTCTTCAGAGTGGGGAGGCTGGAGACGTTCACTCCCCTCAGGCCTTCCCTCAGGGGCTGGGGTGCCCCTCACTCCTGCTGCTCTCTCCCCAGGCTTCCCTGTTAGAGAGAGCAGCTCCCGGACCTGAGGTCCCAGTCTACCTGCTCAACCAAGGGACCCTCCAGAGTGACCCAGCTGGTGAGCAGATTATCTGCCCTAGGTGGGGGATGTGGGTGGGGAGTGAGGGTCCAGAGGCAGTGGACAATGACAGTGCCTTCCCAGAGTCATGGCCCCTGTCCTGGCTTCAACTTTCCCACCTGTAAAATGGGAGTGATGTCTGGATTCCTGCCTTTAAAATAGGATTTTTCCTGGATGCGGGAGTTTGGGGCTGGGCTGGTTGAAGGGGCCCCTCATAGTGGGGCCAGGCCTGTCCCCTCTTTTCTTTTCTCCCTGACTCCACATAGATCTGTCTCCCCAGGGCCTGCAGGGAGCTCAATGCAGGAGGTGGAAGAGGCCATTAGAAACCTACAGCTCTGCCTAGACCCTGGGCCTCCAGGTAGGAGCACAGCCTAGGCCCCAGGGGCCACCCTGTCTACGTATTGTAAAGATTTTATTTATTTATTTTTAAAGAGAGAGGAAGGGAGGGAGAAGGAGAAGGAGAGGAACATTGATCACTTGCCTTGTACACACCCTGGTTGGGGACCAAACCCACAACCCAGGCATGTGCCCTGACTGGGAATCAAACCAGCCACCTTTTGCTTTGAGAGATGACACCCAACTAACTGGGCCACACTAGTCGGGGCTGTCCTGTCTCTTAATCTCTGAGGAAAAGCACCCTGTCTCTACCCAGGCCCCACCTGGGAGTATTTCTGGGGCCCCACGGGGGGACAGGTTAAGGGAGGCTTCAGGACGCAGTGACCTCAGGCAAGTCACTTAAGCCTCTGAGCCTCAGTTTCCTCCCCTGTGTGAGGAGGCTGATGACAGTGCCAGCTACCCTCGTGTGAGGTGTCCAGAACTTCCTGAGACCTCTTTACGTGTGCTTGGGATGACTGTTTGTTTGGAGTGAAGTGCTGAGGAGAGCTCTGGGGGGCATCCTTGTCCCTGACGTCCTTTCAGGGTCTGAGTCGCTATAATTTGCAATGTTGTTCTATTTGAGAACCAGAGAGGAGACTGAGAGAAACAGGAAGGAAATGAGACATCAGACCTTCACCAACCCTGAACCCGTGTGACAGCCATGCCCCGAGATGGGTCCCCTTCCCATGTCTCAGAGTCCCAGATCCCTAAGCCCTGTTTCTCTCCCTTTCCTTGACCCCCACCAACCCACATGTCGTACCCCATCTGGAGAGGGACACTGCCCTGCATGGAGAGGGAGCCCCAGGCCTTTTCTTTTTCTTGGGATCCATTTTGCTTTTTATTTGATTTTTAGACAGAGAGGAACGGAAGGAGACATAGAGGGAGAGAAACATCAATGTGTGGTTGCCTCTCGCACAGCCCCCACCAGGGACCTGGCCTGCAACCCAGGCGTGTGCCCTGACTGGGAATTGAACCAGTGACCCTGTGGTTTGCAGGCTGGTGCTCAATCCACTGAGCCACACCAGCCAGGGCATTTTGCTTTTTTGTTTAGCCTCCCCTGATTGTTAGCAATCAGACTTTAAGTTTGTCATTAATCAGCTGGAGCCAACTTTTATTTCAGTGTTTTAAATAAACAGCAAAAGAGAATTTAAGATGGCTTTTCAGGGAAGCCACCACGACAGCACGGAGTCCCATCTGCCCCTGGCCGCTGGGCATCCCATTTTCCCACTAATGACTTTTTTCCTCTCCAGGATCTGATCCAGCATCCCACATGGCACTGAGTGATGTTTTATTTTTAATACAAATATTTTTAATCAAATAAAGCAAAGCCTTACGGTATTTGGGGTGTTACAGGCATTTCAGAATTACTCATTTCCAGAGGCAGCGAGTGATCCCCATGTCCCAGTCCTCCCCCCACAAGGCAAGAGTTGGTTTTCTCTTTTCCAGACCTTTCTCGGTATGTCCTGTGTATCTGCCGTCCCTCCACCCTAGGACCCCCATCAGTTCACCTTGTTTTTGTGCCCAGACATGCAGGGACCTCCAAGAGAACAGCGGGACATCCTCTGGGCCCCCAAGTGGGTAGATTATTCCAGAAAATATGGCTTTGGCTACCAGCTGTTGGACGGGAGCAGTGGTGTCCTGCTTCGGGATGGCACCCACATGGCCCTGCGCCCCCCAGTGGGGTAAGTGACAGGGTTCCTATCTCCTTGGCGGCCAGGCTCTCCCCCTGCCTTTCTTCATCCATTCCTCAAGCATTCAAGCATTTATCTGCTGTGCACAACTGCAGGCACTCGCTGCCTGGTATGGAAGAGCAATGATAAATGAATAAGTTGATTTCAGGTAGGACTTTTCTGAAGGAAATGACTGGGCAAGGTTGCAGATGGGGGTGGTGGATGTGGCTCACAATAGCATGGCTGTGGAGGGGCTTTCTGAAGACGTGACATTCAGGCAAGACATGAATGGTAAAATGGAGCCTGTCTGGAACAGCATTTGATGTACAGGGAACAGCGTGTGCAAAGCACCAAGGATGGAACTGACCATGGTGGGTTTGAGGAACAGTGGGGACTCCAAAGTGAGTGAGGGGGAGACAGGAAGGATGTGAAGTCAGTGGCCTTTAAGGCCACTGTTGGGGTTGGGGCAGGAAGGAGAGATCCAACTCACACTTTTAACAAGATCTCTCTGGCAGGAATGATGCAGGGGACCAGCAGGGGAGGTGACTGGACTAGTCAGCTGGGCAATGGCAGTGGCTTGGGCTGGGATGGTGGCAGAGTAGAGATGCAAGGGAGCTGGAGTCGACTGAGTTTGCAGACGGGAAGGATGGAGCGCCATGGGATGAGATGGAAAGGTGGCAGGAGGATGGGTATGGGGGACAATCAGGATCTCAGTGGACAGGCTGAGCCCATGGTTCCAGGGGTCTGGAGTTCAGGAGAGGGGCTGGGCGTACAGAGGATGGCCAGTGTGGAGCTTGTTTTCAAAGCAACTGTCTAAGGGGGTGTTGTTGTGTGGGAAGGTGCCCTGGCCTAAGATACCCAGGACAGTGGCTGTGACAGCTGGCACCCTGTTCCCCTGCCCTCAGCCAAGTCAGCTATATGCCCGACCGAGGGAAGCTGGAAACGTTTGCCCTGAGGGACGTGCCCAGTCCGCTGGGTGCCAAGCTGGCTGTCTTGCGACTCTTTGCTGGCTACATGCAGCAGCGGCTGCAAGAGGTGAGGGGAGCAGGGCTGATGGAGCTGGTGGGGCCATTGGGACTGGCAGGTGGAGAGACCCTGGCCCTAAGACCCTTGTGGCTGGGTCTGTCCACAGGAGAGGGGCCTGCCTGTGCCCACCCAGTCTGCCAGCCCCAGTCTCTGCCTGTTGCGCTTCCTTGTGTCCCAGCAAGCCCTGCTGCTATTCTTCAGTGATGGGACAGTGCAGGTGAGCATGGGCCCTCATCCTCAGGAGCCCCTGGGGGATCAGCGGGTAGGCAGCAGCCCTGTCCCCTGGACCATGCTGGCTGTTCCAGTGCACACTGTTGGGGGTGGGGCTCCAGGAAACAGCTGGCTCCTGGCAGGGGGCAAAGTATTGACTCCTAATTTCAAAAACTGCAAAACTGAATATAAAATGTGCCCTGACCAGTGTGGCTCAGTTGGTTGGGCGTCATCCCACAAAGCAAAGGGTTGCCAGTTAGATTCCTGGTCAGGTCACATGCCTTCACATGCCTGGGTTGTGGGTTTGGTCCCCAGTTGGAGTGCGTGTGAGGGGTGATCGATTCATGTCTCTCTCTCACATCGATGTTTCTCTCCCTCTCCTTCTCCTCCCCTTCCTCTCTCTCTGTACATAAATAAAATAATTAAATAAACTCTTTTTGAAAATAAAATGAGTTTAAGTCACAGCAAAATGTCATTTGGGGTCATCTTTGTGGGTGGTTTCATTTAGCAACTGTCAAAATATCATTTCCTTGGAAAATCATTTTTAAGTTGAGTTTTTCCTGAGAAGTCCTGGCAACTTCTGAGAAATCAGCCAGTCCTAAAACATTTCAAAATAAGTAGCATATGATACTTTCATTATTATTTTTAATTTTTTATCACTTGACAATTTTTTACAGTAGGAAAAACAACTCTAGCGGTTCAGATCCGGCAGGGCCACGCCCTGGGCTGGGCGGGGTCTCAGGAAGAGAGCCCTGTCTCCAAGGCCCCGCCGGACACTCGGGGAAACTGGTACTTGGTGAGGGTCTAGAGCTCTCCAGGTGGCAGGTGTAAAGATGGAAGTCTCACTGGGTGACCGTGGGCAGGGGAGCCCTGTCTAAAACTGTTTCCGCTTCTGTACAGTAGAACTCTGGTCTCGCGGCTCTGTGAGTTCTTAGGAGTGGGGCAGCCCCAGGGGAACCCTTCTCCCCTTGACCTCAGCTCCTTACCTTTGGCAGGTCAGCTGCAGTGGAGACCAAGTTCAGCTGGTGCTGAGCGGTGGGGGTGAAGAGTTGCTGCTCACGGTCTGGGAACGGAGCCAGCCTCATACCTCCTACACTCTGGGGATGTTGCGGAGCCACGGCTGTCCCCCAGCTGCTCGCCAGCACCTGCATCATGCTCTCTGCATGCTGCAGAGCATCTAGCGCCCCCCTAGGGTCAGACTGGACCTCTGCATGTTGATGCCAGGGACCCAGGCTCCATTTCTGTCTCTGTTCCTCCAGAAGGGATGCCCTAGCGGGTGTTGGGGTGGGGCGGGGCGGGGGGGAGCATGCAGGTGCGTGGGAGGTGGGGGTTCTTGCCTTATGGCGCGACTGTTCAACCCATATCTCTGTTCAGCTTTCTTTTTTCTTTCATTAAAGAAAACGTGAGCTGTAGCCTGCCGTCTGACTCTCTTTGGGGGAGTTTGAGGACCTTCAGCAAGGCGGCACTCAAACCCAGCGTGATCTGAGCCCAGTGTTCTTTGTGACACAGGCAGGCGGGCCAGATTTTCACCGACACAGAAGTTAGGATCAGAGTGGTGTTGTGGAATGACCAAAAATCTAAACTTTGGGACAATTATTGAATGGACGGTCAGCGAGAGGAGGAATGTTGGGAGCTGAAAAGATGGTGACATGTGTTATGCAGGGGCAGAAATGCTTGGCACAGCTGTCACCTGTGATGACTTAGGGCTGGGGGGAATGTGCTTCCTGGGGAAGGTCCTGTTTTTTCTCTACCCATTGACATACATTTATGTTCCTGTGTAAAAGAACCCATCAGCACATCCTGGCTTTTCCCCTCAACAATGTGCCCGGATGCATTCCTGGACTTGTGTGTAAGGAGCCACCTTGTTTCTTTTAGTAGAAGGAGGGGGTGAAGAAAATCTGGCATTTAGGGCCTGGGCAGGAAATGCCAGATTTTCGTGGGATTGGTCAGGGGAGGTCAAATGTCTTGGTGTGGGAGGGGATACTGCTCTGTTTAAAAGGGGGGTAAACACTGGAGGATTCCCTGGAGAACCTGGGAGGAGCTGAGCGTGGGTGGGAGAGGACCTGGCAGAAGAGAGAGGTGATGCTGGGCAGGGCATCATGGTCTTCTTTTCCTTTTCATATTACTGTTCATGTAAAACTCATATAACATGCAGTTAATTATTTTAAGGTGCACAACTCAGTGACAATGAACGCGTTTGCAGTGTTGCGCAACCACTACCTCTATCTAATTCCAAAACGTTTTTATCACCCCACAACACCCCTCCCCCTCCTCTACCCCTACAACCACCGATCCACTTTCTGTCTCTGTGGATTTGCCTGTTCTGGATGTTTCACATAAATGGAATCACACACTCTGTGGCCTTTTGTGTCTGGCTTCTCTGAGGAGCATCATGTGTTCAAGGTCCATCCAACGTTCTAGTGAGTGTCGGTGCTTCACTCCTTTTCATGGCTGACTAATATTCCACTGTGTGGATGGACCACGTTTTATTTATTTGTTCATTTGATGGTGTCATGTTACAAATAACAGAAACCACCCTCCTAATTTTTATGAGCAATATAAAGGATTGGCTTCTGACATTGAAATGTTCAGAAGAAGGGACGGTTGCTGGCAAGGCTGGGGTCAGGGGCTCAGTTGAAGAATAAGGTCTTCCTCCTGCCTCTCCCTTTCCCTCACTCTTGTCCATTTCTTGCTCTACCATCCTTTGTTTTGGCTCTTGCAGCATAGTGACAAAGATGACCCCTAGCAGGTGCCAACATGCTCCCCAGCAAACCCAGGGCAAAGGCAGCAGCCACATATTCCCCATTAGGGCCAGCAAAAGTCCCAGGTTGAAGTTCATTGGCCAGACCTTGGTCATATGACCTCCCCCAAGTCTTCTGGACCCAGAGTAGAGTGTGGCAGGTCCAGGAGCAGGGAGAGTAGATGCTGATATCCCATCATCCTCTTGCTTTGCTGTGGTGTGTTTCTGATCCAAAAATAGTCTTTTGTGTGAAAATGCCATGGTGGGCCACCTTCAAGATGGCCCCATCTCCTGGCACTCATCCCCTTGTGCAGTGTCTCCACACTGAATAGGGTTGGCCTGAGGAGCCTATAGGATATCAGCAGTGATGGTCTGTGACTTCTGAGACTAGGTTGTACAGATGTAAGGCTTCCACCAAGAGCAGCCTGAGGGAGCCGCCCTGGAAGTGGCTCCTCCAGCCCCAGTCATGCCTTCAGACGAGGCGCCCTGGTCGGCAGCTCGACTGCAACTCCATGGGAAGCCCTCTGCTAGAGCCACTGAGGCAAATCACTTCTGAATTCCTGACCCTCAGAAGCTGTGAAAAAATGTTTCTTGCTGTTTCAAGCTACTCCGTTTTGGGGTGAATTGTTACCCTGCAATAATGTACTAATACGCTTGCCCTAACACGCAGAAGACCCAGCCCCATTTCTGTCCAGAACATTGGTTTCAGGGGAGAAAAAGACAAAACGTTGTCAGCAATTTAACTGCCTATCTTGCAAAATGACCTACCTAGAGTATTTATTCCCATCTGTTCGTGGGCGTAGGAACAGCAACAATCTGTGAGAATCGCCCACAACGGTGGTTTATAAACCAACCACAGAATATATTAATTTTGTAACCTCCCAGGCCGACTCTTATTTCTAGGTATAAGAACGTCAAGAGATGGCAAAGTGCCCATGCCGCCCTCGCACTGAACCTTTCTGGAATCCTCTTCAGAGAGGGGGACTGTGAACCGCCAAATAAATAAAGTTACTGTTTTTTGGGTGCTTACAAAGGTTGGAGCTTAAAGAAATTGCAATGAATCCACTCAAGGTCTGGCCAGAATCTTCTTCTTCTTTTTTTTTTTTTTGGTGAGGGAACTATGGAGGGCATTTTTAACTTTGAAGAATGAGGGAAAACTTGCCTTAATTTAATTCTACCTTTACCCTTATCCTCCATCTGAAGCATCAGCTGAATGCTGCCTCTGGACCACCTCCTTATTGGTTCGTGGGAGCATGTGACACAGATGCCTCTTACAATCACCAGCAAGTAAGGCAGGGCCAATGCGGCAGCATCCCTAGAGGCTAATTGGTTGCTGCCATAACAACCTAGCGTGACATCACAAAGCCTGGCAGGGTCCAGGTCTTGCCTGCCCGAATCTGCTTCCCCAACTGTTCTAAGCCGCAGAGTTCACCTGGGAGCTGGGGACTTCTCCCCATTTAACAGATGAGGAAACTGAAGCACGTGGGTTGCCTCAATATATAAACTGCAGGGAGAAAATGCAGGTGGTTGTAGGTAGGTCATCCTGGCCACCCTAACCTTTTGGGGAGTTTTTAAAATCCTGATGACTCTAGGGAATTATGCCAAGGGAAAAAATCCAAAGGTCACATAATGTAAAATTCCATTTATGTCACTTTTAAAAAATTGAGAGAGAAAGAGAGAAACATTCGTTGGGATCAGTCTCCCAAGCTTGGCATATCAGAACACTCTAACCAGCTGAGCTACGCAGCCAGGGCCCATTTGTGTAACGTTTTTGAAATGACAACAGATAAGTGGTTGCCAGAGAATGAGAGAGTGGGTGGAAGGGGAAGGGCTGAGGTTATAACAGAGAAGCTCTAAACGTTTTTGTGGTGGTAGACACACGAACCTACTCAGTTGATACAGTTGTAGACAAGTCACACACATACACAGGAGAGCAAGTAAAACTGGGAAATCTGAAATCTGGGTAAGGAAGGTGTCAACATCCATCCAGGTTGAGATACTGATTTCATTTTGCAAAATACAATCTTATTGGAGGAGACTGAGCCAAGTGTAAGACAGACTCTCTGTGTTATTTCTTAGAAACTGCAGGGGCAGCCACAATGATCTCAATAAAAATTTCAATTAAAAAAATTCTGCCCTGACCAGGTAGTTCAGTAGATTAGAGCATCGGTCTGATATGCTAAGGTTGTGGGTTCAATCCCTAGTCAGAGCACAGACAAGAATGAACTAGGGAAGTTAAACAAAAGTAATAAAACAAATGGGACTACATCAAACTAAAACATTTTTGCACAGCAAAGGAAACCATCAACAAAATAGAAAGACAACCAAATGGAATGAAAGAACATATTCACCAATACATCTGATAAGGGGTTAATATAAAGAACTTATAAAACTCAACATCAAAAAAACAAGTAATGCAATTAAAAATGGGCAAAGGACCTGAACAGACACTTCTCCAAAGAGAACACAGAGATGGCCATAGACAGGTGAAAAGTTGCTCAGCACCACTAATCATCAGAGAAATGTAAATTAAAACCACAATGAGACATCACCTCACACCTGTCAGAATGGCTATGATCAATAACTCAGCAAACACAAGTGCTGACAAGGATGTAGAGAAAGGGGAACCCTCATGCACTGTTGGTGGGAAAGCAGACTGGTGCAGCCACTGTGGAAAGCAGTTTGGAAATAACTCAAAAAATTAAAAATGGAACTCCCTTTTGACCCAGCCATCCCACTTCTGGGAATATATCCAAAGACACCCGAAACACTAATTTGAAAGAACATAAGCACCCCTATGTTCATTGAAGCATTATTTACAATCACCAAGATACAGAAGCAGCCCAAGTGTCCATCAGTAGGTGAGTGGACAAAATAACTATGGAACATTTACACAATGGAATACTACTCGGCTGTAAAAAAGAAGAAAATTTTACTCTTTACAACAGCATGGATGGACCTGGACAACATTATGCTAAGTGAAATAAGCCAGTCAGAGAAAAACAAGTACTATATGGTTTCACGCATGTGGAATCTAATGAACAAACTGAATTAACAAGCAAAATAGAGATAGACTTATAGACAGAGAGCAGGATGACAGCTATAGAGAGTGTTTAAAGGGTGGAGGGATCAAACAAAAAGGTAAAAGGACTCATGGACATGGACAATAGTATGGTGACTGTGGGGATGGGGGGGAGGGGTATAAGGAGAACAAATGGTAATGGAAAAGATACAATTAAAATATTACAAAAACTGAAAACAGCGATCTAGGAAAAAATATCAATCAATGAATGAATAAATAAGTGGAATGACAAATCGATATTTCTCTCTTTCTCTTCCTTCCTCTATCTCTCTCAGAAAAACCCCTGCAGTTTTCTCAGTAAAGCTAAACATAGAATTACCATATGACCCAGCAATTCCACTCCTAGGTACATACCCAAGAGAATTTAAAATAAGTGTTTAAAAATAATTGTGTGAGGACTTCCAGTCAAGATAGCAGCACAGGCAGACATGGCTCTCCTCTCACGACCACATCAAAATTACAACTAAAATATAGAACAACCATCACTCAGAACCATCAGAAATCGAATTGAATGGAAGGAAGTCTGACAACTACAGAATTAAAGCAACCACATCCACCCAGACTGGTAGGAGGGGCATAGATACAGAACCGGCTGGTCCCACATCTATGTGTGGTGGATAAAAATTCAGGAGGGAGATCTCAGGAGTGAGGAGTACCAGTCCCACACCGGGCCCCCCAGACTAGGGTTCCAGTGCCAGGAAGATCAGTCCCCATAACTTCTGGCTGCAAAGCCCAGCAGGAATTGAGTCAGTGGAAGAAACTGCTGGAGCCCCAAGCAGCTCCTCTTAAAGAACCCACACATGAACTCACCTACTCAGACTCACTCCCTCTGGGCTCCAGCACCAGGGTAGTAGCTTGAAAGGCACCAGTGGTGTACAGGGAGAAACTGAAGTGCCTGGCACCAAGGCAAGCAGAGGCCATTGTCCCTTTTCTGAACCCTCCCACTACAGAGCCACTGAGCCAGCAAGCTGGTACCGTATTTGAGACTCCATCATCCTGGCTAACACTGTTTGCCCAGCTCTGGAGATCCCCAGAGACTCTGCCCCACCCAACCACAGGCCCATCTAAGCTGCTTTTCCATATGAATGAATAGCTAGTCTTGGCTCCTGCTTCACAACTCCCTAAATCCTCTCAAACAAGCAACAGCTGGCCTCAGTGAGCTCCAGGCCCAGCACTGGCAACAGCCAGCCTAGATTCACAGCTTGACTGCGCCTGGGAATCTCCAAGCCCAGCACAAGTAGCAGCCATCTCAGATTGCTTTATAGCTCAGGCAGAGTGGCCCTAGGCAAAACACAGGTTGGGGCTGATCTTGTCCTGCACCACCTGGGAAATCCCAGAGCCTGCGAATCCAGTGGGAAGCCACAGACCACATCAGAGCACCACCACCCTGCCCCTGCACAGCTGATCCTCCACGGAGGGCAGTGGGTGGTGATCAGTGGTCACAGCTAGTCCTTGCAGCTGACTGGCTTGGGTAAATCCCTCCCATTGACCTGCCAACAGCAATCAAGGCTCTACTATAAGAGGAGAGTGTACTCAGCAGCCCACATGAAGGGCACACCTTGATACCTGACTTGGGTGATAGGGGAGGCTATGCCACTGGACCCTACAGGACATTGACCACATTAGGCCACACTACCATGACATGCTGTCAAAACAGCTCTACCTAATACATAGAAACAAACACAGGGAGGCTGCCAAAATGAGGAGACAAAGAAACATGGCTCAAATGAAAAAAACAGATCAAACTCCAGAAAAAGATCTAAATGAAATGGAGATAAGCAATCTATCAGATGCAGAGTTCAAAACACGGGTTATAAGAGTGCTTAAGGAACTTAGTGAGGACCTCAGCAGCATAAAAAAGATCCAGTCAGAAATGAAGGATACACTAATTGAAATAAAGAACAATTTACAGGGACACAGTAGAGTGGATGAATCAAATCAATGATTTGGAACATAAGGAACCAAAAAACAACCAACCAGAACAAGAAGAAGAAAAAAGCATAAAAAAAATGAGGATAACATAAGCAGCCTTTGGGATAACTTCAAGCGTTCGAACATTTGCATCATAGGGGTGCCAGGAGAAGGAGAGAAATAGCAAGAAATTGGAAATCTATTTGAAAAAAATAATGAAAGAAAACTTCCCTAATTTGGTGAAGGAAATAGGCAAGTCCAGGAAGCACAGAGAAGCCCACTCCAAGATACAGCATAATTAAAATGTCACAGTTTAAAGATAAAGAGAGAATCTTAAAAGCAGCAAGAGAAAAGCAGTGAGTTACCTACAGGGGAGTTCCCATAAGATTGTTAGCTGATTTCTCAAAAGAAACTGCAGGCTAGAAGGGACTGGCAAGAAATATTCAAAGTCACCTACAGCCAAGATTGCTCTACCCAGCCAAGCTATCATTTAGAATTGAAGAGCAGTTAAAGAGCTTCCCAGACAAAATACAAACAAACAAATAAACAAAAAACCCCACAACTACAGGAGTTCATCATCGCCACACCATTATTCTATGAAATATTAAAGGGACTTATTTAAGAAAAAGATCAAAACTATGAACAATAAATTGGCAATAAATATACATCTACAACCCTGGCTGGTGTAGCTCAGTGGATTGAGTGCAGGCCTGTGAACCAAGGGGTTGCCGGTTCGATTCCCAGTCAGGGCACATGCCTGGGTTGTGGGCTGGGTTGTGGGGGTGTGTGCAAGGGGCAGCCACACATTGATGTTTCTCTCCCTCTGTTTCTCCCTTACCCTCTCTCTAAAAATAAATAAATAAAATCTTTAAAAAATACACATCTACATATCTATCAACAATTGAATCTAAAAAAGAAACTAAGCAAACAAGAAGAACAGAGATAGAATCATGGATACAGGGATCGTTTTGATGGTTGCCAGATGGGAGAGGGTTGTGGGGGAATGGATGAGGAGGTGAGATTAGAAGTACAAGTAGGTAGTTACGGAATAGCCTTGGGGATGTAAAGTACAGTAGAGGAAATGCAGTGGCCAAAGAACTTATACGCATGACCCATGGACATGAACAATGGTGGGGTACTGGGTGAGAGAATGGGGGGTGCTGGGTGGAAGGGGACAAAGGGAGAAACATCAGGACAACTGTAATAGCATAATCAATAAAATATAATGAAAAATAAAAACGAGTGCGCGCACAAACGTTCAGAGTAGCCCTGTTCAGGTAGTCTGAAGCAGAAACAGCCCAAAACTCCAACGATGGACAAACGGATAAGCACAATGTGGTCCGTCCACACTCAGCCATGAGAAGGGGTACAGCACCGACATTGTCTACGTCACGGATGGACCTTGAAAACGTGATGCTCAGTGTGACAAGCCAGACACAGAAGGCCACATGGTGTGCCATTTCATTTATGTAAAATGTCCACAGGCTAGAGAGGGGAAATGGGGGAGGGGCAACTGCTAATAGGGATAGGGCTTAGAGGACTGGGGCTTCTTTTTGGGATGCTGGGATGTTCTACAATGAGATAGAAGTGACGGCTGCATGACATGGTGAGATACGTAATGCCGCTGAGTTACATTTTAAGATTTTTTTTAAAAAGAGTTTATTTATTTTTATTTATTCATTTTTAGAGAGAGGAGAAGAGAAGGAGAGAGGGAGAGAAATATCAATGTGTGGTTGCCTCTCATCTGCCCCACACTGGGGACCTGGTCTGCAACCCAGGCGTGTGCCCTGACTGGGAATCGAACTGGCGACCCTTTGGTTCACAGCCCGTGCTCAATCCACTGAGCCACACCAGCCAGGGCCACTTTAAGATGATTAATATGGTACATTTTACCTTGTGTGAATTTTACTACAATTGAAAAAACTCCAGACCTATCACAGAAGAATCAGGGGCTCCAGCTTCTGGCGTTTCTAAAGCCCTTCATCCACTGTAAGGAGCGGTCCAGTTTGGGGACAAACCACTGGGTTAGATCACAAAGACGAGGACACAGCAATGCCAAGAGGGCACGTGTGGAGATGGAGCGTGAAACAAACCAGCTGTAAACAACAACACAATACAACCAGGCCATACAAATGCCAGGCAGATTCTTGCTATTAAGCCATTAATATTGTAAGTCAAATCACTATGCTGTACACCTTAAACTTATAAAGTGCCGTATGTTGATTACATCTCAATAAAACAGGGCCAAGGAATTAGCACTTAGAATTTTAAGTCTGATCGCGACACTGTGGCTATGTGTTTACCGAGCGTCCTTGTAGAGAAATGCAGTTTTTCAAAGCAATGGGGGTGGGGGACAGGGGACAGACAGAGGTGAACAGCTCAGACTTGTCAGAGAGTTAAACCCCACTTGACACCAATGATGCCAAGTGACCGGGCTGTTCCAGGCTCCACTGTAGTGAGCAGGTGTCATGTGCAGCTCCTGCCACAAGATGGCCACAGAGTACGGGCTATTTTGGTGCTCCATCCTGGACCTTGGTAGGGCCCCCTTAGGGATAGTGCAATTGATGGTGGTTGGGGGTGCGTAGGAGAAAATGTGATTGGGGCTTTGGGCTTCATCGTGGCTGCTGCCCCTGATTAAACCCATTTCTGGCTGTGACAATGACCCCGGTGCTCATTCCATAACAATATTTGTGGAATTATTTCTGGTCCACTTACCAAACCCCCCTCCCCTGTCCCCTGTGTTCTGTTAGTTTTGTCCACCTTTACCTGCCAGGGCAGAATTCAGGAGCCACAGAGGGAGGCTCTCAGGCTTGTGCTTCTCCCTGCAAATCAGTGGGTTACTCTTCCCCCTCCCTCCACTCCTCACAGTTACCAGATTTAGCAAAAATACTGGACACCCTGTTCAATCTGAATTTCAGATAACACACTGCTGTTAGGTAGAAGGATGCCCCATGGAATATCTGAGATAAACTTGAACTACAAAAATGACTCGTTTAACTAAAATTTAAATTAACTGGGCATCTTGTGTCTTCTAGGATGAATTGCTTCAGCTCTGACCCTGGAAGCTCTCTGTTAGTGGCTCCGAGCATGTTTGCCCCGGGCAGGCGATAGAATCAGCCCTTCTCCAAGGAGCTGGGGCAACTTTTAATACAACTGTGTGAGTTTCATATTGTTACTGTAACAAATAACCTCAAACTTGGCGGCTTAAAACAATGCAAATTTATTCCGTGACAGTTCTGAAGGTCAGAAATCCTAAACTCTGGGTGTGGGCGGGGCTGGTCCTTCCTGAAGCTCCAGGGAGAATCATTTACTGCCTTTTCGGGCTTCTAGAGGCACCGCATCCCTGGCTTGCAGCCCCTTCCTCTGTCTTCACGGCCAGCAGCACAGCCTCTTCCATCTCTGACTCTGACCCATCTGCCTCCTTTTAATGAGGACCTTGTGATGACACTGGGCCCCCCCATCTCAGAATCCTTGACTTCATCCCACTTGCAAAGTCCCTTTACCATGTGAGGTGACATGTCCACCGGTCCCAGGACCAGGACTGAAGAAGTTTTGGGGGCAGTTATTCTGCCGAATACAACAGCCCACGTGCTGCTCCCTCTCTGGAGCCTTGGTCTGGTCAGGGGCCTCCCCCCCACCCCCGACTCTTAACGATCTTTGGGCATGGCAGCTGTCCTGCTTCCCTGGCTCTAAAAATATTTGAAGATCTGCCGAGCAAATGGCTTCCCTAGATGGGTCTCTTTTTTGTTTGGGGTTATATAAATTTACATTAAGCAGCAATAAAATAAAAAATTCGATCTCTCAGTTGCACAAGCCACCTGTCATGCTCAGTCACCCCATGTGGCTGGCAGCTCCTGTACTGCACAGTGTAGATCTAGAAACTTCTCATCATTGCACAGAATTCTAGAGGGTTGCTGCCCAATACCACATGTGGCTATTTATATTTAAATTCTTTATTTCATTTATTTTAGAGAGCAGGGAGAGAGGGAGAGAAACATCAATGTGTGGTTGCCTCTTGTGGGCCCTCTACTGGGGACCTGGCCCATGACCCAAGCATGTGCCCTGACTGGGAATTGAACCAGCAACCCTTCTGTTCTTAGGCCGGCACTCAACCCACTGAGCCACATCAGCCAGGGCTATTTATATTTAAATTCTGTTGGCTGCTAAAGTCCAGTGTGAGCCAGTGTGGCTTTCTTCTTTTACAGGGAAGAGTCCAGGGGTGAGGTAGGCTGTGCTGAGTCCATGAACCAACAGAAACAAGTGATAAGGGAGTGAGTGCTTGCATCCAGGACACTAGCCAGGCCTCAGCCTCCGGTGTCCCTACATTTGCCAAGGTATGGAGAGGCTACTTGCAAACAAGGGCACTTGTTTTTGATGCAAAAAAAACAAACAAAATGCTTCGTAGCTCCCTGGCCAGGAATGTGGTCCCTGAGGTGGATATGAGTTTGAGTTACTTCAACTCTTGGTGGCTTAAACAGAGGAGGGGGGCTTGTTGGTGCTCAAAGCCAAGAGGGTGAGATGGGCTGCCTTCAGACACAGCTGAACCCAGGACCTCAAACAGCAAGCTGCAGAACCTACTTCTGGCCGCCTCTTGGCGCACCCTGAGGGCCTCAGCAGTTCTAGCCTTCCTCTCGTCAGCTCCACAAGCCCCTGGCAGGGAGTACACACAACCCTCAGATGTTTCTGGAAAGTTCTGGGACAGCACATCCTCAGACCACAGGGGTGACAGCCCTACCCCCTGATTTGGGACCCCACTACCATTTACTGTTGCATCTTTCAGAAACCCCTTGAGCGAGCACTGGCCAGACCAGATTTGGGCCTAAGCCCTGAGCTTGACTCTCCTGTGGCCAGTCACCCAGCCACCTCCTCATTCTGTGCCTCATTCTGTGCCCCATACTGAGCTCCCTGGCATCCTGGGGAGGGTTTGGTTTTTTTTTTTTTTTTTTTTAATTTAATTTATTTATTTTTAGAGAGAAGGGAAGGGAGAGAAACATCAAAATGTGGTTGCCTCATGTGTCCCCTACTGGAGACCTGGCCTGTAACCCAGGCATGTGCCCTGACTGGGAATTGAACCGCTGACCTTTTGGTTCACAGGCCGGCACTCAATCCACTGAGCTATACCAGGCAGGGTTTTCCACCCCCACCAAGGGGAGTTTTGAGGTGCTCTTCTCTCCCCAAATTACAGCAGCAAATTGACAAGCTGACTCACCCAGAGCTGTCAAGAGGCAAAGCCCAGTCCCTTTGGACCCCTGACTTGGGCTCCAGCCCTAACCTCCTTCCCAAGAACTCACTCCCACCCACCCTGGCCCCTCAGCCCTCAGGGCTGCCTTCTCTTTGTGGTCTCTGCAGCCTCCCCTCTGTGCTGCCTCCACCGCCTGTTGGCGTCCAGCTGTGGCCTGACCTCGCTCCAGGTCACCTGGGGCCATTGCCGCTGTGTCCAACTCCACCAATGAACTTTGGGCCGGGCCTGGGGTTAAGCATTGCCCACCCACCCATGTTGGTCTCCCATGACTGCCAGAGCAAATGACCACAGAGTGGGTCGTTTAAAAAAGTGCATTTTCTCTCACCATTCTGGAGGCCAGAAACCCAAAATCAAGATGTGGCAGGGCCGTGCACCCTCCGAAAGCTCCAGGAGGGTCTTTTCTGCCTCTTCCAGATTCTGGGGGTTCTGGGCTTTCCTTGACCTGTGGCCTCATCACTCTGGTCTCTGCCTTGTCATCACTGTCACACGGCCTTTTGTGTATCTGAGTTGGTAATCCCTCTGCATGTCTGTCTCCTCTGTCACTTATAAGGATACTCATCATTGAATTTAGGGGCACCCTAATCCAGGATGACCTCATCTCACAAGCCTTAATTATGTATCTGCAAAGACCCTTTTTCCAAATAAAGTTCTAATCACAGATTCCTGGGGACATATCTTGTGGGGCTACGATTCAACCCACTCAACCCCCTTGAGCCTCACCAGAGTTGAGAGCATAGACATGGGAGCACCCCGTTTTACAAATGAGGCAATTCCAGGCAGGGCTGAGCTGGAACCTCTCACCTGTGTGGCTCTTCCTGAGATCTACCCCATGCCCTGAAGCCCTGGACAGGGCCAGCCCTTCAGGTGCTCCCACTCATCAGAGGACCTGACGTGATGGACACGTACCAGGTTCATTGCATTTGGTTTCCTGTTCGTCTCTGGTGTTTTCTGTCTCTCCTGCTGCCCCACCTGACCTGTTGTCCCAAGCCCCTTGCCTCCTCTTAGAAGCCCCTCAGCCCCAGTCTGCCTTCCTTGCTTGCCAAGGGGACTGTCCCCAGGCCCCTCCTCATTGCCCACTCCTTAGCCAGCAGCCTGTGGAGACCCTTGTCCCTGGGCCCCTCCCTGTCACCATATTCCACACTCCACCCTCCCTTCCCTCCTTCAGAACTTGAGTGGCACCTGACTGCTGATGGTCCAACCCCTGCCCAACCCCACCCCATCCTCACCTCCATGTCAACCTGGCCCTGAACTCTGTCTGGTGGCCTTATGGACCAGGTTCCAACTAGACCTAAGGTGAGTAGGGGATGCCTGTGGCTCATCACTCAGACATCCTTTGGGGACTGCAAGGTGACAGAACCAAGAAGGCAGATTCCCAGACCTCAGGACCTCCATTTGTACAGCACGGGTGGATCCCATCCTATGAGAGCCAGAAACCCCACAGCACACCAAGGAGAGGAGCAGGCACCTCAAGATGAGACAGCCTGGCATGGCCACCTCCACAGTGGCCTTAACTGACCCCATGGTTGGCAGACGCCAGGAATGAGGAGGACCTGGGTGTGGTGGGCCCACCTTCCTGACAGACCTGATGTCCTCATCTGGAACAGGGCACAGCACCTGGTTGCAGTAGAGCCTGGAGTGGGGGTACCCTGAGCCAAACTCCTTTATCTGGAAGATGAAAAGTGAGGAGCTGAGTCCGAGAGTCTCCCCTCCCCCCGACCGCCGACCTCTCACGCCCACCAGCCCCACACCACAGCAAGAGCTCACATGTCATAAAAAGACTTTATTAAGAAGGCTTTGGAGTCAAAAAATAAAACTCTTGATACAATTTTCTGAACCCTTAAGTCAGCTCAGCAAATATATAATCAGTAATTTAGCTGCGTAAGATTAAAGGTCCGTTACTTTAAAATAAAATATATTTTAGTTCTTAAAATTTATTCCATAAAGTACATATTTCCCTATAAATTTGCTACATATACACAAGAGGTAAAAAGTAAAAGTTAAAAAAAAACAATTTAAAAAAATTTAAAAACGGACAACATAAACCACAGCAGAAGGGGATTAATCATCAAAAATTAAAAAAAGTTAAAAATTTCTGGTTGGGATGCTCCTTGCGCCAACCCCCCCCCCCCGGCCTTCGTGGGGCTGAGCTACAAAAGGGTGACCGGTTAGCCCCAAAAAGGGGGTGGAAAGGGAGTAAAAATGCCACCGGCTTCCAGCTGGGACTCTCTGCAGAGGTTAGGACCACACGAAACAACACTGTCAGGTCAGAAATCTACTTCATAGAAAAGGGCAACCGATTGTTGTAAAAATCTTTTTTTTTCCTTAAAAAGATCACCCCGGGGTGGAGGTGTGTCTCAAATAAAAAGTGCAACAGACCTTTTCTCTCTGGTTTATTTTAACCTGTCAACTCAATACTGCTATTTGTTAAGAACTGAGGTGTCACTGGGCTGCTGGGTCGCCGTGTCCATGCCTGGGACTGGAGTTAAAGCTCGTCTGTAAACACTGGCCACACTGCCCCTGCCCTTCTACCCTCCCTGCCCACACCCCTCTCTTCCCCCACCCCGGCCTAGAGCACATGCCCACTCCAGGCTCCTACAGATGGCCCCGTAGCCGCGGGCGCGGCGAGGTGACTCGTTAGGAAAAGATATGAATGGCCTGGGTGGCGGGCGTGCGGCAGGCAGGGCACTCAGGCTCGCTCTTGCCACAGATGCGCACAGCACAGTCCATGCAGAAGAGGTTGTGGCCGCAGGGCACTAGCGCAGCCATCACCTCGCCCTCTGCGCACACCACGCACTCCCGTACCAGCGCTGGGCCGGGGGCAGTGGAGGCCACAGGAGCCCCAGGCCCCGAGGATGCTGTGGCTGAGGGCTTGCGGCTGCTTTCCGAGGTGCTTGAGTCCAGGGGGGAGCACGAGGAGGCTGAGGAGCTGCTGGGCAGTGAGGTGGCCGTGGAGAAGCTGCTGCTACTTGAGAAAGATGACAGGGAGCCCTGTGGGGGCCGCCAGGGCAGGGCGCCCACTGGGTCAGGGGGCCCACGGCGGGCCATTGGGAGCTCCAGGCCCAGGCCACCAGGTTCGGGTAGCGTGGGGGAGTGTCGCGGGGTACCAGCCCCGCTGCTGCGCCGGACCCCCGGGGCAGGTGGCACGGGGGCTCCATTGACCGCAGAGCAGCTGCTAAAGGCTGGCATGGGTGCAGTGCGCTCAAACGGAGCCCAGATGGTGGCTGCTGCGGGCACTGTCAAGTCCAGTGCCAGGAAGTCAAAGCCAAAATCACAGTCCTCGGGGGCAGGTGGCCCTGTGGGGGCCCCTGGGCCATCCCCACCAAAGGTGAAGCCCCCATTGCCTGAGCCGCCATAGGGGCTGGCGGGGCCCGTGTCTGGCACTGGTGGTCCCCCGCGGCTGCCTGGGTAGAAGGCCTCGGGCCCCCCTGGGGCACCCAGGGTACTGTCCCCACGAAGGCTGGTGGTGGGCAAAGGGGGCCTCCGCCCAGGGTTGGGTGCCTTGGCCCAGAGGCCTGCAGCTGCCCCGAGCAGGTCCAGGCAGACGTCCGTGCCATTGGCATGGAAGTCACTGTCGGGGCCAGCGTCGGTGAATGCACCAGTGCGCAGTGTGATGTGAGCCTCAATCTCCTCTCGGGCTCGGTCTACGTTCTCGGGCATGCCTGTCACCGCGAATACCGGCTCCTTGTCACGTCCCGGCGTCACGATGTAGGTATGCGTCCGCTGTTGGATGCGCTTGATGGTAGCACCCTTGGGCCCCACTACCAGCCCCACCACGCGGTAGGGGACACGCACTTGGATGGTGGTCTGTCCTGGCAGGTTGGGTGGGCCCTGCCCCGTGCCAGGCAGCCCACCCGCCTTGCTGCGTGTAGCACGAATCACAGAGAAGTGCTCCGCAGCAGACAGGATTTCACGCTTGGCCATCTCCACATCCTCCTGGCGGCCGGTCACGATGAAGACGGGCTCCTCCCCACGCACCGGGGTCTTGATGTACGTGTTTGTCTTCGCGCGCAGAGCCTTGATCTTGCACCCTGGAGGTGGGGGGAGGGAACGTGGTGAGGACAGGACCCCTCCCCAGGACAGTCCTTCCCTGGCAGCAACTGTAGGGCCTACCCAGCTGGGACCACCCACCTGTGGGCTATATCCCTGCAGGGTTTAATCTGAGACACACCACATCCTACCCTCGGACCCCAAGACCTCAGTTTCCCCTCTGGTCCTGGATGCCCTGGGGTTGGAAAAAAGCAAGAAGGCAAGGACTCTGTTGTGGGTTGTATAGGATCCTCCCAAATTCATGTCCACCCAGAACATCAGAATGGGCTCTTATTTGGAAATAGGGCCTCTACAGATATAATTTGGATGAGGTTGCACTGGGGTTGGGTGGGCCTGAAAGCAAGAGGAGGGACACACAGAGGAGACAGCCATGTGACAAGAGAGGCAGGAGTTGCAGTGATGTGGCTACAAGCCAAGGGACACCAAGCACTGTTGGCAGCCACCGAAGCTGGGAAAGAAGGCATAGGACAGACTGTCCCCTAGAGCCTTTGAAGGGAGCACAGCCCTGCCAACACCTTGATTTCAGATTTCCAGCCTCTGGCACGGTGAGAGAATTAATTTTGATTGTTTCAAGTAATTCAGTTCGTTATGTCAGCCCTTGGACTCAAATGCAGACCCTCTGACTCCAACTCCCCATCCGAAGGGGGAAACGGAAGCTCAGATTGTGAAAGCCACCTGTTCTTTTCTTCTGACCAAGCGACACTCCCAGCCCCAGGGAAGCTCAAGTCTCAGCCCAGTGGCAACTCCTGGCCTGACTCTGGATGCCTCCAAAGGTCCTGGCCTCTGAGAAATGCTCAGGGATACTCGGGGACATGGCACTGTGGCTTCATGCTGCCTGAGCCGAGTTGGGGGTCCCACTCTGTTCAGGGTCTCTCATAGGGATGTCTGCCCAGGTGCCTGATACCCACACCCCTAGGGCCTTTTGAGATGCTGTGCGCCCAGGCCTAGGAATCTGGGGGAAGCCCCAACCTCAGGCTCTGGGGAGGCTAGAGGGACACAGGGATGTTGTGTCAATACAGAGGTGGCACCGAGAGGAGTAACAGTGTCGCTAACTTCACAACAGCAGAAGATACAAGTTAGCAGGACCAGCATGTCTGCCCAGGAGGAAATCAAGGAGACATGCCTAGGCCAGAGCGCTGCTCATCCTGGAGGCGACTGGGCGCACCCAGCGGCAGCCTCACCCTCATCCCAAGGAGGTCAACAGCACCCCCCACCCTGCCATCCAGGGCTTTAAGCAAAAGCAGGGAGTGTAAATTGGGGTCAGAAATCTCCGAGTGAGGGGCTACCTTCCTACCATCTCCAGGCCCCACCTTCTTAGCTGCTTTCCCCGCCATAGCTGTGTTCCCTCAATGGCACCTTCTAAACTCACTCCGGCCCCCAGAACCCACCCTGACTGTGGCTGCCTCTACTCCTGCTATGATGGTCCCCCACATACTGGGCAAATTCCCCCTGTCCTGGCCATGTTGTCCCCCCACGTGACCTTTTCCACTGGAAACACTGTCCTCACCCTCCTCATCTCCCTTCTCTGCATCAAATTGCATCCTGGTGCCCCCTCCTCAGGGAGGCCCAGTGACTGGGCCTGGCCCCAGCACACACTTTCAGAGTGTCTCCTGGTGCTACCTCTAACTTTCTGACTCCCTGAGGCCAGGGGACTGTGTGCTAAGGGTTGGCAAACTGGGGATTACCCTGAGCCCCTGAGGAAAGCCTCCTATGCCTCAGTTCCCTCACCCATAAGTGGAGGGCTGAAATACCCAGCCTCACAGATTTTGGGCTGGACCTTATAGGCTGTGGCTTCAGGCAGACACCCTGCCCCTGAAATGTTCGCGTCTAGCAGAGACACAGTGGAGAGGGAAACGCGGAGGCCTGGAGAAAGGGCAGGGGATTCACTGAAGCTAGGGTAGGAGATGCAAGCCACAGTCGCACCCTCCCCTCCACTGACCCTTTGCACAGATGAAGCAGCGGGTCTCCCCAAGGGCAGGGAGCGGGCCACGCTGTGAAACTCAAAGGTGATGGGCCCTTCAGATGGGCCAGGGCAGGGGAAGGGACCGTGCAGCTCCCCCTTGGGTGGCCCTGGGTGGAGCCCTTAGTGGCCAGGAGGAACCCTAAACTTGCTGACTGCACTTCAGCTGTGGCACCTGTTGGCCCCCAAACCCAAACCATGTCAAGACTCTTAGAGGGGGGCAGAGTTTGGGATGGTGGGATTACTTAGTTCAGGAAATCGGGGATCCATGAGTACCCTGGGCCACACCCCTGTCCCAGTGGGGATGAGACAGTTCGGCAAGAGTGGGCGGTGACAAGGGGCTCAGCCCCATGCCTGAGGAACCCTGGGGGCCACCACTGATAGGTAGGCATAGGCTGAAATGCAGATTCCTGGGTATTGCCCCCAGGATGCCAACTCAGAGAGCCAAGTGAGCTTGGGAATGCGGTAACAGCCTTCCAGGCCGACACCGTCCTGCCTCAGGCCCTAGCAACCCCTAGCAACCCCGCTTCTCTACAGCCACACTGTCCCCTCCCAGTGGGGAGGCTGAGGGTCTCCGGGAAAGCCTAGCAGACAGGGGTAGTCCTTCAACTCCGATCACTCATATGACCCCATTCTGGGGTCCTGACTGTACCTGTGTGCTGGGCACTCAGAGAACCAGGCCCCACAGGTGACCACGGCCTACACTAACCAAAACCTCAAGGCAATGAGGGGAAGACGCGGGCAGGGGAGTGCTCCAGCAGAGGGGATAGTGGGGGCAGAGCTCTGGAAGCAGGACAGGGCTAGGACAAGTTCCTACAAACAAGCAGGGCCAAGGTGGGCAGCAGTCCTGGGTGGGCCACGTCACAGTAGGGTGGTCTAGGGGGAAGCTGGCTTGTCTGTGACATTGGGACATGGAGGGCTCCTCCACAGGCAAGACAGGTCTACACTTACCAACATAAGCAGCCCTCAATCCAGTCATGGGCACCCCTTTCTTTCTACACCCCACGATGATAGATAAGAATACCAAGGCGCGGACCCCAACACTGTCCCTGGCTGCTAGAAAGAGCACCTGATGCCTGCAGATTTGGGGCTGGGGCCAGGCCCAGGGGCAGAGGAGAACAGACAACAGGGGACAGTCCCAGGGCACCGTCCTCAGCCTGACAAAAGCAGAGATGGGGGAGACCCAGGGGCTGCCAGTCCGTGCCCTGCCCTCAGCGTCCTCACTTACTCACCCCTGACGGTGCTGCAGGAGCTGTGCTGTGCACAGTGACCAAGCTCAGCACTGGCCATGGACATGGACTTGTCCTGGGCGCAGGGCATGGACCCAAGGTCACTCTCACGGCCAGTGTGCACCAGCCTCCCGGATGGCCTGTGCTAACTGACTGGAGGGAGTGGCAGATTCCACATCCTTTCAAGTCCCTACTTTTCTTGTCTGTAGAATCGTGCGACCTCTCACCACCAATCCCCCACTGTCGCCCACTGCTGCTCCCTGCAGGGCAGGCAGACCAGGGTTCAAATCCCAGC
This sequence comes from Macrotus californicus, assembly GCA_007922815.1. Taxonomy (NCBI): domain Eukaryota; kingdom Metazoa; phylum Chordata; class Mammalia; order Chiroptera; family Phyllostomidae; genus Macrotus; species Macrotus californicus. The sequence goes on from VMDR010000044.1 coordinate 130,756, forward strand.
CCTGCCCAGCCTCTGGCCGCCTCTTCTGCTTGTGCCTTCTTGGGGAGGGTCGGCCCTGGACCTGGGATTTGACAGAAAAGGATGAATAATTGAGGACAGGCTGTGCCCCCTGCACTGGGGAGAGCCTGAGCAGTAAGAAGGAGCAGATTTAGTGTCCAGGGACCCACAGAGTGGAGAGTGGGATAGGTAATGGGAGGAGGGAAAAGAGAGGAGCTGGGGTAGTCTTCCAGGGTGTGCTTGAGAACTGGATGGGAGAAGATGGGAGCCATGGATGGTTCTGGAGCAGGGGAGACAATACACCTGTCCTGGTATCCACGCTCCTCCCCTGGTACCCTGCATCCCAATTGTGTGGTGGTTCCTTGGTGCCAGCCTTAAGAATCCACACAAAAACCCTGAAAGAGGTGCTGTTCCCCCATTACAGAGAGGGGTTCCCATTTACTCAGGGTCACAGAGCTACCCCAGCCTGGAGTATCTACCGTATCGCCTAGGGTATGCTTTGCTGTCCACAACCACCAAGAACACAGGCTGGCACACAGTAACGAGATGCCAAATGTACACCCAAGAGGCCAGATGAAGCCTGGAGCCCCAGGTTCCCTCCTCCAGCCTGAGGTTGCAGGCCCGTGTGTCCTCTGCCCGATTCCTATCACCACACATAAGACATACAGTGAGGTACAAGGCCTCTCTGGAAAGGCCCTCAGGTGCAAGAACACACATATTCATACAGAACATGTCCACATGCTCCACTGCCACAACAGGTCAGCCTCGTTATTTTGAGCAAATGCTTCCCATGCATCGGTATCCATGCTTGCCCACCAGCAGGCTTCTGGACACTCAATACATGGCATCTATCTTGTTCATGTCCCAGTGCAGTTATGAGGGATGGAGCGGGGAAGTGGGGACCCTACACAGGAAGGTGGCAACAGGGCGGTGAAGAGGGACTGTCCCTCGTGAGTTTAGCCATGCCCACCCCTGGAGGCAGTCAGCAGGGCTTGGAGAGTAACTGTCATCCTCCCTCATTCTCACTCCTGATGGAGAGTCCCAAGGCCCAGCACCACATCTGACCCACCCTGTGTCCACATGTAGAAAGGACAAATGAATGACCAGAAGGCTTGCTGGCCAAGCCACCCCACCTACCCAGAACTAGCAGAGAGCTATAACCAGAGCATCCCTGTTGCTCTCTCCTTGTGGCAGTGGTTAAGGTAACAGGTCACCTTATAATTCAGGCCCCCCCCCCCCCCGCCCCCACTCTTCTCTGGCTCCTGTTCCTGAGAGCCCAGAGGCTGGGACCCACCCCAGACTGAGTGTCCTTTGGCCCCACCTAAAGCCCCGCCCAGGCCCCACCCCAAGTTCTAGAACCTGGCTGACCACAGGAGGCCAGCAGGGAGGAGGGAGGTGTGGGCAGGAAGGCAGGAGAAAGTTGAGGAGGTGGGCAGGCAGCTAACAGGGTGGGTGGGTACGTGGGCACTGCCCACCACCCTCTGCCCGCCCCACAGCTCCAGGGCCAATGAGCGGCGGCCAGCCTGATGTCACACTGCAAATCTCAGCCTGGCTCTCTAACAAAGAGAACAATGGGGTGGCCACAGGGACACTCCAGCAATGCCACTGAGGGGACCCACATACCCCAGGGGCCTGTTGCTCACCCACATGACAGGCCACAGCCATAGGGTTGGCCCCCAGGAACCGCTTCTACAACTAGTCCTTCCACACGCCCTCAAATTCCTGACTTGCACTGAGAGCAGGGTGGGACCCTCTCTCATCCTGTCCTGTCCCCCACCAACCAGCAGGGTCCCCAGTCTGGCAAATCGTGATGTACTCTCTTTGTGCGGCCAAACTTCGCTCATGATACTGCCTGAGCTCCCCCCAATTCCCTCAACCCGAGTTGGCCAGCCCATGTCTGTTCTGGGTGTGGAGTGTCCACCACCCAGCTGGGCCCCTGGTCCCCAGGATGGCACAGCCCAGGGCCTGGGCAGCGGAGCTGCACACAGGGGACCTTCCGGAATGGAGACGCCCAGACAAAGGCAGCGGCGGCCCCGGAGCGCGGGCTGCGCCCAACTTTCTCTAGCGGCTGAAGGCAGGACAAAGGCGCAGACACAGGCGGCCACTGAGGCCGGAGCCCACGCGGGGCGTGGCCTGGGTCTGGCGTGCGGCCGTGGGGCTGGACCGGGACGGCCCTGTTCCCAGAGCAGCAGCGCAGGGACCCCTGGGGCTGCGCCCCCGACGGCGGCCACTCACCCTGGCGACCCACGATCTCAGCGACGTGCTCGGAGCTGGGTACGGGCACGCACTCGGTCATATTCACGCTCTTCTTGCGGCTGCCAATCACGCTCATCTGCTCAGCCAGCAGCGTCGGGGGGCCCAGGGCTGCGGGGTGGGGCGCGAAGCCCGCGAACACATCGGGCGGGGACGGCCGGGGCGGCGGCGGCGGGGGGCTCACGTCGGGCTCCAGCAGTGGCAGCGGGCCGGGGGCCACGGCTACCACGGGCGCGCCCACCTCGGGCCCGTCGGGGGGCGTAGGCTCCGCCGTGGCCCCACCGTCCACGCCCCGAGCAGCCACCGCGCCATCCCCGCCGCCCGCGGCAGCCCCCTCTTCGTCCTGGTCGCCCGCTCCCCCCAGACCCAGCACCGAGAGCTGGTTCAGGGCCAGGCGCAGCGCGGCGGCCGCGTCGTCGGGCTCGGGCGGCGGCCGGGGCGCGGGAGCGGCCTCCTCGGCGGCCTCGGGCGCGGGCGGCGGCGGGGAACCCGGGCTGGGGTCCCCGCCGGCCGCCGCCCCGAGCCCGCCGCCGCCCGTGCTCCCACCGCCGTCGGGCTGGCCGATGGAGCAGGACATGGCGCTAGCGCTCGGGCCCGCGCCCCTGCCTCTGGGCCGCCGGCCGCCCGCGCCGCCGCCGCCGCCGCCCGCGCCGCCGCCCTCCGCCTCTGAGAGCTCGGCCGCCGGCCGCCGGCATCCAGCGGCGGGGCGGGAGCGGCGGGGGCGCGGCGGCGCGGGGCTGCTCGAGGCCGCGGGAGGCGCGGCGGCGGCGCGACTCTGCTCGCTCTTAGGCGGCAGCGGCGGCGGCGGCGGCGGCGGCGGCGGTAGCTGGGCTCTCGGCGGCGTCGGCGGCGGCGGCGCGGACGCTCCTTCCCTCCCGCCCTCCCGCCACCCTCCCTCCAGCCGCCCGCCCCGCCCCGGCCCCGCCCCCGTGACGCGCTAGCGGCCAACAATGGGGCGCCGATCAGGGCGCACGCGCGGGGCGGGGCGGGGCGCGGTCACATGGGCGCTGGCCACCGGTGCCGCGAGCGCTGGGTGAGTCCTTTGCGCTTGCAGGTGCGGGCGTGGCTGCAGGTAGGTGCCTGCGGCGTCCTGGGATCGGAGATCGCCCGCCTTTCCCTTTCCAGGGGCCCCACTGTGCCCCAAGGCACTTCACCCCTGTCCCTGCCCCAGTGCTGGGGTCCTTCCCACAGGCTCTTCACGACCCTGCTGGCCTTCGGACTCCTGTCCCCTGTTACTGCACGTACCTGGCTCTCGTGGGCCCCTGGGGAGGTCACGGGCACCCACATCCCCCCGCACGGACTTCGCCGGAGCCTGAGATCTCGCCATGTGGGCGGTGCTTCCCGGCTCGGGCTGGTTTCCACCGGCCAGAGCCCTGGGAGGTGAAGATCCTCCCTCTTCTCGGGTACCCGGAGCCCAGACCTGTGGGCTTCCAGAGCTGTGCAGTGTGCCCAGTTCAAGCCACCCTGTCTCCGCTGTCCTTCCAGCTGCCTTGCTCCTTTGGAATGAACGAGCCCTCCGGTTTTCCCGTGAGGTTTCTCATAATAAATGCGCTGGGAGCAGGTCGGACCCAATGGGGCCGCCCACCCAAGTGTTCATGGGGACGTCGCCTGGGTCCCTGGTTCGCTGTAGAACCTCATACAATTCCATGAGCTTTCCAAGTGAGAGGGGGGGCAGCCTGACCCCTTTTGCCACGCACTGGCCCCTCTCCTGTTGTCCCCTCATCCATGTAGTTCCTTAGCCAAAGCTGTCCACTTGCTGGACCATCCACCTCCAGTCACTTCTCCCCACCTACTGTCTTCCCAGGTAGGTTCCCATTCCTGAATTAAAGCCCTCACTCCCCTGTCTTGGTTCCTGTGCCTGACCCTTCCCCACCCTAAAATGTCTTTCCTGACCCTCGGGCCACAACTAGCCCAAGTGCTTCTCTTGGGGGCACCAGATCTGAGTTGGCCCTGCTGTAAATGCATTCTGAGTGAGTGACAGAAGGAAGCTGGAGATCATCTACCCCAGGAACTCAAACTGTTCCCTCAGACTCAGAGGGTAGGAATGGTGTCCATGATCCAAGGTGGGTGAGAGATAAGCGCAGTGTTAGGTAGGACGCACAGTAAACCAAGGCAGGGGGGAGGGGGGAGACATGTCTCACCCACCAACTCTGCTTCTGAGGTCTGTGTCAGGTGTTCGGAACATCTCCGCTGGCACATGAGGAGCTCTTTAAGTTCTGCATGTATCATTTCCACTATCTGGGAAAGAAAGCCTTTGAAACTGTGTATTGATCCCAAGGTCTAGAAGGGGGCAGAGGGGGAGGCCCACAGTGCCCAAAGAAGAAACCCATAAAACACCTGGTTAATTGACTGTCTCTGGTCACTGTCTGTTTTATGAGGGGGTCCTTAGTGCTTACAGAAAGAGCCCATAAATAACTTTGGGTAACTGCCCTGACTTTAATTAACTGCCTCCTGTCACGCATCTGTTTTACAAAATGACCAAATGTATGCCCTGGCTGGTGTGGCTCAGTGGATTGAATGCTGGCCTGTGAACCAAAGGGCTGCCACTTTGATTCCCAGTCAGGGCACATGCCTGGGTTGTGGGCCAGGTTTCCAGGTAGGGGTGCATGAGAGGCAACCACACATTGATGTTTCTCTCCCTCTCTTTCTCCCTACCTTCCCCTCTCTCTAAAAATAAGTAAATAAAATGTTTTTAAAAAATGACCAAATGTGGTCTGGAGCAAGGTAAGAATTCTGGACTAACAGACCCCCCACAACTACCTGTTTGGGTAGTCACATCCCCCTGTGGAGCTGGCACCACCTTTACCCACCAATCAATATACAACTCCCTCGCCCCATCCCACAACTATGTAAGTCCTCAGGACAAGGGACCAGATGCTTTTGCCTCCCTTGCTTTTTGCTGCCCAAGCCTATGACTTTCACCCCCACCTCAGCAAGGCCTGTAATCTTCCATGAGAACATATCACTAATAAACTTGGCTTGCACACTAATAGACTTGCTGATCTGTAATTCTTTCCTGTGTAGGCAGGAAGAACTGAGTAACTCATGTCTCCTCTGTGGTGGGCTGAATAGTGCCCCCGCCCCCCCCCCCAACCCTAATCCATGGGATCTGCAGACATGTTGGCAAAGGTGGGATTAAGGGTCCTGAGATGGTGTGACCTTGGATTCTCCCAGGGGCCCCAGTGTCTTCACAGGGTCCTTATGAGACTGAGACAGGAGGGTCAGTCAAAGATGGAAGCGGCAGCACTGCTGGCTGTGAAGATGGAGGAAAGGGCCACGAGCCAGGGATGCAGCGCCTCTAGAAGCTGGTAAAGGCAGGATGTGAGTCTGCACTGGAACCTCTGAAAGGAGGTTTAGCCCCGTGAAGCCCATGTCGGACTCCTGACCCCAAAACTGTCGAATAAATGCGAGTGTTTTAAGCCAGTTTATGGTGACTTGTTCGGCAGCCACAGGAGGCTCACACGAGGGAGGAGGCATCCACCTGAAGGCGGGTAAGCAGCAGGGTGCAGCGTGGCTCAGAAACCTCTGCCTGCCTTGGGCTGAGGGCAGCCAGATCCACGGTAGAGGCACGGAAGCGGCTCAGGGTCCGTGGTGCCGACTCCTGAGCTGGCTCAGAAACCCCAGCACCCTTGCCTCTGGGGGTCTCACTGGGGAGATGTAAGAATTCAGGAGGGACCCTCAAGCTTGGATGGGTGGCAGTGTCAGGACAGGCTCTTTGGTGTGGGGGCCCTATGGCAGGGCTGGAGATCCATTCTCACAAACCACTGAGGCAGCAGGATCCAGGCCCCTGTCCTACCTTCTGAAGTCCTGAGGTCAGTGGCTGCTCAGGGCCTCTCAGTGGCCAGAGGTAGGTCATGGTCAACTGCATGAATGCTGGAGTTATGGAGACTCAAGTTCTCAGGCAGGCCTAACCCTTTCCCAAATGGTGCCCCTGGGCAAGTTGCTAACCTGAGCCTCAGTTTTCCCTCTGGAAGCTGGAGCCAGTCCTGGTGGCTGGGTGGGGCTGACTGCAGAGTAGAGAATGTATGTGGAGGGGCCACTCAAGGAGTGGGAGGGCAGGGGAGACAAACGAACAGGGACTCCATGTAGTGGGGTGAGGAGGGTGGTCCAGGCCTCCAGCTGTGGGATGGGGAGAGAAGATCTGGGGGGCTGGACAGGGTTTTGGTAGCTCCGGCACCAGCCTTTAGGAGAAGCTAGCAATGGCCACTTGACTTGTTAGTGCTAGCCTGGGGGCTACAGGAGCCCTTGGGAGTCTGCTAGGGGCGGCAGGGCCAGTTCAGATCCCTGAGGCCTGGCTCAGCCGTGTCCCTGTGTGCCCAACACTGAAAAGCACCCCGACACCCACACGGGGAGCTCCAGGTGCTTCAAAGGAGCCTTGGGACTCCACCCAGCAGGTACAGGAGCACCACATATTCTGGAAGCCTCCACACCTATGCTAACAGTACTTGGACATGACTGCCACTGTCAAAAGGCCTGCACCTTGGAGTCCCTCTTGGGGCCAGAGGGAAATCTGCGCTCCCCTGGGACCAGCCAGGCTGTCCTGATTCCCTTATCATCCAGCCCAGGATTGATGATAACCACAGGATGCAGCAAGGCCCACATTGCTCAGACACAAACACTATTCAGACTGAACGCAGGGCCCAACTATGCTCACCCAAGACGGCTTTATTCAGCCGTACCTCTCCCATAGCAGTCTCTGTGTAGCCCTTCCATCCAGTCTCTCTGAGGGGCAAGGCAGGACTCGTGGCCCAGAGCCCTCAAGTCCTCAAGGCTGCCGAGACTCGCACCCCGGGAGGGCTTTTCTTCCTAGGAGGCTCTGACCTTCCTGGTACCAACTCCTATGCAGGGCAAGGCCCACCCGATTCTCAGGCAACCTTCATAGTTCTCAGGATTTGTGCTACAATTTGACTTGAAATGACCAGCATCCTTGGAAGATCAAGCTGGCAGCAACCCCCTACAGCTCTGAGGGGCTCCCATGTCACCCCTTACCCCTGCCCCACATGCCCACATGTAGCCTGGACTGACCAGGGTGTCTGGCCAAACAACTTGGGCAACCAGAATCCTTGCTGACAGTCATAGGTCGCTGGTTAGGGCAGGGCAGGCACAAGGTGGCACCCTCCTCCTGAGGTACCACGGCTGCAGGGGATAGGTGAAGTAACAGGGTTCTAACGACTCTTACCCCCAAAGCTCCCCAGAGGCCACTGTTCTGGGTGTAGCACTTGGAAATGCTTGGCCGTGAAATGTACCTCAGGGTGGGAACACACAGGAGCCTGGGCCCCAGTGGCAGCTCCAGCCAGGCCACACGAGAGCCCACAGTGCAGAGTGCAGGGCGTTAACTGTCCATGTTATACAGCAGGAAGCTGAGGCAGGTAGGTCAGCCCCACTGTGTTCCCAGAGTCCTCTGTTGCCAGCAGCTGACCCTTAGGCAAGGCCTGCCAGGCCACAAGACAATAAGGTTTTCAAATGTGAAGTCCAGATGTGTGTACATCCACATGCAGCACACACAACAGGTAAAGCAGTTACGGGGTGTTCAGCCTGGTTTGTACCACCGATTTATTGAAGGAAAACATCTGGGTTGTGCCGCTTGTTTTCGGGCACGCTCCAAGCGTCGTGGCTTTTCCTGGCTAGGTGGGTACTCAGGGAACTGCCCTGCAACCCCTTCTGGGAGGCTGACAGGCTGGCCCAGAGGATTGTCCCTCACACTCTGATAGGGAGGCAAGACTGTTTTGAGAACCTTTCTCTGACCCCACGGGAAATGTGCAGGTTGCCCACAGGCAGCTGTCCTGTCCAAGAAGCTCAGGGCGGCCACACTGAGTTCAGAGGCCCAGCAGCATCCAGGAGCCATGACCCAAAGAGGCAGGCCCCTGCGGGTGGGGCCCAGGAGCGACCAGCACTTCCAGAAGCCTGGCCCTTCAATGAAGAGCAAACGTGGGGGTTCACTGTGCAGGGGGCCATCCTCCAGCCATGAACCCCAGGTGCTCCAGTGGCCTGGAGGAGTGGACATGCCTGGGAAGGGAGGGGGGCCACCTTCCCCCCAAACCTGGCAAGGGCTGGTCCCAACAAGGCAAGGGCTGAGACTGTAGGTGCCCACGCAGGCAGAGCTCAGGCAGGGCCTCTGGAAAGACAAGGAGGGCCAGGCCACGCTGGGCCCTTCCAGGGAGACAGGAGCTCTCCCCGCACAGCAGACAGCTGACATGGAACAGGTCCCAAGGACTCCTGGACCATCTCTCCCCCCTGTGGTCACTACCCGAGTGCATGCTGTGGCTGGGGGTCCACCTGCACCCACTCTATACATGCTCCATTTCCTGGTCTTGGTCAGGCTCCTCCTCCTCATCTTCCTCATCCTCCACCTCATCTTCAGCCCCCGGCTTGTCCAGTGGTGCCTCACCATCCCGGGCCAGCTCCTCCACGTGGGCCAGCATGTCAGCCATCAGCGCCTCCTCCAGTCGCTTTCGGACTTGCTGCACCAGCTCCTCCTGTTTCCTGGGGACACATGGAGCACTGGCAGGACAGGTCCCTGTCTCCAAGAAGACCAGGGTTCGAAGCCAGGAGGATGGGTCACGCAGACATATATAGGCTGGTCATTTTGGGGGCCGAGGGTCCTCCAGCTGTGGCCTATGGCTCATACTCCCTTCTCGAGCAAGCAGCTCTGACTCAGGCCTTCCAGTTGGTGCACTCCACCTCTGTGGGGGCCGAGCCCTGGGGGCTGCGGGCTCCAGGTGCTCAGACGGACACCTGACTCCTGCTCCACCACCACCCTCTCTGCCACCTGGCAGGCACTACCCCGATCGGTTTATCTGCCTAGCGGCTCCCCCATTCCCAGAATGGGCGGCCGCCTGTTGCGTGGCTCTTCTGGTCTACGGCACAAGTGTGAGCTCTTTTACTATCGCTTTGGTGGGGTTTGCAGAGGAACAGGGACCACTGAGTGTCTGGTCCACCACTGGAGGTTTGCAGGTAAAAAACTCTCAGTGGGGAATGGCTTTCTCTGTCTTTTGGCTTCTGTTACCATGGCAAAGAAAGCAGCTGTAGCCTGGTCTGCTTGCCCATCTGCCCCTACCCCCCGCCTGCCCAGGGCTTTTAAGAGCCTCCCCTTGACTCAAGTTCTGCATCTTCACTGTAAGGTGAATCCAACGTTGGTGGCCGTTGCCAGGTCTGGGAAATGTTGGCCCAGTCCCTGCCCGCACATGGAGGGAGCTCTCTCTCTCCCACTCTGTCCTCTGCACTGTTGCCTCATCTCTGCTCCAGACAGGACCAAACCCACCACCTAACCTGTGACTGAGTTCATTTTAGTAACTGTTATTTGGAGTTCTGCTTAACTTAACAACCCTTCTATTCTTTCCGGGGAGTTGTATTTTTTTCTTATACTTTCAATTCCCTCTCCTGCCCTTTCCCTTGAGCAGACTCTGGCAGGGGAGATTTGCGGGGGTGGGAGTATATTACCTTAGTTTCATGTCCTCACTTTGCATGGAGCACAGGGGTGTCCCTCTCACACCCCTGAAGTTTTGAACCCCCAATTCCCGAGACAGGAACCCCACGTATCCACAGCCAAACCACATACATCACTCAGGCCATGCCTGCTCTGGTCTCTAGTCCCTTTGTTGGGGGTCCCTACAATTCCTAAGTTCTTTTGACCTCAGCTGTGCACTGACATTTTAAAATTTAAAGGATGAGTGTTTATCCTTTCAGCACTTGTAGATGTTTCCTGCCTAGTGCCAACCCAAACTGCCTCTTTATCAGGCCTTCCCAGAAGGTTCCAGCAAATGGACACCTCCCGTCTGGAGTCCACCAGCACCTGGGCATCACCGAGACCCAGCACTCAAGCCCTAGGATGTGTCTATCTTCACCTCTCACCTAGTATGGTACTTCCTGTTCTTGTCAAGTTCCCACCACTCTCTAGGGCCTCCACCTCTGTGCCACACCCAGTATGCCACCCCTCAGCAGGACCCTCAAAGGCCTCATACCCCTGAGGGTTTGAAGACACACTAGCCACGAGCCACAGAGAGGGTGGGGTGGGAGGGCAGCTACCTGATGTCCTCGTCAGTCACCATGAAGGCCTTGCAGAGGGGCTGAGCCGTGTTGAGCCATACTCCGGGGTTCTTCTCCACGGCAGCTGAGAGCTGCCCAGTGATGGGCATGGTGCTAGTATGCAGGGCGCTGGCGATGGCTGACAGCAGGGTTTCATCTGTGCAGCCGGGTCCCACGCCTGCAGGGGCGTGGGAAGGGCAATCACCACCAGGCATTGGCCTTTGTCCCTCGGTCTTGGATGCTGTACCCAAATCACCCTTATGGGCAGGCCATTGCTCCCACTTCAGAGAAGGAGCGCTACATGCTCAGGGACGGGTGGTAGTGTTTGTGATGCAGGAGCAAAATCACAGCCGAGTCTTTCCAGGAACCCCCAGGAGAGACACATCCTGCTGGGCCCCCTCCACCCCAGCTGTGTTCTGCTCTGGGTAGCTGTCTCCAGGACTGGGAAGCAAGCGGTAGTAGCCCTCTGATCCAAAGCTGAAGGTTGGAGGGGCCCTTCCTCCCTACCGCAGGCCTGGCCCCGTCCTAACCCCGCCTGTCCCGGAGATTGGGTTACCTTGCAGGCCCTTGGGGAGGTCCATGGTCTTCACAAGCTCCTCTGCGATGTCAAAGGCATTCAGGCCACTCAACTTCTTTTCCCAGAAGAGCTATCGCAGGACACAGACAGATGTGAGGCCGATGGGAAAGCCAGCCATCCCCAGCGCAGGCGAACAACAGCAGTCCGGGCGATGTCTAAAGCCCGTCTACATGCAGAATGGTGGTCTCAGCGTGACTTCTGACCCCCACCTTGGCTGTGGCTGCTGGCATCCAGCTTGGGAGGTGAGGGTGCCATCGGCCGAGGAGCATATTCCTGCCCCAGACCCAGCAGGACCCACATCCAGGCCCAGCCTCCCAGGGCAGAGAAACTCCAACTCCAGTTTTTGGCAAGATGGAGACCCAGAATGTCAGATGTGCTGTTGATGTTGATGAGTTTTGGTTCCCAAAAGATGACCATCCCACACACCCCGCTATACACAGTGGGGGTTATTTGTAAATACATATGAAAATACAGGTAAGTCTTGGCTTTTAAAAAGGTTATAAAGCAGCACGTGTATGATCTTATTTAAAACAACCCCGACAAAACTTAACCACCTATTCAAGAAAACAGTGTCCCAGCAGCTCTCTGTGTGGTGGGCGGGGCCAGGGTGGGGCTTTGCTTCCACACAACTACATTCTGGGATGGCTGTTCCTGCCTGGGCTAAGGGACCCACGGATTATGCTCTGAAGAGTGGACTGAGCTTCTTCTCCAAGGAAACACCAAATGGTGGATGACGCCTGTGCTGCAGGGGGTCCAGAGGCACTGGGGACCCTAGAATGGGAGGCTGTGGCAGCTTCCATGGAAGATTTGGCAGCAGCAGAGATCAGGGTCAGGGCTAAGGCCGTGGAGCTTGCTCACAGAGGCAAAGCCGAGAACAAGGAGTGGGTCCTTGTCACCAAGCTGGGCTGCCTGGTCAAAGACATGAGGGTCAAGTCCCTGGAGAAGGTCTATCTCTTCTCCCTACCCACTGAGGAACCTGAGATCATTGACTTTTTCCTGGGGGTGTCCCTCAAGGATGAGGATTTGAAGATTATGCCCATGCAAAAGCAGACATGCACTGGCCAGAGGACCGGGTTCAAGGCATTTGTCACCACTAGGGACTGCAATGGACATGTGGGGCTGGGTGTTAAATGCTCAAAGGAAGCAGCCACTACCATCTGGGAGGCCATCATCCTAACCAAGCTCTCTGCTGTCCCTGTGTACCAAGGATACAGGGGGAACAAGCCCCACACCATCCCTTGCAGGTGACTGGCTGCTGTGGCTCTGTGCTGGTGTGCCTCATCCCTACCCCCAGGGGCACTGGCATCGTCTCAGCCTGTGTGCCCAAGAATAGGCTGATGATGGCTGGTACCGACTGCTACCACCTCGGCCAGGGGCTGCACTGCGACCCTGGGCAACTCTGCCAAGGCCACCTTGGGTGCCATCTCTAAGACCTACAACTATCTCACCAACCTCTGTACAGAGACTGTATTCACTAAGTCTCCCTATCAGGAACTCACTGACCATCCTGTAAAGAGCCACACCAGAGCTTCTGTGTAGAAGACTCAGGCTCCAGCTATGGCCACCACATAATTTTATACAAGAAAAATGAAGTGAATGAAGCCCGTTTAAAAAATAAATATTTAGAAAAGAATGGACTGTGCTTGGAGGGAACTGAGGGTTCAGGGCTGGGCCTGGCCTGGCCCGGGTGCGTGTGTAGGTGTGCACTCACCTGTCGGGGCTGCTCCACAGCCTTCTGAGGGTCACTCTTCACCTTGTTGCTGGGGTGGTTGGTGATCTTGGTCACCGGCTGCTTGAAGATGGATGCTGTCTGCCTGACAGGGAGGGCCGTGTTGAGGTCAGGTTTGCCCTGTGGAGATAGGCATGCTGGCACCCAGACCCTCAGGAGCTTGACTTCTAAGTCCACCAGTCACTAGCACACCCTGTGGCACCCAGGGACCCAGAGGCGATGCCAAGCCCAGGCCCTGCCTATCTGCTGCTCTCAGTGGGGCTCTAGACATACACTAGCCCCATCCTCGCCTCCTGTGCCTTGTTCTCTGTGAAGCACTGGCCTGGAGGCACCCTGGTCAGCTGTTCTACAGCCGGGGCAGGGGTCAAAGTTCCTCTGAATATACATCCATCAGAGACTGGGGGACACACAGCGTCACTGGGCACCCACATGGACATCAGCTGTTGAAGATGATGCGCTGGGAAGGGAAGTGTGACAGGCACCAGAAGCAGCTGGGGACCTCTCAAGACACAGAATGACAAACAGTTGCTTATCTTCCTTCTGCTTTTCTGTGGCTTCCAAACTTTCCTCCGTGAGTCCTTATGGCTCCACCGCCAGGAAAAATAAGCTCTATCACAGAACCGGCTCTCTTCCCCGCCCCACCCCACGGGTCTGAAATGGTGACCTCCACTCCACTGCGGCTGGGTGGGGCTGGGCAGGGCAGCTCACCTTGACCTGGTTGGAGGAGTCATAGCGCACCCGCTGCCGGCTCTTGTTCATCTTGCTCATCAGCATCTTGCCCGTCCGGAAGTCAAAGGCTCCCAGGTCCATGGAGCCACCCAGGTACCGCGCCAGCTGCGGCTTGCTGCGGAACTTCTTTCCGCTTGGGCTGCGGACAGAGAGGAGTCAGTGGCTGCAGGATGCGCAGGGCTGCCCTGAACCCCTAACACCGGGCCCACAGAAGACTCCAAAGTTGAGAGCAGGGATGAACACCTGGACCTACAGAGGGATGGGGCCCAGCCCTGGGACCCTGTCATTTCCAGAACATTCCAGAAACAGGAGTAGGCTGTGTTTTTGAGAAAAGACCCAATGACAGCAGGTATTTGAAGGACAAGTCCTAACAGCAGTCTCCTTCCGGGGGCTACAGCACTGGGGACTGGGGTCTCCTGAGGGGCAGGGTGGCAAAATCTCATGTTAAGATTCGGGGTCAGGACCCCAGACAACTGCTGTGAAGCTCTGCACCCTGCTCAGCTCCTAGAACACACAGGGCCACCATGCAGGGCAGTGAGTGCGGCCATGCTGGAAACCAACAGCGCAGGGCCAGCACATGGCAACACTACTGCCATGTGAACTCATGCAGCCACTCTGGGAACAGTCGGGCAGCTCTTCAAAGGGTCAAACAGAAATTCCACCCCCGGGTTTCTCTCTTGAAAAATGAAAACATACGTCCATGCAGAAACTTACACCCAAATATACACAGCAGCAGAATTCTCAATAGGCCTAAGTGGAAACCATCCAGATGTCTATCAGCTAATGAAGAGATAAACAAAACATGACCCACCCACACGATGGAACATCACTCGGCCATGAAACGGACTGCAGCACTGACACTCACTACAACGTGGATGGACCCTGAACACCTGACGCTCAGTGAGAGAAGCCAGACACAAAAGGCCACACCGTGTGTGATGTCATTTGTGTGAAATGTCCAACAGGCAAATCTACAAGCAGAAGTGGATTTGTGGGTGCCAGGGGCTGGGGAAGATGGAGAGTTAACTGCTGATGGGCATGGGGAAACCTACAGGACAAGCCCCTAACCTGAACAAGTCTTGCTACAGATGTCTCAGCACCTAACAGACAAGAAACAATGGAGGACAGGATGGGAACTGTTACAGACAGAAGGAAACCCACTTTTATAGTGGCACACTCAGCTCAGTTTGCCCTGCTGGCACCTCTTACCAGGAAAGGTCACTGCAGGAACCTGTGCTATTTCCCTTGGCCTGGCCACATCCCCTAGAACAGGATGCCCCAGCTCAGGGTCCCCCGTCTAGGGGACTCTGCTGGAAGACCTATCTTTCTCTTATGCTCTGTATTGGCTGATGTGAACATTAAGGGCAGTAGAAAGGCAAAGAGGGAAGGGACCCCCATGAAACACTCACCATGTTTTTGCCTCCAGTTACCCTTACCCGTTGCTGTTCTGTCTTTAAAAATGAATGAGAAAGGTCCTGGCCAGGTGGCTCAGTTGGTTGGAGCGTCATCCTGTGCACCAAAAGGTTGCAGGTTCAATGCCCCATCAGGGAACATACCTAGGTTGCGAGTTTGATCCCCAATCGGGGCACATATAGAAGGCAACCAATGTTTCTCTCTCCCCCTTCCTCTCTCTCTAAAGTCAACAAAAACATATTCTCGGGTGAGAAGAAAAGAAGAGTCCTGGCTAGTGTGGCTCAGTGGATTGAGTGCCAGCCTGAGAACCGAAAGGTTGCCGGTTTGACTTCCAATCAGGGCTCATGCCTGGGTTGCAGGCCCGGTCCCTGGTTGGGGACGTGAGAGAGGCAACAGAGCGACATTTCTCACACTGATGTTTCTCTCCCTTTCTCCCTCCCTTCCCTTCTCTTTAAAAATAAATAAATCCTTTAAAAAAGAAAACAAAAAAGAATGAGAATGGAGGAATAAAGACACAACTCAGATTAGCAGTTCCTTAGGTCTAGGAGATGGGGGCATAGGGCAGTGATAGTTAAGGGTCTGGGGTTCTTTTTGGGGTGATGAAACACCCTAAAGTTAGCTGTGGTGTTGGCTGCGTGTATCTGTGACTATGCCCAAAATCACTCAACTGTACACTCTAAATGGCTGACTTGTATGGTATGTGCACCCTATCTCAATAAAGCTGTTAAAAAAAAAGAGTGCCAGGAGCTTAGGGAGGGAATGGGAAGCAACATTAATGGGCACAGGGCTTCGTTTTGGTGTGATGAAAATGTTCTGGAACACAGTTGTGATGGCTGCATAGTGCTATGAAACATACTAAAAACAGCCAAACTATAAGCTTTTGAAGGGTGAACTATATGGAATGTGAAATTGTATCTCAATTTTCAAAACTGGCCTTGCAGATCTGTACTGACACAGAAGGCATCCCTGATATTTAGTGAATGAGAAAACCAACCAGCACCATGGCCCTTCTCTGGAGGCAGGACTACTGGGGAGCATGGCTGGTTGTGGAGCCTGGGGGCCCAAAGGGATACAAGAGGACGGATACTTGCCTTGGCCCTGGTCCTTCCTATACTTCCACTTCTCATCTGTAGACAGGACTGCTGTTCTACTTTTCCTGAGTCTATTTCTACTTTTAAAATGAGATCTTTTGCAAAAATCTCCTCTAAGCTACACACCCCAAAGCATTATCTGTTCGGTCAGGGTACTAACTTCCCCCAAGTCCTCAATTTCCTGCCTACACAGAAAATGCCAAGAAGTGAGGCTGTTTTCACAAAGAAAACACAGTTGCCACCAGATACTCTATTCCCCGCCCTCCCCGCCCGTCTCAGTACACTCTGGGAGTGAAGCCTGGGCAAATCATCAGGATGGAAGGATGGGTGAGTGAGCCCCAAGGGGAAGGTCTGTAGGGTCACCTCACCTCTCCGGCAATACAATTCTAAGAACACACTTGCCCCCTTCCACTTTCTGAACGAGGAAACCAAGAATTCGAGGCCTGCATGTCCCCAGGGACAGGGCTAGAACCCATGGCCAGGTCTGTCTTAGTTCCTCACTGCATTAATAAGGAAAATCTGTGCTTCTGCCCAGTTGCCTTATTCAGCAGGGGTCTCCACAAAGTGGTGAGGAGGCCAGGAGCCCACATTCTAGGAAAACACCACAGCTCCACATCACATCCCCCTACACCTCCCACCACTAGGAGAAAGGGAGATACCTGGTGGGTTACTCAGGCCAGAGATCTGGGAATGGAGCTGGACCCTCTACCCTCTCCTCATCCATCTCAGGCCCTCACCTCTTCAGTGTTGCCATGGGAAACCTGAAGTCCCATCTATTCAGCTCCGGTTTGGAGCTTTTCCTCACCTCCAGACCCCCATGCTCAGAGCTGGAGCCTCAGAGTGGGGTTCTACTCAGCTGAGGCCCTGACAGGCTCCCAGGCAGGGAAGCCTGGGAGTGCTCCAGCCACACTGGCCTTGGCTCAGATCCCAAGCTGCAGACTGCTTTCTGCCTCCTGGGACGCTACTCAGGCACCTGCAGTTCCCACTACCTGGACTGCTCTTCCTGGCTCCTGTTAGGGCTCAGCTCAGTGTGACCTCCTCAGAGAGGCCCTTGCTGAACTGCCCCAGTCTGTCAAAACACCCCTACTACCAACCATCACAGATCCCTACACTGCTAAGCATATGTCACCACCCGAAACCCAGGAGTAACAGGATGAAGGCTGGAGCTCAGCTGTAACGGCGGGGGGCGGGGCGGCGCGCCAGGGCTGGGGTCTTGCTCCCAGCTGAATGGCCAGGACCCAGCAGCATCAGACGTCCAGCAGATGCTGCAGGGATGTTTGTTAAACTAACAAAAGACTAGAAGCAGAGAGTCCTGCCTCAGCTATTGGATCTAAAAGAAAGCAAGCACACAAGCATGCTCGGAATTAAATGAGGCACATAGTTTCTAGCTCGAGGCCTCCCTACTTATCCAGGACAGAACTAAAAGGATTTAGGTTTTCTAAAGAGCCTGTGAGTAATGTCACAGTAGGTGGTAGCAAACCAGAATGCACGTGTCCCTGAGAAACTCTGTTTGCAGTGCCACTATGTCAATGAGCAAGTTAGAGTCCAGCCAATTCCCATACACATTTGGAAGCCCACAGTTTGGCTCCCATCGGTGCCCTGCACTGTTTGGAAACCAGAAACCAGAACCCGAGCTTGTCCTGGACTAGTCACTATCCCTTTCCTGCTTCCTGCCCCTCCTTCTCCCCAAACTGGGCTAGCAAAGGCCCATGTTTTGTCTGAGCGCTGGGAGGATGGAGCATTGGTTCTGCTGCTTCTTGGCCTCACCCAGCCTGCTTCTGAGCCCACGACCCGGCTGCATACCCCCCAGCAACCGCTGGCATTCAACACGAGGCAGGTGTCCTGCCAGCTTTCACTAGAGACATGAAGCAAAGGGTAGAGAACCGTCAAAGCTGGCTCAGAAACAAAAGCACCTCCTAGCAGTCAGGGGAGGAGAAAGCAAATAGCAGGTGGCCCACTCACTGGGGTTGGGCTGCGAGCCTCCCACTAATTCTTTGTTCCACGGAGGGGGTTCGGGCCAATTCGGCCACTTCTCCTGGGACAAGGGCAGCCCCTCCTTCCAATTTAGGGGAGGGCTAACTCTGAAAGCCTCAGACTACCAATAAGGAAAACACAGAGGCGAGGCTCTTTGTGTGCAGGGTTCACAATCTCACATCCCGCGTCTCTACGGGAGAAGACACATCCAACGGGGGGTGGCACTCTCGGAACACGCCCCAAGATGGAAAAAGGGCGGCCCTTCAAAAACACGCAGCCCAGGGGGCCGGTCACCTTAGGAAGGGCCCAGAAACCTGCATTCCTAGGTACGCCCTCCCGGCCCACCAGAGAAA
This sequence comes from Macrotus californicus, assembly GCA_007922815.1. NCBI lineage: Eukaryota > Metazoa > Chordata > Mammalia > Chiroptera > Phyllostomidae > Macrotus > Macrotus californicus. The sequence continues at coordinate 148,897 of VMDR010000044.1, forward strand.
ACCTAATCCAGCCCCCACCCCTGCCTCCCAGCGGCGTCTGGCCTGCATCGGGCGCCCCTCTGCCCGCCGGCAGGTTTGCCACAGCCGCCAAAGCAAGGCCGCTGTTCGACCACCCTGGGCAGATCCGTACGCCATACGTCCCCGTTAAGGGCGCACGCGCACTGGGCCGACGGTGGGGTGGGGTGGGCCGCCGCGCGCGCTCACGCACGCGCACTGGGCTAGGCTCCTGCCGCGCGCCAGTACGCACGCACGCACGCACGACGTACGCGCGGGGCCCAGGCCGCGGCCCAGGTCGGGGTGCCCAGGCTGCCGCAGAGACCGCTGGGAGGCGCTCGTTGGGGCCCTGCCCGGCCGGCACGTTCATTCACCTATAGTAAAAGACATCCCTGTGGCCGGCCGACAGCCCCGACCTTCTGGGCACTTCTTCCCTCTCCCAGCCCTGCGGGAGCGCCGGACACTCCCACCTCTTCCGCTCCATCGCGCCCGGCTCCTCGGCCCGCCGCTGCCGTCGCCGCCCGGACCCCCGGTCTCCGCCGCCGCCTCAGCTGCCTCCTCCTCCGCCGCCGCCACTTACCGTGGCTGTTCCGGCCCGCAGGCCCCCACCCTCCACCCCAAGTCGGGCGCGCGCCGGCTTTGCCGCCCTCTCAGCCCCCTCCCCGCGCTCGCCAGCCCCCGCTCGGGGGGCCCGCTCCGCCCACCCGCCCGCGCGCGGGGCCGCGTGCTGCGCAGGCGCCACGCAGGTCCCGCCCCGCGGCGACAGCGCCAATCAGCACGCGGACAGGGAGCCTAGTCTGCTGCGGCACGAGGTTATCGAGCTCCGCGCCTGCGTCCTTTAGCAGTGTCGCCCCCTGTCTCGTGGGGGTATTCCTCCTGCGCCTGTCACCACGTCCACTCTTGGATTCCTAGATGCCCGTCTAGTGCCGGACCCGTAATCCACTGCCCACGAGTCCCACAGCATCCAGATTCTAAACCGGCGTCCACATCCGGGGCCACTGCCGGTGACCACCCTCGTACATATCCCAGGTCCCATCTAACACTTTTCTGACTCTTCAGCATCCAGGGATAAGCCTCATTCTTCCCTTGTCCACCTTAGTCTAACAACCATCTTTCGCCTGGGAGTCCAGGACCTTCCTAAGGAACCCCTCGACCTCCTTTTGTTCCTCTCCCTATAACCCCTTTCCCCCAGTCAGAGGATCCAGGTGGTGCTGCACTCTGGTTTCATTGCTCCCCGAGGGCAGAGCCTGGCTGGCCCAGGGCAGGTACTTAATTAAGACTGCTGCGTGAGTGGACAATTGTGGCCGGTACCGTGAGCAGGCTGGACCTCCTGGCCGCCCGTCCTAACGTCTGCTTTCTGGGTGAGTCAGGAGAATGCCGGTGGTAAGGACCCAGGTTCCACCCTGGGAGACAGAGGGGTGGTCTGCACACCTGGTTCTCCCTGCAGGTGTCTTTTCAGCCCCGGACCCCGTGATTCATGCTCTGGTTGGAGGCAGGTCTTGGGCAAGGAAACCCAAACCCACAGCAGGCAGGTGTCTTCAGGTGACTGCAATTTCTTAAGATTTCTTATGTCCCCCTCCTGGGTTCCCCAAGGGGCAGCTGCACAAACAGCAGCAGCCTCAGGTGAGCAGGGCAGAGTGGCCAAGCAGGCACCCTGAATGGGCGGTCACCGGATTACAGAGCTGGTTTGAACCCTTATGTTTCTATCTGCAAACCCAGGACTCCAGGATTCTGGCCTTAATTGGGTCTTAACTGGCTAGGTGTGTTTTCCAGCATGCACGACTTTTTTTCTTTTTTCAGACAGCCCTGTCTAGCCTACATGTACTACATATTGTTAACAAAAATTTAACAGTACACATTTATCTCACAATTCACCACATATCAAACAGACATGTTCATATGTCTAAAAGAACATCACGAATATTATTATATTGGCAAACAAGAAATGAACATCCCTCACTGGTTAATAAATGTTGGTACAGGCAGCTGTTAAAACCTGAGGATGCTGTGATTTCTGAAGTGGCGTGGACTTCAGGAAATAAGCCTTAGGTGAACAAAGTATATGCAGGCAGAAGTGTAGCAAATGCTACTTGTGTTTAAAATATACAGTTGTTGCTCTGGCCAGTGTGGCTCAGTGGATTGAGTGCTGGCCTGAGTCAAAAGGTCACCAGTTCAACTCCCTGTTGGGGCATGTGCCTGGGTTGCAGGCTGGGTCCCCAGTAGGGGGCGCAAGAGGCAGCCACACATTGTTTCCTTCTCTAAAAATAAATAAAGTCCTTAAAAATATATATATGGCTGCTATGAACTGAATGTGTCCCCAACTGAAATTCACGGTGAAGCTGAGCCCCCGTGTGGCTTTATCTGGAGATGGCACCCCTAAGGATGTAATGAGCTTAAATGAGATCAGAAGGGTGGGGCCCTGGTCCCCACGGGGATTAGTATTATTCTAAGAGACACCAGAGAGCCCACTTGCTCTCTCTTCTTCCCTCTGCTCAGGCATTGAGGAGGGGTGTGTGAAAGGGGATGCAGTGAGAAGGCAGATATCTGCAAACCAGGTATTGGGTCCTTACAGAAACCAACCCTGCCAGAACCTCGATCTCAGACTACAGCCTCCCCAATTGTGAGAAAACTGAAACTACCTTAGATACCTAAAATCTGTTGTTTGAGCCACCCAGTCTGTGGCGTTTTGTTATGGTAGCCCGCGCCGACTAATATAATAGCTATTTTCACAAATAAGCTCCATTTGCATTCAATGTTTCTAGAATTTTCAAGAACTTGGCAAGAATTGGAGAGAACTGGGTAGGGGCACCAGGGAGGGAACAGACTGTGCAATATCCTTATGTACTTGCTTGTTTTTGTATGCTTCATGTGATGGTTTAACATGTCTGTAAGTTCTGATATCCCTCCTTTCAAAACAGCCTAATTCTCCTTCCCTGGAATGTGGGCTGGACTAAGAGATGTGATCCTAACAAATGGAATGTGCACTGAGAATAGAATAGAGAGATAGAGTGAGACTTCTGAAGGTAGATCATAAAAGACATGTGGCTTCTGCCTGCTCTCTCTGGAATCACTTGCTGGGGGAGGGGGAAGGCCAGCAGCCACACTGCGAGGACATTCAAGCAGCATTGTGGACAGGCCACGTGGAGAGAAGCTGAGTCCTCATGTGAACAGCCATATGAGGAAGCCATCCTGGAAATGGCTCCTCCAGCCCTAGTCTCGCCTTCAGATGAGGCAGCTCCAGCCAGCAGCTTGACTGCAGCCTCGTGAGAGACCCCAAGCAAGGACCATCCAGCTAAGTTACTCCGAAATTCTTGGCCTACAGAAACGGAAAATAATGAATGTCATGGGGTAATTTCGTAAGGTAGCAATAGGTAAACACACTTTGCAGGTATTATTCATTAAACACCTCAGATAACCAATTTCTGCCAGCCTTGGGAAATTCCTAGATTTGCAAGATTTTGGAGATGAAAGGGCCGCTGGGTCATCCAAGCCACCAGGTTACCAAGGTTACCAAGTCTCCAGCATCACCACATCCAGGCAGGGCAGATTTCAGAGCAAGGTTTAATGTAGTCACACATCAAAGTTATTTTCAAAAACACAGAAAGTCCCAAGTTGTGCTGTGAATCTCCTCACGATCCATGCTGAGGGCTGGGGCTGTTCCAGATGTAGCAGGTGCCGAGACAGAAGCTGCTGGCACCGCCAGTCACCTGAAGGGGGAATACACAGGGTGAGAAGGCTCCGGGCTCCTGTTCTTACGGGCAAAGAGGCACTGAGCAGTGAGAAGGAACACAGATGCTGCGGCCAGGTTCCAAAACCAGATCTAGCTGTGCCATCTAGGTGTGGCATGGCCAGGGCCTCATCTGTGATGTGGGGTGACGCCATGCGCACTCTGAATTCTCAGGAGGGCAGAGTTAATAGCACAGACAACATGGGCAGTACCTTGTGGTCACACCAGGGACTAATGACTAAGTCTGAGGGCTCATTACTGCTCCCATCCAGGGAAGCCAGTGACTGGGCCAACCTCCACCATCCCCATCTGTAAACTGGGCTTTCTTCTGTTCTGCCCAGGGCTGGGTAAGCAGGGTGCATGCATGGTCAGTCTCCAGGACTGAGCACTGAGGAGCAGTGCCCACTCCACCGTCCCACAAACTGAGGCTGCCAGCTGGCAGCTCTGTGCCAATGGGCAGGGAGGTACCTGGAGAGCCTACCCCAGAGTTCTGGCTGCTGACAGATTCTCCAGGGTGAATAGTCCAGGTGAGCCTTCCAGCCCTGCTGCCCCAGGCCTGGAAGTGTGGGAACCCACCTTGTGGAAGCGCATCACCTGCTGACAGTCGCTAAACTTACCAGAGGGGTGTGAGGAGGGTCGGTTTAACTAGTGATCCTTCTTAAACTTGCCATTGATGTAGGGCACCCAGTCCAGAATCAGCCGCCAGTCAGTGGCCCACACTAGCCCTACGGTGCCCACGGTGCCCCACATGCCCGCTGTGGGAATCCTGTGAGAGGACAGCAGGGGTCAGGAGGAGCCACTTGCTGGGGGCTCATCCTCCTGGTAGCACGTTGGTCCCTCTCTTCATCCCTAGCTACCGTAATATCAGGCACCCGTCATGTACTGGCCCCTGCCCAACGTGTGCACACACCCTGCTGGTGATCCTGCAGGTAGGCACAGGAGAAGACCCCAAAGTGATGTGACTCCTATCTGCTTTCACATTGTGACCTGCCTAAGGTTTCATCTGAGGAATTTGCTACTAATAAGAAAACAACCCAAGCTTGTGACTGCCAATAGCCAACAGCTAACATGTGCATGCAGGCACCACATATACAGTTTACAGAGACTGGCTGACCCTGCAACTGCCTAGAAAGAACTGCAGGAGGCATGAGTGTCAGGCTCTCTGTTTTCCAGATGGGACCCGGGAGGGAGGGTGATTCACTCCCCTGAGGACGTACAGTCTTATAGGATAGATCTCATTTGTTTACTTTCTCTTGTCCACTGACTAGAACATCAGCCACCAAAGTTCCATTTATCACTGTGTCTCCGGCCTCAACAGTACTAGGTGCTGGCACATAGCGTGTGCTCAGTAAGTGCTTCAGTTACTGAGAGCCTGATTGAGGTTGTTGCTGCTGACCAAGCCCAGATGAGAATGGACCAACTGAGCTAGGGGAAGTCCGAGCCAACGGGCAGAGGGAGTGCATGGTCACCGGTGGTTCTCACCTGATGCGCCAGGGACAACCTTCACCGTGCAACCCTGGCCACTCTCGCTGTCAGTCACCACTATCAGTGTCCATCTGAAGGTCCTGGCCAGAGCCATTATCCAGAGGCAGCTCCCACTCCTCCCTCCTTGCCTGGGCTCGCGGACAAGACTACCAAATGTAGCCCCCTCTTTCTTAGCACCTCACGCTGTCACCCCAATCCCATCGGCCGCCCACATGGGTGCAGTGAAAGATGCAGCCGTGGGCTTCACGATTCCTGTTCAAGACCATTTAAAAAGTCAAAAGCAAAGCTGGAAACATACAGGATCAGTTTTCAGGCCCGAATAATTGAGCCAAGGGTGCTGGGCGGGGACAGGGTGGGCGCCTCCCGGGCGGGCACCGTCGCGGCCCCCAGTTAGAGATGGGCAAACCGAGGCTCAGAGAGGTTCGGACACGGGACCGGCAGCCCGCGTGTATGTGTGCCTGAGCCAGACCGCTCCGCCTCTCTGTGCCTCAGTTTCTCCATCTGTGGCCTGGCACGATTTGAGGTCTGGGGGCGGCGGTGCGCGCACTGATAGGGGCCGCACAGCGGAGGCGTGGATCGGGGAGGGCGGGCGCGGGGTGAGGAGGGCAGAGGCCGCCACCTCACCAGTTCTTGGCCAGTTGAAGGTATCGTGGGCCCAGAAACTTGCTCAGCATTGCGACGCAGTCCGCAGCTCAGGGTGACCCCGGTTCTGCCCTGCCGGGACGTACTGCGTAGGCACGCAGAGAGGCCCCGCCCCGGGTCCACAGAACACGCGAAATCCGGACCCGGCCACTGCGCGCGCAGACCCGGAACACATGTACAGTCACTTCCGGGGCGGGGTGGATGACGTTTAGACGAGGGTGAGCGCGGGCGGGCTTATAAACACGTGACCCAGGTCCTCTAGTTCAGTCTTCGTACCAGCTGTCACAGCGGCCCCAGCTGTGCGGCCTCCAGTAACTAAGGACGGCCCGCGATATTTGGCTGGTGGCTTCGTGTTTTTACTACGTGCCAGAACTTCATTTACAATTAACGAAACTGAGGCCAGGGGAGGAGGGGACTTGCCCAGAGTCGCCCAAGGGGCAGCGTATAATGTGAACCCACTTCTAGGGGAGTGGGGTTGTCACCTGCCCTTTCTTAATGGGGCCTTGGCTAAAGGGCAGAGCTTCTCTGAACCTGTTTGCTCCTCGCGATTGTCTGTTGGAATTTTCTGCACATTTCCTTCGGCGAGTGCGGTGCTTCCTTCTCCCGGCGGCGGAGGGCGGCCAGCTCTGGATCCCGAGGACACCCGAATCCCTTGATAGATGATGCGCTGCCCGGACTGGCCCACCCTCTTCTCGCAGCCCAGGGTCGCTAGGTCCCTGCGTAGGAGGCAGCAGGCCCGGAGGTAAGTCCCGGACGCCGTGGGTGTGCTGCCCAGCCCTGCCTCCTTGGATCTGTTCCCAGAGCCCTCAACCCTCTGCCTGCAGGAGCTGCATGTTCCAACCTGCCCCGGCCTCCGGCCCGGACTGGGAGCCGGCAATAGTATGTAGTGACTATGGTCTGGTTTCTCATTCATTTCGGTTGCTCGAGAATTTTTGAGTTTAGTTTAGTATAAGATAGGACCTGAATAATCTCTGTCCTTGATGTGAACTTAAAAAGTGGGAAGTAGAGGCCGTTATGATGATTGTTGAGAGAGAGATGGAGAAAGAATAGAGCAGACACAGGCATGGAAGCCTGGGGCTTCAGGTCTTGCATTCAGCAGTTCCTGAAGCCCTGCCTCCATTGCTTCTGCATAATGTATTCCAGCTAGAACAAAAAACGAGGGTAAAAGAAGTTTTATGATGTGTTGTAGAACTTCAGAGGTGGCTGGATCCAGGCGTCTGGCAATATCATTGTGAATCTCTCTTTTTTATCTCTCAGCTCTTTTTTCTGTGTCACCCCCATTCTCTGGCAAACTCTTCCTGGGCAGCATCGCCTGCAAACTCAGGGTTCGTATTCCAGCAGCTCTTGCAGGAAGATGGAACCTCTTTCCCAATAATTGCAGAAAATGCCCCAAGGCTGGTTCTTGTGAGCCTGCTTGGGAAACGGGGCAGAATCAGCTTCTCTCATATGAGGACATAAGCTGAGATGGAAAGAAGAGGATCCCCAAAGAAAATAACCAGGATTCTGAGACCAGAGGAGATGCTGGGCAGCAAGAACTGCCGACCTCCCTCCCCCCTCCTGAACCTCTGCTGAGGCCTCCTGGATTCCCTGTGTGTTCCTGTCTGCCCCTCCGGGGAAAGCCGAACTCCTTTGCTTGTTTTTACTGATAAGAAATTCACGTAACATAAAACCAACCACCGACACAGTGCAGTGGCATTTAGTGCATCCACCGGGTTGTGCAACCACCGCCTCTATCTGGTGCCACAATGTTTTCATGGCTCCTCAAATAAGCCCCATCCCCATCAGCAGTCACTCCCCACCCCCTCCCAGCCCCTGACAGCCACGGGTCCACTTCCTGTCTCTATGGACTTGCCTGTTCTGGACATTCCACCTACGTGGAAGCGCACTGCAGCCTCGTTTACCTGGCTTCTCACTGAGCACCATGTTTTCAGGGTTCATCCACGCTGTAGCAAATGCCAGTGCTTCACTCTTGTTTTTTCAACTACAGTTGACATTCAACATTGTATTAGTTTCAGGTGTCCAGGAAAGTGGTTAGACATTTATGTAACTTAAGAAGATCCCCCCCCCGTAAGTCAGGTACCCACCTGGCCCCACACATAGTTATTACAAGTGCTTCACTCCTTTTCACGGCCAATATTCTAGGGGCTGGAGGGACCCATTGTGTTTGTCCATTCATCAGTGGATGGATTCTTTTAAAATTCCTACAGCTTTATTGACATACATTTGACACACACAAATGCATGTGTTTAAAACATACAGGTCGGTGTTAGGACATGCGCACGTCTGTGAGACCATCGCCACCACCAATACGATGAAGGCCTCCCCGCCCCGCCCCTCCCAGCCCCCGCCATCACTCATCTGCTCTCCGCTGCTATCAGTTTGCATTTTCTAGACTTTTCCAGAAAGGGAATCCTATAGTTTGTTCTCTTTGGTATCTGGCCTCTTCCACAGAGCATAAGTATTCTGAGAGTCACCCAGTCGTGGCGTCTGTCATCCTTCTGTTGCTGAGTTGTGCTCCTTGCTATGCGTGGACCTGTGTGTTCACTCACCCGGTGAAAGACATGCTGGCTGTTCATGCAAGCCAGGTTTTTTCTATGACAAATGAAGCTGCACTGGACGGTCATGTCCACATCGAATATGTGTCTTGGTTTCTTGGGGGTGGGTGCCTGGGACTGGAGGGGCTGTCTGACAGGAAAGCATAGGTTTAACTGTTGAAGAAACTGCCAAACTTTAAAAAACAAAAGATTGTATTTATTTTTAGAGAGAGGGGAAGGGAGGGAGAGAGGGAGACAAACATTGATGGGTTGCTTCTCCTATGTGCCAATCAGGGACGGAACCTGCAACCCAGGCACGTGTCCTGACCGGGAATTGAACTGACGACCTTTCACTTTGTGAGACGATACCCAACCAACTGAGCTACACCAGTCAGCGTGCCAAACTTTAAAAAGTTGATGTATAATTGACATAGAACATTTCACTAGTTTCAGGTGTGCCGCCACTGTTCCCTGAAGTAGCTGCACCCATCCATCAGTCAGAGACTCCTGTGGCATTTGCATGTTTTACTACTTTAAAAAGGACACTCACTATATCGTTTTCCATGGCTGCCATAACAGCTGATCCCTCGCCAGCCAGCATGAAACAACAGGAATGTATTTAACTTCTCTGAGTTCTGGAACCAGAAGTTCCAGATCAAGATGTCACAGGGCTGCGCACCTGCCCAAAGCCCCAGGGAAAGGTCCCTCCTTCCTGTCCAAGCTTTGGGGGGTTCCAGTGTCCTTGTGGCCACATCACTGCAGTCCCTGCCTTTGTTCCACGGCCTCTCTCTCTCCTGTGTCCGTTTCCCCTCTTCTCTCCTACAGGCACACTGGCACTGATTTGGGGCCCACCCCGAGAAGGAAATGACTTCATCTCAGCCCCTCCCTCCATGACATCTGCAGGACCTGTGTTCTAGCACAGGCGGTCCTCACTGCACTGCACTGCACACGTGTTGGATGTTTGGTTTGACAGGGAATTTCCCTTTTTCTTTAAAAATTAAATTCTACTTTTCCCATTTATCAAAGTTTAGCAAAGAACTACCCAGATTATTAAATTGTCTTCATTCTTTTCTTCTTTTTCACTTTTATTGCATTTATTTTATATTGAATTTACTCCTGGGCCGTACGTTTGTTTCTTCAGTTTCCTCTGGGAAATCTTCATTCAAGAATTACTCATTCATAGAGCAGACCATTTCCTATTTCTCTAAACCACTATTATTTTTTTTTTAAGATTTTATTTATTTTTAGAGAGACAGAAAGGGAGGTAGAAAGGGGAGGAGAGAAACATCAGTGTGTGGTTGCCTCTCGTGTGCCCCCCACTGGGGGCCTGGCCCGCAGCCCAGGCCTGTGCCCTGACTGGGAATCGAACCGAAGACCCTGTGGTTCACAGGCCAGTACTCAACCTGCTGAGCCACACCAGCCAGGGCCCGTTTTATATTTTAAATCCCAGGGCTCTCGCACTCCTTGGCCTTAATTAGGTGATCCACAGCGCTCTTCTCTCGGTGGTGCTCATGTGATGTGCCTTCTTGGTCTCTGGGCAGGCATAGCAGGGATTCAGAGGCTTCTCCTGCATCTCAGAAGGGGCATGTGGCCACCAGACCTGGCATCTTTTAGGCCTTGGGTGTTGCAATTTTTACAAATGGAAGACCAGACCTTCCGCCAGCAAAATGATTACAGCTTGCTTCATTGTGGTGGTCTGGAACTGAACCCGCCATACTTCTGAAGTCTACCTGTAAGGCCTCATGCACGGGTTCCGGGCGCCCGTCACCGCTGCAGCACCGTATGACCTGTGATGACACCCACCGTAGAGTGGGGTGGGTCTCCCCATCTTACACATCCTTTCCCTCCCTTGCCCAAGGGTGACAGAGCTGCTCCAGGAGGCCAGGCTCAGCAGGCTCTCATCGGGCTGAGGCCATAGGCGGCCGCTCTGAGGCCTGGGAGGAGGCCTCGGGCCACAGCGAACCGCCCTGACATTGCCACTATAGATGGTGACAGACCCATCATTTTGTTTCCCTGTGCCTCGTCTACTCCCCACAATTTCTCTGAGCTGTTGAGCAGGCTCCCCTTCCAGAAATTTCCACAGAGCCCACCCTTGCTGGGACAGAGCATGCCTCACTTGGTGAGGATTTAGGCCCTTTTTTCCCTCTCACTGGAGGACATTTTTCATTGCTTTCAGAGAGAGTGAGAGTAAGCAGGGTAGGGGGTGGGGTGGGAGAATGAGAAACATGGATGTGAGGGAGGAACATTGACCGACTGCCCCAGACACCCAGTTTGGTGGCCCCCACAACTCAGGCACGTGTCCTGACTGGGAATTGAACCTGCGGTCCTTCTGTGCCCTGGACGATGCTCCAACTGAGCCACATAGGCCAAGGCTGGGCACCTTTAAGATGTTATATTTTTAATTCTTAAAGACTTTATAATTTTAAAGAGAGGGGTGGGGAGAGAGGGAAACACCAATGCATCCATCAGTTGCCTCTCACGTGCCCCCAGCTGAAGACCTGGCCCACAACCCAGGCATGTGCCTTGATTGGGAACCGAAAAGGCAACCTTTTAGTCCACAGGCCAGCACTCGATCCACGGAGTCACACCGGCCAAGGCTAAGATGTATCTTGAAACAGCTCTTGGAGGTGCAATCCACATACTGCTGTTCACCATTTAATGTGCACAATTCCACGGGGTTTCATGTACTGCACCATTAATTAAAAAAATTAATAGGCAGCATGTCTGGAAGAAGCTTCTCTGTGGGAGGCAATCCCAGTCCCACACCAGCAGGAGCCCCTATTTCAAGTGTAGGTGCCCACGGCAGGTGAAGGTTTGGTGCTAGGAGTGGTGGCTGTGGTTGTCTTTCCAGGTCGGTCTGTGGCTCTGCTGGCCTAACTCGGCCTACCTGTCAGACCCTTGCAGTGGCTGAACTGTGTGCCCCTCCCAAAACACATGTCACGTCCTGACCCCTGGTACCAGTGAACAGGGAGGTGTTTGGAAAGAGGATCTTTGCAAATGTCATTAAGATGAAGTCATTCAGGAGTTGGATGGCCTTGTGCAGTGACAAGTGTCTTTGTTAAAAGGAGATCTGCACACACAGGATTAAGAAGCCATGTGAAGACAGAGGTAGGGACCGGGGTGAGGCGGCCACAAGTCCTGGAGCCTGGAGTCTCTGGAGGGAACATGGACCTGTGACACCTTAACACCTTGACCTTGGACTTCAGTCCTCCGGGATGTGAGAATCCCAGTGGGTTTAAGCCACCCCCACCCACGTGTGGCGCTTCGTTAGGACTTCCCCAGGACACGCACACCCCTGAAGCCTGGGCATCCTGAGGAGCCCTGCATCCCCAGTACCATCTCTATAGGACACAAGCCCAGACCACTCAACAAAAGCTGTTCCCTTGTATTCAGGGCACCACCTTTTTTGACAGCACCCCACCCCCACCCCACCACCGCCACGAACACAGTCGCTGAGAGATGGGTGGACAGCTGAGCATTGCTCTATGTCACATTTATTGCTACAGTGCTGTTATGTACAGGACAGGTCTCCATATTGACTTCAAGGGGGCCTCTTTAAAATTTCCAAAGAATCTAGCCAGCTGTGTGGGCACTTGTATAAAATTATTTTTCTTAAAAAATTAAAAACCAAAACCAAACCACCAGTTATCTTGAGGCACTCAGAGCACAATCCCCCTTAAGTGTAGTTCCACCTGCCCCCCCCCCCCGCCCTCCACGCTCCTTCCTCCCCTGCTGGGTTAGTCTCATGTTATATAAATTACTTTTTCAAAAACTGATTTGAGAGAAAGAGGAGGAGGGAGGGAGGGAGGAAGAGAAACACATCAATTTGTTGTTCCACTTATTTATGCATTCATTGGTTGACTCTTGCATGTGCCCCGATCAGGGACTGAACCTTGGCATAGAGACAACACTCTAATCAATTGAGCTACCTGGCCGGGGCTACACTTCAAATTATGGATGTTAAGACACAGTTCAAAAACCTGCAGGCCTCGGGGGGACTAGGGTCCTTGGCCCCTGCCTGTCTGGACCAAGGGGCAAAATAAGAGAGAGACTCAGGCAGGTTCCCCAAGAGACACAAGTCCCAACAGTCCAAGGGAGTCACCAGGCAAGCTGATGATTTCTTGCTATCCCAATGGGTCTAGGAGGCAAGACCCTAGAGGACCCAGGTGATTACCAGGAGTCAAGGAGTTGGCCCTGGCCCCAAGCCTGGATGTCCTGCCTGGTGCTGGCTTGTGGGGTGCTCTTGAGCTTCCCACAGGGCACTTTGTTCCCTAGCCTTGGGGAGTTCTAGTCACTGGGGGCGAGGGGAGTCAGGTAGCCCTGGAACTTGGGTAGTGAATTCCCCTTTCTAGCATCCCACTGAGATGTTGGTGGGATGAATGCAGCCAGGCTGGGGTCCTTAAAGCTTCTATGGGTGGGGCAGGGACGTAAAGGTAAGGAAACCAAGGCCTGCACCTGGGTGACATGTAGGGTGACCAACCATTGCAGTTTCCCTGGGAACCACAGGGGGTCCAAAAATGCAGATTAGTGTAAACCTGGACAGTCCTGGGCAGGCTGGGATGAGTTGGTCCCCCTGGTGACACGTGAGACAAGTGGAACCGAAGGAGACTTGGGGAGGCCTGGTTCCCAGGGCCCACAGGCCTGAAGGTGATACACCCTCCTGCTTTTGCAGCTGGGCAGTAATTTGGGCAAATGCATAACCTGGGGGCTTTTCTGTACACAGTGACCCTGTACCTTCTCCCTGCTCTGTCCATGCCTACCTCCGGACCATCCACACCAGGACAGCCACTTGGTGGGGCTGGCAGCAGGGTGGGGGGCGTGCTGCAAGTTTTCTGTGCAGGCCTCGAGCTACAGCCCTGTTGCCAGAATGCAAAGATAGGCTTGGTTTCCCAGGTCAAAGGAACAAAGGATGGGGAGTCTAGGGAGACCCTACTGCATCGTGCTCCAGCAATGCAGTCTCATGCCCTGGAAACTGGGTCACAATAAAAGCCCCCATTTTGGAGAGTTCTGTGGGCTCCAGGGAGAGCAGCTTTTGGGGTCCCAGGGAGGAATGTAGGGGCCTGCAGCTAAGAAGTGCCTGGGGGACCAGAGTGACTTCTGGAGGACCCTTGGCATTGTCGCCTGGGAGGGCTGTGCCTTGGTTGAGCCTCTGCCCCGCCTGAGACTAGAGTGTCCCCTCTCTCTTGGAGGGAGAGAGGACGGGGTGGGGAGGCTCCCATCAGGTGAAAGCCCATCCACCACTTTACCCCAAAGCAAGAAAACAAAACCCCAACATCTAAAAAACCAAATGAGACCGCCCACCCTTGTTCTCCCTGTGTCCCACAGCTGGGCTCCTGGTATGGGGCGGGGGACCTCAGGGTTACAGTGGGGTCTTTTTAGTACAACTTTTAATCTGTTTGATCGTGAAATGCAATGCTCAGTTCTAGAAACAGCAGCAGAAATAGCAAGAGACATGAAACTTTTATACAAAAACATTTGTTGCTTACAAAACATATGCAAAAAAAGCTTAAAAAAAAAAACAAAACCCAAAGGCATCCTCCTTGCTAATTTCCTTCTACATTAAAAAAAAAAAAAATCTCATAACTAGCATTTTTATTTTCCTTAAAAAAAATATCAGGCATAGGCACGATTTGCTGGTGGCTTTTGAAGAACAAGCCAGTTTTTCACAGCGTCTCTCTCCAGCGAGTGATATGTTTCAACTTTTCCATGTTTTATACTTAAGGCATTTTTTTCTTTTCTGACAAAGCGTACTGTATATTTTGTTTGCTTTCCAGTTTTTACCAAAGAGAGAGAGAGAGAGAGAGAGAGAGAGAGAGAGAGAGAGAGAGAGAGAGAGAAAGAGAGAAAGAGAGAGAAAGAAAGCTTCTTTTGGCCAGGGCTTGGGCAGCAAGGCCGAGATGCAGTTTCAGGATCCATCAGGCCAGTCCCAGGGCACGGCGGTGGCTGAGGCCTGGGGGTGGATACAGCAGAGTCCCTGGGAGGCTCCTAGACCCACTTTGTCACCTCCAGGGCTCCCATCACTTGAAGCCTCCTTAGGTTGGTGTCGGCTCAACACCGACCACGTGAGGAGTACGTGAGGAGGTGTGGACTGACCGGCCCACACTGCGGATGGACCTGATACCTTGTGTGACCATTCCAGGTTAGACTGAGGTCGGGTCAGCTTATCTCACGGTGGCGTACCTTTCACATGTGACCAGTAGGGTTGTGGGCCTCACTCAGGCCCGGGTGCGTGGCCGAAAGCACCATCTGGGGGTCTCCGACCACACCTGACACCTTCTCTTCTTCTCGTCGCTTCAAGCAGGCTGCCTTGGGGTTCAGGTTACGTTCTGGTGGTAGAGGGAGAGCACTGTGGGAGACGGTCCCCAGAGAGGGAGAACATGAGGTGGCAGGGTGTGGGGAGTGTGGCAGAGCCCCAGAGGAAGGCAAGGGCCCCCACATGTGTTGCTGCCTGCATTTCTTGACTTGTCCTCCCATTCCCTGAGGAGGCTGTGCAGGGTCGGGGGGTTGTAAAGAACAGGTTGGGTGACCTGGGGGATGTCAGAGTCTGAGACACAGAGCCCAGGAGCTATAGTGCACACCCATTTCCAGTGAAGCACCATCGGCATGCAGTCAGGAAGGGGATAGGGTGGGGACTCCTGGCCTGGGCGCCTACCTCGCACCTGCTGCTCCAGGCCCAGGATGACCTGCACGGCCTGCTGCAGGATGAGCAGTTTGGTCTGCGCCTTGTCCGACTTGAGGTGCATCTGGCACATGCGCCCCAGCTCCCGGAAGGCCTCGTTAATGTCCCGCACACGCACCCGCTCCCGCGCGTTATTGGCCATACGCCTCTCCCGGTCCCTCAGGTCTTTCTCCTCCAGGGATAGCACCTCCTCCGTACTGCTGGGTCACAGCACCAGGGCCTCTGTTAGTTATGTGCAGGGGGAGGGGAGCCCCCCGATGGGCAGTGGGTAGGTGGGTGGGCAGGGCCAGGGTTGTGGGTGGGGGCCCTGATGGCTGTGAGTGTGGGTGCTGCAGCACAGGGCCGGTCTGTGGCTTGCGTGTGAGTGGGCACCATGGCATGAGTACGTGTGCCTAGAGTGTGCATGCTCACATCCATGGAAGTGTGCTCCTGGACCAGAAACCACAGGCACTGTGCCTGTGGTCCATTCTAGGCAAGGCTATGTCATGTTCCTTGGTCAAGGCCCAACTGTCACCAGGACATTTCATAGAAATGGAAGTGGGCCTTGATTTCCATCTATTCCTTGCCCATGCCACATGCCCCAGGACTGGCCAGGAAGGCAGAGGAGGCCTGGTGCCCCTCCTGGGGTGACGACCTTCCCCATTCAGAGCAGTCACCTGCTGGGCAAGGAAGAGCTGGGCCTGCCTGTGTTGGTCAGCCAGAGTGGGAGGGGCTGAGGAGACTGGCTCAGCAGGCCAAGGCCTGGGGAAACCCCTGGGACTGAGGATGGTCTAGGACACTCAGTCCCTCCCACAAAGAGACAGCCGGCTCATACTCTCCAAGACTCCCACATTGGACTCTGGCTGCCCTAATACCCAGGCCTGGAGTGCCCGCCATGAGCCCTGTCCAGGGGCTCTACCTTGGGGCTAGGAGTGTTAGCTCCCTGGGCCTGGGGCTTCTGCTCTTAGGACTGCAGCGGCAGCTCCCATTTATGGAGCGCTGTGTGTGTGGGCACTGAGTTGAGCCCATTTCCCACACAAGAATCTGCAACTGGAGCCCAGACACCTGCTCACCCGGCCCACGCCCAGTCCAGTCCCTAGTAGCTGCATGGTCATGTGGCTTTGGAGAAGTGACCTCACTCCGTTTCTTTCTTGGTAGGACGGAGGCTAATTGAAATCAGGACATCTGCCACACTCAGTTGTGGCGATAAAATAAAAATGAGTGAAGGCCAGGCACGTAGCACATGCCTGAGACACAAGAACTTGGACCCCTGGTGCCCTGTCCTGCTCCTGTGCTGGGGGGGCTGTTGCCCTCACCCTGCCTGCTGGCCCCGGAGCCCAGGACAAGCGCGCAGACCAAACTGACAGCCAGGCCCAGGGATTGGTGCTCCTCGGTGCCCTTTCTTCCCTCAAGTCTCCACTGGGGGGCTTTGCGGAGGAAAGGGCCTGAGGTTGCCCCCAGCCATCCAGTACTCGGGCAGCAAGTGCGAGGTAAGGGGGGGCTGCCGGTGGAAGCAGAGACGGACAGGCCGGGTGGGGGAAGAGCGCAAGAGTCAGAGAGCAGAGAGGCGGACGCGAGGACACGGCATGATGCCCACACCAAGTGCAGATGCGGAAACCTGAGAGCTGAGGGGACAGTGCAGGGTGGGCCAGAGCCCCAGCTCCAGTACAAGCGACAGTGCTGCAGGAGAAAAAGGGTTAACGGGTGTGCAGGATGGGGAGGGGTTAAGGAAGCAGCTGGTTTGGGGGAGAAGGGAGTCACCTGGGGGAGGTTTTCAGATCCTCATCCAGCCCTGGGAAAGGGGAGTGAACTCCCTTGTAGATGGGGGTTGACAGGGTCCCAAAAGGTGTCTGCTCAGTGACAGTGACAGCCTCTGGGCCCCAAGAGATACTGGAGCCTGCTGGCCAGGCTCTGAGCTTCATGAGATGGAAGGGGTAGGCAGGGGTCCCTAGGGCCCAGGATAGAGTTGGAAGCCCAAGTGCCCAGGTCTGTAGGGCTAAGGGTCCAGAGTCTCATCCTCCCATTCCAGAGGGGACACTGGGGCCAGGCCAGGCCTAGAGGGCAGCTGATTCAGGATGGGAGGACCGTCATTGTAGGGGGAAGGGGAATCACTTCGGGAGGAGACAATGACTGGGGAGAGGACGGTCACTATAAGGCATGGTCACTGTGGGGAGACGGTTGCTGTGAAAGGAGACCAGTCACTGCAGGGGAGGCGGGCTCCAGGAAGGGGAAGGAGAGAGCAGGGGTGGGGGGGGGGCAGAGGCGATGGGAGGGGAGCGGCGCTCCCACTGACCTCGCACCTGCTGCTCCAGGTTCAGGATGACCGACACGGCCTGGTGCAGGATGAGCAGTTTGGTCTGGGGCTTCTCACTGTTGAGGTGCAGCTGGCACATGCGCCCCAGCTCCTTAAAGGCCTCATTGATGTCTCGGACCCGCAGTCGCTCCCGAGCGTTATTGGCCACCCGGCGCTCCTTCTCCCGCTCAGCCTTCTGCTCTGGGGGGAGAAGGTCGTCCTCGTCCTCGTCCGGGCTATGGGGGTGGGGGGGCCGGGGGGCCAGAGGGAGACAGTGAGGCGGGGAACAGGCGCAGGGCCCGCCGGATGCCTCGCGGTGTGAGCGCCACTGATGTGAGCACTATGTGCGTATGCTTGTGTCCTGATGGGTGGGGCAGGGGCCAAGAAGGGGCTGGCACCTGGTCCGGATCCGGGGGGCCTTTAGCTCCTTCTTCTCTTCCTCCGAGTTGTCGGCTACCGACACATTCTCCTCATCCTCTTTCTCCTCCCGCTTGATCTCGCCGGTACCTGAGGTGGTGGCCCTGTGACCAAGTCCTGAAACAGGCTGGGAGTTAGGGTACAGCCGCCTCCAAGGCCACTCGACAAATCCCCTTTGACCCTCTCATGAGGTGTACAAGCTCTGCTGGGACAGCCAGGCCTTTGTTTGCAGTGTGTGGGGAGGGGCACAAACCATCTACCTCACACACAGGCACATAACTATAGACAAAGGTCTGCAATGGGAAAGGTAGAACCTTTAGAAGGAAGCACAGGGGAATTTCAATGCTGCCTAGGGGCAGGGAACTATTTTATAAAATACTAAAGAAGTGCTCTCCCAAGAAATCGATAAACCTGACTGCATTGTGATTGAAAATTTCCGATCACTAGGATACCAAAGAAAGTAAGATATGCCACAGGATATAAGGTACTCATCACGTATAAACCAACAAAGGCTGGGTGTCTCCACAATATGTAAAGAACTCCTACAAATCAATAAGAAAAGGACAGATGGCTCAACAGGAAAACAGGCAAAGCACCACGCAGTTATTTCATAGGCATGGGAACGGATATGGCTATATGGAAGTCTGCATCATTAGACCAACACGAAATGCCAAACAAGAACGAATGAGCTACACGTCACACCCAGTAAGTCAGCTGAATGGAGAGAGTTGACAATTCTAAGTACCGCTTGTGACACAGCGTGTTGGTATGACCACTGTGGGCAACAACTGGGTGTTATCTGGAACAGGTGGACAGACACGTGTGTAACCAGAAATGCCACAACTTGGAGCCACACCTAAAAAATCCTTGCACACATGCACCAGGAAACATGTTCCAGAAAACACCTGATGGAAGCAGAGTGGGAAGTGACTTAATGTCCTAGATAGGCCCTGAGCCTGTTCTCAGCCACTCGTAGGGTGGCAGACCTCACAATCAACACGAGCAAGCAAGCAGATGCAGAAGAACACTGGCAGGATGTTGATTTTTGAAAGTCCAAAAACTATATAGACAAAACACATGGTTTCAGGGGAAACAGTTACACTGAATTCAACTACACTGAAGTACAAAATGGCAAAATGCGACCACAGGAAGTAGCCCAGGGTTCTTCAGTGAAGGAACTGAAGGGAAAGGGGCGGGGGGAGGCGGAGAGCCTGCAGGTAAAGGCTTAGGGCTCCTCCTGAGCACTGTGGGATGGTGGATGGCATCCTGGGCCCCACCCACTCCATGCCAGGAGCACCACAGATGTTCCCGGGTATTGCCCGGTGCCCTCTGGGTGAGACTCTGGGTGTGAGGTGACAAAATTAAGAAATGCGAAAGCAACGACTTCTTTCTAAAAGCCAGCTGGCTGGTGGGGGTGGGGGTGGGGGCAGGATGGGAAGGGTCCCCAGGCAAGTATGAGAGAGTCTGGTCTAATTTGGGCCGCATGGTGGATTCCCAGGGTGCTTTGTACATTAAGCAGCCTTGTCACATGCCAACATCACATTATTGTCACCTGATGTACTTTTCACAAGGTTGATGTAAGGGTGGGAGAGGTGGAGGCCAGGCCCACCCCTGTCTGGTGGGAGTCCCTGGGCCTCTCTGGGCCTCAGTCTCCCTT
Source organism: Macrotus californicus (assembly GCA_007922815.1). Taxonomy (NCBI): domain Eukaryota; kingdom Metazoa; phylum Chordata; class Mammalia; order Chiroptera; family Phyllostomidae; genus Macrotus; species Macrotus californicus. The sequence continues at coordinate 168,304 of VMDR010000044.1, forward strand.
GCTGTATGTAGCAGGGTTGGCATTAACCGATCTGGGGACTGGCCGTGATGAGACCCAGGACCCTGATCCCTGATGTGTGCTTGCAAGTCCTGCCACAAGACCACCTACCAAGTGGACAGCTGTCCTACTCACCAACGGCCTCCCTTGCTGGCCCTAACACCTTCACACATGTCACCTCGGCCTTTAAAGAAACCCTCTTGATCTCACCCTCTCCCACTCCTGCTTCCTCGACAGTAACGTCGCAGCACTCCACTGGTGTTGCTCCTGCCCAGGTCATTCTGACCCCTAGTCTGTGTAGCCCGGGTCCTCACTTTGGCACCTGACACAGTCCATCCTCCTTCACCTCTCACAGCTGCCCGTCCCAATCTGGCCTGATGTTCAGGCCTGGACTCTGTTCTGTCCATGCACTGCCTATTGCCCCACCTATGCTCTTTTGCCTTTGAACTCCACCAAGTGTGATGACACCCAGGCTTCACCGTGAACTCCAGGCCCAAATCTCATCATCACCCCCACATCCGCAGGTGCTGTGGGCTCTGCCTTCACAATACCCAAAACCCACCCACTGTGCCCTGGCCAGGCCCTAGCACCTGCCCCCACTATCCCTCTGGGACCAGAGTACCTCCTGCCCTGCTCCCTGGCTCCCACGGTTGTCCCTATACAGTCTGTCCTGCCAGCAGCAGCCATCAAAGGGCAACAGTAAGCACCTGGGTCAGGTCCTGCCTCTGCCTTTCCCTAGCCTGTCCTCCCCAAAGCCACTAGATGGTACCCCAGTCTGGTCTTGTCCCTCCTTTGCCCATAGTTCTCCAGGGATCCAACCTTCCTCAGGGTAAAAGCCCAACACTTCTGTGTGGCCCACAAGGCCTTGCGTGACTTTCCTACCTCCCGTCACCTTCTCCCCTCACTCACTCTGCTCCAGGCCTGGTCCTGTCCGAGGACTTTTGCACAGGGTCCCCCCTCCTTCTACTTTTGCTCCTCCCTGGCTCTGCTCACATGTTACAACCCTTTAACCCCAACTACCTTCAAAACTACAATCCTCCTGCATCCCCTCCCCTCCCTACTTTCTCACACTTGTCTCCTCCCCCTCCCCACAGTGGGAGGGTGGTGCTTCCTCTGTTGAATTCGGTGTTTTATCCCCAGGAGCATGGAGAAGCACCAGGCACGCACCTGGCACTGAATACACACTGTTGGGTGAGTTCGGTTCACTGAACTGTTGGGCAACTGAACAATATACAGGAGCCCTGATGGCTACAGCATCACCCGCACCAATGCCAAGACTGGAAGCTGTTGGGCTCCACCTTGCTTCTGGAAAGACATGATGGGTGCCTTTGCTGGCCTCTCTAGGACTCCAGGTGCCTGCGACAGTAACCATACCTGCCTGGCCTCCACCCATGCTTGTAGGGCTTCCCCAGTTCCCACTGTGCCTCAATTTCCTCAACTGGAATAGAGAGGGGACCGTCCCAAGCCCCATCCCATTAGCGAGTAAGCAGTCCACCCTGGCTGTTCCACTGTGTCACAAGCCCTGTTGTTCCTGTTTTCCAGAGGAAGAAGTGGTGCCCAGTGACTGAGCCCCAGAGGAGAAGCCAGAGCACAGGTGACTCGCAGGTGCTGGCCACTCCACCCAGGCAGATACTGGGACTTACCACTGTAGGAGTCGGGAGGCCGAGAGAGGTCAGGGAGGGTACTGGGCTGGCTGGGGAGGACCACATGGTTGTGCATGAGGCTGCCATTGCCGGGAAGGCTGTCCTCCGAGTGGCTGCCTCCAACCTATGGACCAGGAGTGGAAGAGTCAGGGCTGGCAGCACTCCCACTCCCCACCCTCCTGGCCCCTCCCTTGCCCAGAACTCACCAAGTTGGTGTGCCGCCCGCCCAGCGGCATGACGGGGCCGGCAAAGCCCGAGGCCAGTGTTCCATGGCTGGGCAGTAGCCCATGCATGTCGCCGGAGGTACCCACGGCATGGCTGCGGAGCACGTGGATGGCCTCGTCCAGGTGGTCTTCCATCTTGTTCTGCTGTAGGGGTGGAAGGATGAGTGGCCTGGCTGCCAGGACCCCCACCTAGCCCTATGTGACCTGGCCTGAAACACGTGCCAACACTGGCCATGGAGACAGTGCTGGACCTTATTCCCAACAAATTAATTACGAAGTTCCTTCTCATCAAAGGGCTATCCGTGCCCTATCGCAGACTCTGCTGGTCACACGAGATTTAATGGCTCTCTTATGGGATTCAGTTTCAAAGTCACATGAAATGGAGCCACAGCAGAAATGCTGAGCCACCCCCATGGACTGCCTCTTGTGCCCTGGGGAACCAGCGTCTCCATGCCTGTCCACATGCACCTCTACCCCTTCCCCTCACCAGCCACATAGGAAGCTCACCAGGCTGTGGAGACCCCCGTCATAGCTGGGGGATAAGGCACCGGGGGCTCCTGCTCGGGGCCACTGTGACGTCCCTGGAAAGGGCAGGAGACACATAAATGGAAAACTTAAAGAAAGGTGTCGGTGTAGCCTGATCCAGAGAGGGAGGGGGGAGGAGGAGGGAGGATGGAATCTGGAAGGCAAGGGGTAAGGAAGCCGAGTGGTCCATGATACCCAGGCTGGCCACACGGGGGCGCCCGCACCCACAGAACTGTTGTAGGGCCACGAGTTCAACTATGTCCAGGCAGATTCACATCTCCCAAGCCTCAGTTTTCCCCATGCACAATCAACAACCCCTTCTCCCCCACAGGGAAGACTGCTGGCTCAGAGGCACACAGTAGGTGCCCTAAAGGCCAGCTCCTCCTAGTCCTGCTGCACCACACAGGTTTTCAAAAATCTCTGCTCTCACTACTTGCTCCCCCCACCGCTGATCCCCAGGTATACCTCCTTGCAGGGAACAGAGAAGGGAGGGATAGGAGGACCTGGCTGGCCCCTTTGGCACAAGCACAGGGCACACATTGGTGCCTAACTACTATCTGTTGCAGGGACAAACACCAATATGTGCATGTTCTGGAGTCTGGGTAAGAGTCTCAGGTCCACTGCTCTGGTTCGGGCATCTTCACCCTGGCTCTATTGAATCTCACGTGCCCCTCGCACTCACCAGCACAGACCTGCTGGGTCCTGCCTCTTGGTCTTTGCTGTGCTGTGTGGCCTAAGATTTCTGGCTTAGAGACCTCCTCCTGGAAGGCTTGCTGGAAGCCCATAGGAACATAAACTCCAGGGCCGGTGGTTTGTGCAGTGCCCCAACCCATGATACAGCCTCACTCTTCCCGCCCCAGACTGGAGGCAGCAGACACAGCCCCCCGCCCAGCACCCAGTACACACCTGTTAGACCCTGTGGGGAGCCCACAGGGGTGGAGGGGCTAGATGAGAAGTTATTGCTTGAGTGATCCGGAGAGTAGATCTGAAATGTGGATGAGGAGAGACAGGACCACTAGGCAGCTGGTCAGGGGCTAGCCACCCACAGTCGCTGGCCCAGCCACCCTGGCTACACCCACCTGTCCCACTTCACCCCTGCCTTGAGCCTTACCGAGGCCAGCGCCTTCCCAAGGGCGTCCCCAGAACTGCCAGCTGTAGTCCCTCGAGAGCCTGTGGGTGTACAGAGGTGAGACCCAGCCTCAAGGATTAGGCACCCCCACTACTCTAATTGAGCTTGGCTTGGATGCCAAAGCTGACAGGGAGCTCCCTTCTATACTTAGCTGCTGGGCATGGATGCCTAAGCTCAGGTCTGGGCAGACCCCAGTTTTGGTCTGATTTCTGCCTGATGTCTCATCACCTGCCTCTATGGAGGCTCTGGAGACAAGCACACCATGGTCCCTGAAGCGAGAGATCCCCTCTCTGAGTCAGTTTTCCCAGAGGTGAAGTGGGGGAATTCCCTCCTCAAAAAGTCGTTTTCCTTTTTTTGTGGGGCTTAAAATTAATGTATCACTAAAAACACAGCAACAATAGCACGAAAGGCAGGATGGGGTTAAATGGAAAGTGTTTCAAGGTGATAAGCCATTTTCAAACATTAGAAACTTGGCAGAGGAACCTGAGCTGATCCCAGGAGAGGGAGGATGTTGTTAATAAGGGCCACATGAGGATGGGGTGAGGGGGCCATACCCATGAGGCTGTCGGCCCCACTGACGGGGGGCGTGTGGCTGGCAATACTGCCATAGGCAGCTGTGGGGGCTGAGAAAGTGGACACAGCCGGGAGACCACCATTCACCTCCACGCTGTGCAGTTGGTAGCCCTGTGGTGGGATGGGGTCGGAGGAGGTCAGACGGAGTCAAAGGGGGTCAGACAGGGTGCTACCCAAATGCACGCCCCCGCTCCATCCCAAGGGGCCTACCATGCGCTCGTGCTGGTGCAGGCCACCAAACCCACTGCCACTACCACTGCCCACAGAGCTGCCGCCACCCGGCGGGAGGGGCAGTGGGGACGAGCCCCCACCCAGCATAGGCCCGAAGCCCGCCTGGCCTGGGGGGCTCCAGAGCTCGGCCGAGGGGTGCAGGCTGCCATCTGTAGAGAGGAGGGGATAGTGAGGTAGACGGGCAGAGGGACCTGGGCCCTGTCCTAGCCGTCTCGGGTGAGCTCCCACATACCTGCCATGTAGAAGGGGGCCGGGTAGGTGCTGCTGGGGGTCTTGGCAGATGGGTAGGGGGTGGCATCCCTGCCGTAGTCATCACCTGAGCTGGGTGGGTACACCTGTGGGCAGGTAGGCAGGCATGGACAAGAAGGGCAGGACTAACCTACCCCCACCCCTCAGCTCGCCCCTTCCCCAGTCCTGCCCTCCACCTGGACAGCAGTTTATCCCATCAGCCCATTCTCCTGAGCTGGACTCCTTGCAGAGAATTCCCCTTCCCTCTTTAATCCAACAAATTCCTTTTGATCCATTAAAGCCCAGCCCTTCCTCCTTCCTTATTCCCCCAGTGCTGGAACCTCCCTTGGCCTCAGCCTTGATCATATGAGACCCAGGGGCCTCAGAGACAGGACCCTGGGCTAACATACCACCCACGGTGTCCCAGAGCAGAGAGATAGCAAAGGTCTTCCAGGATCAGTGCCAACTCTGATCAGTGGGCACTGCCTGAAACTAAGGCGGGGCCCAGGAGAAAGTGCTGGGATCAACTGATAATGCCTGCCCCAGCACTGGAGGAGAGCAAGGCATACAGAGTGCTGGTGTGATGAGGTGGGCCCAAGGGTCTCTCCGCTCTAGGAATCGGGAGTGGGGATTTAGGTGCAAAAAATGGAGGAGTCAGTGACATCAGGAATCAAGTCTGAAGACCTCCTGAGCCTGACTGTACTTACTGGCTATAGAGTGTCAGCCTCTGACACTAACCCTGAGCCTGTGGCCTGAGTTTACCTGTGGGGCCCTGTCTGACCTCTAGATCCAAGGGCTCCTGGAGGCCAGCACAGAGCCAAGCTGAGGAAACAGGCAAACTGCCTTTTCTTCCCATGGTTAAATCGAGAATGGCCCAGCACCATCTGCTGGGCCTGGTACCTTGCCAAGCTCTAGGCAGTGGGGTGGGGACACAGGGTGGTTAAAACCTGGGTGGACAGAGTGGAGGAGGGGACCTCCAAACTGACCCGCAGGGCACCCACACCTGTTCCACCCGCAGGAACCTGCCCACACCCTTTCTATGGCACCACAGGACATGACCTCTTAAGCAAGAGGATTGAGACTAGACCCTAGGAAGAACTTTCCAAACTCCCTGACAGGTGGTCTCTGGTCAGAGCCGAGGCCTTGGGGCAAAAGCCCAGCTGACTGGCCAGTCTGGTTTTGGCCCAGGACCCATGTGCCCACACTCAGGAGGCCACGTGTTCCCAGCTACAGCGGCACACACGGCCCAGCTCCCCCACTGACACCGTGTGGCCTCTGATCCATCCCACCACTCACCGAGGATGGAAGACCTGGCGGCACTTTCCGGACTTTCTTGGGCTGCGTGTCTGTTTGGAGTAAAAGGAGTGAGCCACCCCCATCCAGCCTGGCTCCTGCCCCACCCTGCCAGGTTTACATGGGAATCCTTCAAGGCCCAGGGGTATGTCTATCACTGGGGGTGTCAGGAGACGGCCAACCCTATACATCACAGAAGAGGCCCTTGAGCTTCCCCTTTAATGGAGCTATTGAACTAAGGCCTTGGGTCCACACGCAGAGGTCTGACAATGTGTCTGATCATGGGAGTGGCTGGTCTGCAGTGGGGAGTCTGAAAAGTGGGGAGTAAATGGGTACTCTAACCAGAGCCCTGCTCCAAAGCCCTCCATCCCCCCCCCCACCCCACTCCCACAGTTGATTCTCTCTATTCACAGATCCCAGACTTGCAAACCTGCCGAAGTCGGTTCCCTCAAGTCACACATGTGACGTGTTAGGGAGACCTGGGTAGCTACCATGCACGTGCCAGCTGAGGGGACCCAGGCGGTGCTCCACCTTCCAATTCCAGCTCAGACTACAAATTGGGGCTCCTTTCTGTCTATTGAGAACCTTGATTTTCATGCTTTTTGTGGTGATTTTTCTGCTTAAAACACTCTCCACAGGTGCATGGTGCCATGGTGCTGGCTACTGTCCCTGGGCACAAAAACTACTGGGACGTGAAAAATATGTGTTAGATCAGACACATTCAAGCCCGAGTTCAGCACCATGGGCGAGTTCTGTTAATGAGTCTATGATTTGTATGAAATAAGGTGTCTTAAGACAGAAAGAAAGACACTTGACACAGGTGTCGATCAGTTGTGACTAGAGGCTGGCAGGAACCTATCCTTACGTTTCCCTCAGGTCAGTGTTCGTGGTGACTTCATAGGACAGAACCTCTACAAATAATAAGAACCCACTGTTTCCTTCTTGGCTCACTACCCATCCCTTTATCTATCTGATCTCCCAGTCTGCCCAGGGCCTGAGAGGCACACAGTGGGGCTGATCCCCTTCACGTCCACCCCTGGGCCCATCAGCCCTGACGGTGGACTCACTCACCCAGGCCGCTGTCCGCGGCTCTCCGCCGAGCATGGCTAGGGTAGGAAGAGTAATACTGAGATCCACTCTTGACGCCTGAGGGGGACAGTGGCCCAGGGCTGCTGAGGGTCAGCTCACTGGGCAGGAAGCCAGCCTGGGGAGGGGAAGGGAAGTCATCACCAGGGGCTGGGCTGGTATCCAGCACCCAGCCTGGCCATCCAAGGGGTGACAATGACCCCTGCCAGAGACACTTCTCACCTGACAACTGTCATGCAGTGACTGTATGCTGCATTACTCTTAAGGAAAACAGCTGCCAGCAAGTCTGAAGAGGAACCCCGTGCTGGGATGCAGAACATGCAAGCATGTGCATCTAGGTGTCAGCGAAATCTGGTTGTTTTAGTTTGCACATTTTTTCTTAAGGTAGACGGTTTACTTCTTCCTAATTAATTTGAAATGGGCTTTCTTCCTTTAGGAGCATGACTGACTGGGGGTCAAGGCTCCATGCAAGTAGATGCTCTATGTCTGATCTTTCCCATCGGTAAAATGGGCATGTCGGCTCAGGGGGTGTCCTGGGGACCAGCAGGGGCCTAATGAGCTCTGTCCGTGGCACAGGGCCTGGTGCCCAGTTGGTGCTCTGCTGCCACCCTGGCTCATGTTTGATATGCACACAGGTGGTGCCACCTAGGACAAGGCCTAGCTGCAGCCTGATTCAGGAGGCATAGCATGGAACAGGAATGAAACCCTCGAGTATGGCAGGGAGGATGCCCAAAGGGTGACCAGGACAAGAAGCCACATGTGACCACTGTGGCCAGTGTTGTCAGCCTCAGAGCTGCGGTGAGTATGAAGATTCACCTGGGGGCCTGTGGGGTGAGCTCTCTAGGAAGAGCAAGAGGCAGGGGCCCCAGGTTGCTGGGCTAGCCTCAATTTCTCTGTATGCCAGTGTCTCTCTGAGTCCCACCAGCTATGTACAGTGGCTCCCAGGTTGGGGGGCCAGGAGGCTGTGGCCTCCCCTGCCTTCCCCTGTCCTTGTCCACTCCTAGCCAGCAAAGCCTGGCCCTGGACCCAGTGCTATTTTAGCTGCTGCTGGAAGAATGACCAGCACTTGGCTCAGCCAGGGAACCCTTCCACATATCAAGGCAGGAAATTGTGACCAATCTGTTTAAAATTTTAAAAGGTTGCCCTGGCTGAGTAGCTTGGTTAGAGCCTTGTCCCAATATACTAAGGTCTGATCCCAGGTCAGGGCACATACGAGAGTCAACCGATGAATGCATCGGTAAGTGGGACAGCAAATCAGTATTTCTCTCTCTCCCTAAAATCAATACATACATTTTTTAAAAATTAAAAATGTAAAAGGTAGGTGAGAAAGAAATGGGTTGGAACAGTGACTGCAGCTTCCATTTCGCCCCTTCCAACCCCTGGCCAGTCCCTGCCCACTAGCAATGACCCTCCAGTGTGAAAACTGGGGCTCCACATATCCTGTTCTCTGGCTTCTGCAGATAGCTGGGTGCCAATGGGCCCCAGCAACCCCCACCCTACACACAACCTCACCTGAGTCAAGCCCCCAACACCTGCATCTCTCCCAAAGGCAGTATATGTGCTCCGCTCACCACCACCCTTGCCTGGAGGGGAGAAAAGAGGATCACTCAGAGCTGACCCCAGGAAGGACGCGTCCCAAGCATTTGGCATGTGCCAGCATACGGGAGGGACTCCACAAGTACACAACACTGAGAAAACCAGGAAGGATGCTGGTCTCCCCATCAGACTGGCAGACAAGCAGGGGTCCAGCCTGACACCATTCCCTCCCTGATGACCCACAGGGGTACATGCAAGTCCACCAGGGCCCTCCCCCCACATCCCATTCTGAGGTATGATAGTGCCAAGTTCAGTACCCCCTACCCTCCAATTTCATCTCCTCCATTCCAGGTCGTAAGATGTTCACTCCCCAGGGGACAGGCTGGAGGCAGAGGGTACCTTGAGTCTGCAAGGTTCAGAACCTGGGCCCCTGCCAAGGGTTAGTTCACAAACCAGTGTTTGACTTGGTGAGAAGGGGCCCCTCCTGTGTGAGCAGGTGACACCTTAGGTTGTGGGGACGCAGCCTGCCTGACAGCCACCAGTGTAGATAGACTCTGGCTGCTATACAGATGCCTGGATCCAGCCTTGCCTGAAGCAAGTACCTGGATCGATCAATAGCTGAGACATTTAAGTCTCTTCTGGCTTACACAGGGCACCAATCTCAACGTGAACGAGGAATCAGAACACTCAGCTCACTAATTTGTACTATTCTCTAGCTAGGGGGGAAATCTCCTGTTTTCTTTATTTTAAAAGTACAATTTCAACTAGGTTCCTAAAGCAAGGGCTGCTGGGGCAGGGAGAGGGGCCATGCACACACCCGGCATCCCTCAGGGCAGGCAACACTGGGTCCTCTTAGGGATGAGCAAAGTGAGACCTGGAAGCTAGAGGGGCTGGCCCTCAGTCCAGTGAGTAAACGGGGGTGACGCCAGCATGTCCTTCCTCCCAGGGTGGTGGTGAGAGCAAAGCTGGCAGGCCCAGCCAGGGCTCTGGGCTCTGCCTAGGGAGGCAGCTTCAGCTCCCAGACTCGTAGCTCTCCCTTCTAGACAAGGTGGCCATGGTTTAGGCCCTGCATACAGCAGGTGCCAAATAAGGGTTTCCAAAGAAGAGTGAGAGAGGCAAGGAGAAGCTAGGGTTCTGGGAGGAAACCATGCTAAGGCCATGAGCCCCATGGGCATACATGAGACACCTAATCCACGCGCTGGATCTGCATACCAGGGTACGAAGGTGGGAGGACGCCAAAGAGCAGAGAATAAAATGACCACAGTCTCATCAGGAACAGACTAGGCTAGGGCCACATGGGAACAGACAGGCCCCGCACCTTCGGGAGTGGATGTCCCAGTCCACACACCCACTCCCCTCACTGCCTGCCAGCCTGCCACAGATGCCACCAGGCCTGTGGGCCATACCAGCTCTACCAGCCCCATCCAGCTTAATCCAGGGCTGAGAAACAGGCCCAGGGATACCAAGGCTGTACCCACATCCCCACTGGGCTTGGTTTGGGTTCTACACAGCTAGCTGTGGACCCTGTTAACCAGGCTGAGCGTGGGAACTGCCTGTGCCAGGAAGAGGCGGGAGGAACAGCAGAGGGGAACAGCTGCAGGTGTAGAGGCCAGCAGAGGCCACCATAGGCCAAGTGGGCCAAGCCTTACTTCCTAGTCTGGGAAATGGGCACAGACTCTTGCCACGTGAAGTAGGTGCATAGATGCTGCCCCCTGCCACGATACCTCTCTGGTCACACCTGTCTGTCCAGCCCTACTGTGTGCATCCAGTCCTGGGCCTAGTAAGTGACAAATGACCTGTGGGGTCTGGAAGATACTGTACCGTCCCCTCAGGGTTCAGCACAAAGGCCTCTGGGCTGAATTTCCCCACTGACTGGTCAGTCACACCAAGGGTCCCAGTCCACACACCCACTCCCCTAGCAGCCACCTTGGCCTACAAACTGCTAACGGCAGTGCTGAGATGAGCAGATCCCACCCAGATTTCACAGGAAGGACACCATCACAGGGCTCAGCAGTGAACTAAAACTAAAACCCCACTCACAGCCCAAGCTCTGAGGTGGGAATTGATCCAGAGCAATAGCATACGACCCCCTGCCCCAGAGACTCCAGCTTTGCAGAACTGGAAAGGGGGTGCTGGGGCTCAGCAGGGCTCCTGCCATGGTCCCCTGGTGGGAGGATAGCACACAGGACAACAATCAAATCCCTGATAGTCCCAGTGGATGGAGCCTTGGCCAGCCCCTGACCAGTCACAGACCCCTGGACAGGTCCCTTCCTGCTTGGCCTCTGTTTGGTCATCTCCAAGATGGGGGAAGGGGTGCCTGTGGGATCTGGTGCTCTGGGTAAGACCTCACTACCTGCTGAAAGGAAGGTTCTGTGAGCATCCCTGTATCAAAGGTGGGAAAACCAATGCTAAAAAGGGGACAACCTCAACCTGGCCCAGTGGGTGAAACTCGTGCCCAGGCCTACCGAGTCCTGATTCTTATGGTCGGGGAGAGCAGGCTCTGACTGCCTGAGTCACCAGGATGCCCAAGTCCACTTCCTGGTGGGGACTTGGCCAGCCCCCACAGACTTGAGGGCCATACTCACCTGCACCCTCCATTCCAAGTGAATGTCCAAAAGTGTTGCTGCTGAGTGTGCTGACCATGCCCCAGAGTCCCCATGTGGGGGTGGGGGAAGGGGCCAAGCTCCAAGAACACTCACCTCCAAGCCCTGGTCCCAGGAATGTGGACGAAGAGAGGCTGCCATGGGACTCACTGAAGTGGGCACCTTCGCCGTATGTCTGCTGAGAGATGGGTGGGGATGAGGGTGCCGAGGCACACTGCTTCACAGATGGGGAAACAGGCTTGCATCTAAGCCCCCGAGTCATGGCTTTAACCCATATCTCTAAGCCCAAAGACCCTGAAGACCAAGTTCGCATCCGACCTTTCCCTCTGAGCCTTAGTTTCCCCATATGCTCCCCTCCCCTAGAAAAGGGAAATGCAGGGTCTCAGGCCCAGCAGCAGCTCCTCACCCGGCTGGGGTCGAAGGAGCTGTTCTGGTCACCAGTGGCCCAGGAGCCTGGGCTGGGCCGGTCCTCCAGACCTGCAGGACAGGAAGAGAGAGAGGGTCACCCTTATCCCTGCCCACCCAGCTCTAAAGTCAGCTCCCCACCACCTCAGGGGGGAGCCCTCATTCAATTCTGCATGCTTTCTGGACCTATACCAATTCAAACTCATCCGACTCTAGCTCTGCCCATACGGACATCACTGTCAGTGGCAAGTACACCAAACACCCTGGCAGTTAGCACACTTCCAGGTCTGCAGCTCAGTAAAAAATTCTGCCAGTTATCACTGCTGGCAAACTCCTAGCCATTCATCAAAACCTTATCCACCATGCCTACCCTGGGCAAACCCCTCACTCACACTGAGCCTCCTTCTCCAAGCCCGAGGCCCCTCCCTGTGGCCCAGCCCTGACCACAAGGGCCGGGGCACCTGTATCAGGCTCAGTCTCTCTTGACCCTGGAAGAAAGGCTCATGAGGGCATAAGTGAGTGGGTCATGAATGATCAGCTGAGATCTTGGGAGAGTATGAATCTCCCCTTGCCCATCCCTGCCGGGTCAGAAAGTGGGTCATCCCTTTGTTGAAATAATAGCAGCAGCTTCTCCTGACTATCCACCAGGTACAGGCTGGCAGCCTCTCCTGGGTGGAACCAAATGCACATCAGAGACAAACCAAGGCTCCTGCCACTGGCCTGCCAGGCTGGGAGGCCAGAGGCCCAAGGTATAACCTGGGTTAACCAGTGTGGGGCCTTATCTCCTTGGACACTTTCCCAGGCACTAGGCACCTACCCAGAACCCCAAATCTTCCCTGTGGGGCAAAAGCCTGGGCCTACATCCTTCCTGGGCCAGGGCTCCCACCCCATCCATCAGGGACCACAGAGCACAAGGCCTAGACATGCAGAAGGGAAGCAGCCCCAGGCCCCTCTCTACCTGCGCTCTAGTTCCCCTCTATAACCATCTGGGGTTATGAGGAGGCCCACTTGGCAGAACTGGGGAGGAGGGGACCTGGGGCGGGGGGGCACCTGTACCAGCACAACCCTGCTCCCACCATACCTCCAACCCAACATGCCGGAGTTCCCATGCACTAACCCCAAACCCTGTACTTCGTCTCCTGCCCTCCTCTGCTCACATGCACCAAAGTTTCCCTCAAATCCTACCCTTCTATTTCAGTGGCATTGTGTTCATCTTTCCCCCAGAGAATCGGTGTTTAATTGCTGTCTAATTTGCATGATTATGTATATCAATCCCCATCCTGATGAATATTCATGAATCTCATTTAGATTTTGTTTTCTAATAAAAAATTTCCAATGTGATTACTTGGCAGTGGGTGGGGGTCTTCAGGAATCCATTCATTCTGTGCCCTACCAGATTTGGAGTATTTGTACCAAAAGGTCCTGAACCCCAACTTGAGCTCTGGGAAGGAGAACCACTAGGGAGGCAGGGGTGACCTTGGGTAAAATGCTAACGCTCCTAGAGCCTCAGTTTTCCTCTATGTGCACTTGCCTTTGCCCCCTCCCCTTGTGGAGCAGCCCTCATTCTCTAAGGCCTGGCAGTGGTGAAGGGCATTCCTGGGGCCCAGGGACTCCCCCATCACATGGGCCCCATGTGTGCCTAGCAAAGGGCCTTTCTGGAAAAAGCCCTCTCCCCAGCCTCCATATCCTCTTCTATAAATGACAAAAATAGGGACAGCCTCTCCCTCCCTCATTACTTCCATTAATGGTTATTAACACCACCACCAATTAATGTATGCATTTAAATAACCCATCCCTTTTTGTTCATATTCTAATTGAAACGTACCAATAGAATAAGACATTGCTGTCAGAATGTAATTTTTTAAATGATTTCTTTCTTTCTAAAAAAATCTCTGCTGGATGTGACATGCTGGTAGGGCGGGAGAGGGTGCGGGGGGGGGGGGTGCCTGGGAAAAACTATGCACTCAGATCAAGCCCAGCTGCCTTAGATAAAGGGAGATATCGATGGAGCAGAGTGCATGTGGGACCCAAGGGTGCTGCCCATCCCCCAAGCTCCAGTTCCAGTTTGAGTCAGCTGGGGGCGATGACACTGCCCACTAGCCAAGGCTGCTTTAGGTGACAAAGACTGCTACAGAGTGGGTGGCACAGTTGGCGTCCTGGTGGAGAGGTGACTGGGGGCTGACCCTTGCCTGATGAACTGGGGGAGTGACCTCTGAAAGACACTCAGTAAACACTGGCTGGGACCAAATGGCCCATGTTCTGTGCAGGATTCCTCTGGGGCAGGGTCAGCAAACCAGGGCCCTTGGACCATGTCTGGCCCCGAACTGCTTTTATAAATAAAGTTCTATTAGCACATGGACACACATGTGACCCGTGTACAGCAGCTTATGCTACAACAGCAGAGCACATTAGCTGCAATAGAGGCTGCCCAGCCTCTGCACATGCACTGCCTGGCCCTTTGTGGAGATCCACTGGCCCTAGTGAGTGGAAAGATTCCAGGAGCTGGCTCCTTTGTATGAAGAAGCCTGACCATCAGGATTCGGTATCATCAGGATTAGGTACCAGGAGCAAGCAGGGTTACCATGTGGGACGGGCAAAACCCAGATGGTCACGGTGCCTTGTCTACTGTCCCCACCCCAAACCCCTACAAGTACAGCCAGGTGGTTGTCAGCCCAGCCTGGGGGCTTCATTCTGCAGTCTAGTTCTTACCAGGGAGCTGGGTCCCCTCTCCTTCCCTCACTGCTGCCTCTGACCCTCTGGCTTGTACCGGCTGCATCCCTGCAGCAGTGCCCTCCCAGGTTCCCTGAACACACTCCACCCCAGGCAGTCCAACAGAACTTTCAGAAGCAAAACTTGGCTCTCCCCTCTCCCTCTAATTCTTGCCATGGCTCCCCACTGCCCTCAGGGCAGAGACCAGGCTCCTCCCTGACCACCTCCAAGACAGGAGCAGACCTCTGCCCCTGCCCAGCTCTGCCCTGGTGGACCCCACACCTGCTGGTTCCTCATTCCCCTTCAGGGAAGCCACCCTGCAGGTCTTCCAGCCCAGGGCCCTCTCTGCAACCTCAGCGTCCTTGAACAGGGCTGACCCCCTCAAACAGCCTCCACATTTGTTTTCCATGTCCTCACTGTACCCACAAATAACTTAACCTGCCTCCAACAGGACCTTCTGCCACGATCACGTCTGTCTTGTTCAGTAGCCACACACAGCTGCTAAAGAACGTCCAACTCTGTGAATCTAGTTAATGCAAACTCAGATTGCCCCATGTTGCTTGTGGCTGCTATATTGGATGGTGAGGTCCCAAAAGATAAAGCCTAAAATAACAACAACAATAAAAATAACCACCATGGACCATAATCACATCCAAGAAAAATTAACACCTTTAAGAGCAACTATTTGGCTGGCACTCGAGTAATTACTTTCTTCTTGGGTTTTATCAGGTGGCTGATGCGACCCCAAGCCCATCTGCTCTTCCTCCAGCTTTTCCCAAAAATTAAAATCCCCAAGAAACCAAATGGTGGCCATTTGACTGCCCTGCCTGGGTCTGGCCCTGCAGTGCCTGGGGTCTCCCAGGAGTGATGGGGCATAGGGGGAGGGTGGCGGTGAGGGCAACATGGGTTTCGATTTGGGGGCAGCCCTTCTTTTTGCGTGGGGCTGTAGGTTCTCACCAATGGCAGGGATGCAGGTGGCGACAGCTTATTATTTCATACTTACAGGAAAGCTGCAGAGAGAATGCCAGGTTGTGCCCCAAATCCAAATTCACTTGTTTATATTTTGCCCCTTTTTATCACCTGCCCTGTTTATAATGTTGTATGTGCCCATGAAATGGGGAGCAGGAAGCAGAAAGGCAGGGCCCCATGCTCCCCACCCAGACAAGCAGATCTGAGGCTGGACAGGTGAGTGGAGGCCACACTCCACCCTTTCTAAGAGAAGGGGGCCCCCAACCCAACACTTCCTGAACTCCCAGGGCAATGACTCCCAACCCTGGGGCTTCCCTAGTAGGCGAAGCCAGCTCTCAGATAAAGGGTCGCACAAAGAATAATTCGCAGAGGATTGGGGTCCCTTAGCTGCAGAAGTGGGCCCATCTGCTCCCTCCTGTGAATTTCAGATCTAAGACCACAGTGACAGAAAGACCCCCTCCAGCTCCAGTCTCAAGTGGAACCTATGAGGTATCCACGGGTGGGGATGCGAGAATGTGCACCCTCCCACCCCCAAATATGAACTCAGAGGTCAACCTGTAACCTCCCTGCAAGAAACAAACACAAGAAGGAAACAAACATGGAACACAAAACATCACCCAAACTCATGGACTCAGGATTTATCCTGGGAAACAGAGAAGTATATCTAAGACAGCAACCTCCACAGACTCGCAAGGAAATTATAGAGCACGTGGTTCTTTGGAAGAAAGATGAGATTTCAGAAAGAGAGGAAGCGGGAAAAACTAAGAAAAGAAGTTCATGCAACAAATTTACAGGTTTTAAAAAGCAGCATCAAAGGAAGCGAACACAGAACAGATGGAGCAGAAAAGGTGATCAATGAAGAGGAGGGAAAGTTCTGTAAATGCTCCTGAAAACAGGGGAGAAGAAAGGAATTCTGAGACAGTGGACACGAAGATCTAAATGAAACAACATGAGACTCAACACTGGAGTGCTGGCATCCCCGGAGGAACAGAAAAAATACCCCAAACTAGAGTGGAAGACACAGCTGACCAAGCACTTCTGAGACAGAGACCTTAAGGGCTCGCTGGCAAGCTCCGAAAATGAATGAAAGTGCACGTGGGACTAAGATGAACACACACCCATTCACTGAGTATCATGGGAGGACCACAACAGCACAGACGATGGCATACGATCTGCACCGCACAGGTGGGGGTGGGAAAGTGGTGGCCAAAGAAGCCTACTCCCAGTTGTCACGTGCAAGGCAAACACCACCATGTTCCCCTGCTAGAAATCATCCCTGAAGATATACTCCAGACTGGGAGGGGTCAAACACAGACGTGCGAGTCGGGTGTATGTGATGGGTCTGGGGACAGCAATCCCATCGGCTCCAAAGCAAAGACACTGTTGCACCAAGAATAGGGCTGGGGGCCTGCAGGTGCCACCCTGCTCTGGATATTTCTCCTGGTTAATCCCACCAGACCCTTACAGTGGCTGCTAATATCCCCATTTGACAGGTGAGAAACTGAGGCACAAAATTTTGTCATTTGCTCAAGGTCTCATAATAAGCAGCGGAGTCACTTTTCTGAGGACACACACACACACACACACACACACACACACACACACACACACACGGCTTGTTAATGCAGAGAAACAATGTTTTTAACAAATGGCAATTTATTTACACTGAATATCAGGGAGGAAAAGAGATGCAGAGACTCAAGTCCTCCACCTTCCCACAGGAGGGACATGTGCCTCTGCTTCTGGGGTTGAAAGAGCAGAAATGGGAGATTTCAGCATGTTCTTTAAAGCCATGAAAATAATCACCAGTGAGCTGCGAACCAGCACAGACCTTTCAAAACCAATTTCCAGAAAATACATGCCAGACATATGGACCTGCAAGGGGGGTTATAAGGACAGGAAAAGCAAACACGAGGAGGGGCTGACAATGTAAGCCTCACAGTTTCTTGTAAACTAAAGCCACAGCACATACAGAAGACATTCTGGAACAAGCAAATCCAGAAGAATAAAAGAGTTAGCTGCACAAAGATAGACCAGGGTATGAAACCAAAAGATGGGATCATAATATTCATCTAAAAGTCCGACTTCAAGAGGCAAGTGCTCACTGAAACAGAGAGGGTGGCTTTTCGCAAGTGACAGGCTGGACCCACAAAGAAAGTGCCACTGACCTAAGTTTCATGTGCTGATAACCTAATGTGCAAATAAATTAGTAGGAGCCCAGGGAACACTCAAAGACCAACAAAACAAGAGAGGAAATGAGCTGCTCTCTTAATGTCCAACCGATTAAAACCCCAACTGTGGTCAGTGGGGAGCAAAGACCCCACGGCTCCACGTCCCACTGTCCCTCAAGTGCTTGCGAAGAATGAAAAAGCGGCTCTATTTTCAGTGAGAGCAGGACGCTCCGGACCATCTGGACAGGGGCAGCAGCTCACACTGCGTCGATTTCAGCACCCATGACCTAGAACAGAAATTCGCCAAGCCAAGGACAGACACTCCGCTTCCGACTAGGAAACTAGAAAGCTCCAAAATAATAACTCAAAGATAAAACAAATTTAAATTATCAAGTATCTTTGAAACATAAGGAAAAATTGTATTACTGAAACCAATGGGATATGGTTGAAGTGGTCCTCAGAAGGAAATGTGTAATACTGGACTCTTGACTACTAAATGAGAAAGCCAACGTAAATAATACAGTCTTTGACTTAAAAAAAAAAAATCAATAAATAAAATAAAACTAAATTAAATTAAAAACAGGAGAAATCAAGATGGAAGAAGGAAAAGAAAAGCAGTAAACTGATAAATATTAATTCAACAATAAGGCAGACCGGAAGGAAGGTCATTAACAGACAAGGGGTGAGGGGGTGGGATCAAGGACAAAGAACAGACAAAATACGTAGATTCAGGTCAGACACGGACACCACCTCCTGACACTACAAGGACAGGTGACTTTATACGTGATGAAAGAATGCAACACTAGCCATTTTAATTAATTTTTTATTCGCATGTGAGGAAATTTTTTCATTGCTTTTAGAGAAAGAGAAAAGGCAGAGAGAGAAACATTGATTAACTGCCTCTCGGACATGCCTAAACTGGGGATTGTACGCACCCTGACCAGGGATCAAACCTGCAACCTAGTTGTGTGCCCTGACCAGGAATCAAACCCACAACCTTTTGGTTATGGGATGATGCTCCTAACAACTGAGCCACATCAGCCAGGGTGCAACATTAGCCATTTTCAATGAATGATTTTTTTTTTGGCCTAAGAAAATGATAAAATGGACAAGAGGAGCGAAAAAAATCTCGACAAGCTAACGGTAAGCATGGGGGGCCAACAGGGCAGGGCCAGTTTCCCATGTGCAGAGAGACAAGGTACCACATGTTGGAGACTGTTCCTGAGAAACTGGCTCAGAAACACAGCAGTGCCTAAAGCCGTAGGCCAACCTGACTTAGAACACAAGCAAAATGCAAGACAGCAGATCTAGTTAACAAGGAATGCAGGCCGTGCACGAAATTCAAGGAGCATCTGGGGTGACAACCATGAGCAGACCCAGCGAAGAAACCAGGGGCTGTTCTGAGACGTTCACTGTGGATGGTCATACAGGATGAGAGGGGAATGCCCTGAACAGGATAAACACAGACGTAAAGATCAATCTCGAACTGACAGCCACTGTCATGGTTGGCCCTGCTGACGACAAGCAAACAGCATGTGTTGTATGGTCCTAGAAACACCAGACAGTGCAGAAAGGGACATGGCATCTACTCTGGGACAGGGGAGCCTGGTGTCTAAGGATGGGTGGCGTAAAACTAAACCAAGAGGAAAATGCAGACATTTAAGGGATGGCAGGAGGTGACCAGGTGGAACACACAATTAAAAAGATCCCCAAACCACAGCACAGAAATTATCGGAATACCTAGAAATAATCCTCGTTGGAAAAGTACGTGACCAAATTTATAAAAACTATATAAAATGACTACGTGCTTTATACTACAATCTTCAAAGTTTATCTTAAAAACTACTAGGGAACAAATAAGAAAACTTAAATAAATGGAGAAGATAACAGATTCTTACAATGGGAAGACAAATGGTTCTTTCCAAATTTATCTATGAATTTAACATATCAAAATCTCAACAGGTTTTTTTTGGGGGGGTGGGGTGGGTGGGAACTGGGGAGAGGAAATATGACATAATTATTCTAAAGATCATGGGAAAGATTCAGCATCCCTGAAAATATGGGGGAAAATAGCCTGAAAAAGAACAACTGAGGTAGGACTGTAAAAACACCATAAAGCTACAGTAATAACACTGGGTAAGCACTGAGGTAGCAAGAGAGAGAAAGGTAAAAAGACGAGAAAAAAATTCATGGGTAACTGGAATTTAGGAAATTCTTTAAGGCATTTTAAACTGCTGAGAAAGGTTTCCTTGGCCCTGACCAGGTAGCTCAGTTGGTTAGAGTGTTGTCCCGTTATGCCAAGGTGTGGGTTCCATCCCTGGTGAGGGCACATACAAGAGTCAACAGGTGGAACAACAAATTGATGTTTCTCTCTTTAAAATCAATCAATCAGTCAATAAAAAGTTTCCCTGAATTTATCCTGTTGTTATAGACTTTTCTAACTTAAAATGCTTAATACATTTCTTTTCACTGTTTGCTTTAATGAGAACATCGAAGGCTATGATCACCCCCCAAGTAGAGCTTTGGCTAAACCAAATGGTTTGAATGTATTTCTGCTACTGCTGATGTCTGTCTATTCTGTCTTGGCTGTTTTAACTTCCCCCTAACCCAAGAGCCAGGTAAAAAAGAGTTTTGATCTAAGTGGTCAGGCTTATGCCTTTCTACTTTTTGGTGTTTAATTTCTAGATTCACTGCATCGTCTTCAAAAAACATGGTTTTATACTGGTCTTTTCTGTTGTACTTAAAGGTTTCATTGTGACCAGTATGTGCTTGATATTTATAAAAGGGGTGTGGACCCTAATTACAGGGTATGGCCTTTAAAGGATAAGTGCTTCTAATTGGAGGTGCCCTCAGAACTGCTTTGACACTCTTACAGGCCCCGCCCCAGCCCTCCATCAGGGGCTCTGGGTCCAGGGCGTAGGGGTATCTGTTCAGAATAGCCCCACATGCGCACTTAGCCAGGGACAGTTAGGTTATCAGCCTCGATCACCATTAAGGTTTCTCTCCCCCACTTGCTTTTCTTCTTCTTTTCTGAGATTTTATTTATTTATTTTTAGAGAGAGGGGAAGGCAGAAAGAGAGGGAGAGAAACATCAATGTGAAAGAGAAACATTGACTGGTTGCCTCTCGAATGTGCCCCAACCAGGGCCCGAACACACAACCCAAGCATGTGCCCTGACCAAGAATCAAACCAGCAGCAACCTTTCACTTTGTGGGATGACACCCAACCAACTGAGCCACACTGGTCAGGACTCCCCCACTTACTTGTAATGTCTTTGCTCTGCCAAGGACGGCAAAACCATGCCTTCCTCCTCTCCAGCATCTTTCCCATATATTCCTCAACCTGATGTAATGAGAAACAGGCACATTGGTGACTGTCACATCTGCACTGCAGAATGGACTGTCATCTAGTTCTTAGGGATTTTTCAGAAATGGCACCAAGGCTAGAACACATCATAAATGAAAATCTTGATAACATTAAAAATTAAGCCAATAAACTACTGAGATAAATGAACGGTCTCCATTATTAACAACCATTGGTAAGCTGAGAAAAAACAGCTGCCACATAGATCACAAGAGAGCATCCTTCCTATGTAAAGAGTTATTGCAAATCAAAAAGATCAATATAGGGTATGGGTATGGGATCTGGAGATGAAGCACTGAGTGGTTAGTTGGAATGGTCACTAACTTTGAGTTTCAGCTTCTTCATAAGTAAAATGTGGATGATAATAGCACCACCTATATCACTGACCTGTGA
Organism: Macrotus californicus; assembly: GCA_007922815.1. NCBI lineage: Eukaryota > Metazoa > Chordata > Mammalia > Chiroptera > Phyllostomidae > Macrotus > Macrotus californicus. Next base: position 189,382 of record VMDR010000044.1, read on the forward strand.
GGACTCACAATCAATGACGCAGTTTGGGTAGCTGGCATACAGTGATCAAAAAATGGTGACATACGTCATTGTTGGTAAATGTTATGATTCCTTTTGTTAAAAAGTTTATCAGGCAGCATAAAAGGAAACAACCATTGAAACAGCCAATAACCTACGGAGCTCCAGGAAATTATGCTGAGTGGACAAAGCCAACCTCAAAAGGTGACAAGCTGTGTGGTTCTGTATATATTACATTCTCAGCACAACAGAATGTGGAGATGGAGAACAGTAAATCAATGGTCTACAGGTGCAAGTGACTATGAAGGGGTGAGAGATAGTGTGGTAATGGAACAGCTCTGTGTCTCAATTGCAGAGGTAGCTTCATGGACCTACATGAGGGACAAACTGCATGGAACTAAACACATGCATCACAGGCACACATGCACTGTAGGACCTGAATAAACTGGACTGTACGAAGGCCCTCTTCCCAACTCCACGTTACATCGCAGACGTACAGGATGTCTGGGGGACGGGGGCAGAGTGGGGAACAGGGCCTCGCTGTACATTTCTTTGCAATGTTCTATGAATCTATCATGATTTCAAAATAAAAAGTTAGCCCTGACCGTTGTGGCTCAACTGACTGGGCGTTGTCCCACAAAGCCAAAGGTTGCCAGTTTGATTCCCAGTCAGGGCACCTGCCTAGGTTGCAGGCTTGCTCCCCAGCTGGGGTATGATTGGGAGGCAACTGATCAATGTTTCTCTCCCTCTTTCTCCCTCCCTCCCCCTCTCTCTAAAAATAAATGAATGAAATCTTTTTTAAAAAATCAATTAGAACATCATTAAAACAAAAACAAAAATGCAGAGACAGCCCAGACATCCTGGGCAAGGGTGCCCTTGGACCCCAATGCTCCACAGCCACTATTTCAGTCACTTTCAGAAACACCTCCTATTTTGGGCCAGGCCATTAGTTTTCTGATAGGAAGTGCCCTTTTGGAATAAATTTAAGAGAAGCAAGTTGACTTCGTGTCGATACCAGGAAAATGCCAGACCAGGACATACAAGGAGAGGCAAGAGGGAGGTTGTGGCTTGGGGAACCACTAGCATTTGTAAACTCTTGATAAATGGTAGTGTCCCCCTTAAGTTGATATGGCCAGTCTAGAGGGTGACCCATTTACTGATGAAAGAGGGGTCTGGACAAGACCCTCCCAGTCTACAGTGGTCAGGGCCAGAGGGAGGGCAGGGGCTTCAGCAACCATGGGATATCAATCTGCAAATATTTACAAGGGCTCCCACTGAGGCTGGGCTAGGCGTCCAGTGGGAAGCCAGTCTGAGCATGGGGTGTCCTGAAGGGAACCCTTACCCTGGGCCATGGCTTTGGCTACTTAGGGCTGCTGGCCTTGTGAGTAGACACCAGATTAGGGAAGACAGCACAGGGCAGAGGCCCAGAGGAAGATGAAAGCACATCTGTGCCAATTCCTCCAGGAAGCCCCCAGGCCCTGGTTCTCTGCCTTAAGCAGTGAGTGGCAGCACCCTAGCTCCTGTGGGCTATTTCAGAAGGGAAGGGATGTGGGGATTTCCACACCTCAGGGAGGACTCTAGCTGGCCCTGCTGACACTTCCTCAGGCAGAGAGGAAGGCCAGTACAGGGCACCGGGGTCGGTAACACAATGTTCCTCCCTTTGGGGTGGCAGCGTGAACATAAACCACCCCCTCAAAACCCCCTTCTCCTCCAGCCAGAGCTCACTGGATATCCCAATGGAATTCAGTAATGACTCTAAGACAGAATTTTCTGTCCTGGATCTCAGAGACATGGAAGGACGTGGTGCCAAACATGGGATCTGAGAAAGATACCCAAGTCCACAGAGTGCCAGAGGTGCTGGAGACGGAAACAGCCAGCCTTCCCAAAGACTCCCCCCACATCCTCCCAAGAGCCAGGGTGGATTTTCCAACATGCACATGGCAACTCTCTGCAGACAGCCCTCCACAGTTTCCTCGGGGTGAACGCCTAAGTCCTCATCACAGCACACAAGGCCCTGCACGACCTGCCCCACCCCCTGCCCTCACATACCCCTCTCACCCTGTCATGCTCACTCTGCCACAGCCACACGAGCCTCCTCCCTATCTCTCCAACATGCCATATGCCAGGCAAGGTCCTGCCCCAGGACCTTTACACATGTTCTTCCCCCTGCACTGAACCCTTTGTCTTATCTCCTTGGGGACCATCCCTAACTGGCCTGCTCTGTAGCAGTCCCTCTCCACTGCTCTGCTTCCTGACCCCTACTGCAGGTTCTTTCAGGCCGTACAGTCCATCTTCCCACAGCCATGTCATCAGCATTCAGTGCCAGGTAGAGCGGCTGACTTGTCCAGGTTTGCCTGGCTGTACCCAGTTTGAATACTCAAAGACCCAGCAACTTTCTGTATCCTCCTGTGTACCGTTAAGGGCCTAATACATGCTTGAATGTAAACAGCCAGGAGCTGGGCCTCTCTCAGGGCTTATAGGACGGGTAAGATTTGTCAAGAGCTGGGATTCTACGTCATGCCCCTGCTGGGCTTCAGTTTCCTCTTTGGGGATGGAATGGAGACCCAGGTCCCCACTGGGGCAAACAAGACCTCAAAGACTCGAGTCCGTGACTCATACAGGACCCCCCCGTGTGAGTGATACAGATGCTTCCCATCTCTAGGCCAGGGCCCAGGCTCCAGGTGCAGGACAGATGCTATGCTGACCTCCAGGCTCCCTCCGTGACACTCAGTGCAGGTCGTGCAACTGTTACAGCAGCTGGTTCTCAGGCTCGCTGTCCCCAGCCCCCACTCCAGCTGCTGGATCTGGGTGCCAACCCCCCTCCACCTCCTCCTCTGGCACCCTGTCCACAACCCTGCATCCAGCCTCAGTCCCACTCTACCTTCTTGGTCTGGTGCTACACCCTGTTCCTCTCTGCTCCAGCCCGCCTTCTACACTCTCATCTTTTTTGTGCAAACTCACATCCCCAAGGCAGCAGGGGTCCTACCTGAGCCTCCAAACTGGGTGCCAGCCAGGGAAGTGGGCCGGCCTTTCCCATTGGCCACCGGCAGGGGGAACATCTGTGGGGAGGGAGAGAGCAGTGAGTGGGGTGGGGGGCACATCCAGGGATACAGCTCTGTCTATGGGGGTCCTGCCCCATCAGAGAGACCAGGCAAGAAAAGGCAGCCAGGGGTCCCATCACTGCACACCACCCTAACCAAGGCCCCTCTGACAGCACAGCCCACCAGTGGCAACAATATCCAGTGGAAGTTAAAATCGGGGGTTTACACCAGACCAGACCTGTATTCTGTCAGAGTAGAATAACTTACTTAGCACTTGATACAATTTATCTGCTTAGACATGATACAAAGTTTCAGCTTTAAAAAGTGAGACCATTTATACCTAACAGGTAGACAGGGGCCAGCCTGCCACCATGTGCACAGACCTTTCCTGACAAGCCTGGAATCACCTCTTGTGTACATCCCTGACCCCAAGTGGCAGGGACATGGGGAGGACAGCCAGGCCCCACCCCTGGGACAGAGAGCATGACCTGGGTGGAGTGTCCCTCACATGCTGAGCTCTGCTCTGCCTGAGCAGCCCTCACCACACCCTAACTGCTGATGCCCGCCCTTCAGAAAGAGAAACTGAGGCTCAGAGAGGCAGGAAGCTGGAGGAATTAGGGAAAAGCTATATGCCGCCCCCACCCCCATGGTTTCTTGGGTGGTTCCCTGGATGCCACCCTCCCTGCTCAAACACTTGGTGTAAAGTTCCTATAGATTTAACAGCTTAGCAATATTAACAGGAAAACCCACCATCAACAAATCCTTTGCCACAAAAAACAAACACATGTCATCACTGTGCCCCACAGATCTGGGTTTTACAGATTGTCTGGGGCCCAGGTGATTAAAAGTGGCCAGAATTGGGGTAAGTGGTTTGTTGGGGAATGGCTGACAGTTCCCCCAAACCTTCCCAGGCCAGCAAGGAAGCGGGGATGCAGCTCTTACCTACAGGTTACTCTCCTGTGAGCACCATGAACCCTGGGAGGGGCCCGGGAAGTGGGGTCCTGTCCTCCATACCCCATCCTACAGGACAGGAAACTAAGGCCACATGCTCAACTGGGCCTGGCAGGAGTTAGAGCAGAGGTTCATGGGAGGCATGGCAATAGGCTCTCAGAGTGCCCCTCCTGGGGTGGTGTGGTGTGTGTGTGTGTGTGTGTCTGTGCTCCCTCAACTGAGCCAGGCTCCCCAGGGCCCTATTCCTCAAAATGGGTTCCTTTCTCATTGGGGAAACTGAGGTCTATGTTGGGGGAGGGGCTGGCCTGAGCCAGGACCAGAACCAATAGGACCCCAGACCTGGAGGTCAGCAGCCAAGCCCCTGGGGTTTGTCTTTGTTCTGTCCCCTAGACTGCCAGGGGTTCTGCCGTGGCACTTGCTGCTGGGGGCAATGGGCTGCGTCCTTTGAGCACTGTATGACTCATCATCAGCCAAGAGAAGCTGCACAGCCCTGGAGCCTCAATATTCTCTTCTGTAAAACGGACTTGGGGCTCTGACCACATGGGATGTTGTGAAACCCCAACGCACATGGATATCTAGGGCACACGGGGGCCACCATACACACACCAGGCTCAGAGTGCTGCCTGACTCCTCGTCCCCCCCCCCCCCCCCCCCCCCCCCCCCCCCGGCCCCGCAGAGGAACCATCTCCGGCCCACTCAGGGAACGTCACTCAAAGTGCCCTCAACACCTTTCTTTTCTATCCCAGGAATTTCTTTGAAATTAATTTTGACTGTTGTCTTTCCCACTGTTGAGAACCTAGCCCAAAGAAGACCTGCTTCCCTTTAAGTTTCTTCCGTTTCAGTCTAAAAACACGGTCTTTCAAAGAAACAGATGAATTCAAGTCTCTCTGGGGCAGGCGAGAGGTGTGCTGCAGAGAGAGGATGTGAGCTGGAATGGGAGCCCGCCTCTGCCGTTCTCCGGCAACCAGGGAGGCTGAGGGTGAAAATCAAGCCCTGAGAGGAGACACTGGGCACCTCGCCCTCTCAGTCTATTTCCTCATCTGTGAGATGAGTTATTGGTTTTTAGCTGGGGAGGGGGAGACATTCGGACCCTCTGGACAGAAGGGGAGGCAGCCCTGACTGGTGTGGCTCAGTTGGCTGGGCAGGGTCCCCCAAAGTGAAAGGTCGCAGGTTTGATTCCCAGTCGGTGCACATGCGAGAGGCAACCAACTGATGTCTCCCTCACGTCACTGTCTCTGCCCCTCTTCCTCTCCCTTCCCCCTTCTCTCAAAACATAAGTAAAATCTTAAAAAAAAAAAAAAAAAAGAACGGGGAGGCGGACAAGTTGTTCAGGGCTCTCAGACAGCACAGAAGGGGCCAGCTCTGAGCCCGAGCTCCCCCACCCCCAAGCAAATCTGTTCTGGCCCAGTAGTCTGTGACTTGTCAGTTTAACAAAAAAACAACTGAGCTGTACCCCTAGTTACTCAGCCAGGGAGGCAAAAATAAAACGGGGCTTAAAAATACGGGCACGGCCCTTCACGAGCTGCAGGCCCGCTGTCTCAAGGGCTGTGCTTTTCCGCAGGATGGCTGATGTTTCAGTTTGGGGACTTGTTTTTGATCAACCTCAGTGGCCTGGTACTGGTGGAGGGTTAAATTCAGACCGAAAGAGTCCTCCCCAACTTGTTTCAAACCAAAATGGTGCCCGGGTGGGGGGAGGGGCAGGACTTAGGGAAGTGTCCACACTGGGTTCCCTGGTTTGTGAGGAAACGATGACCACCTGGACACCTGTGACAGGTGGCCCACTGCCAGGATGAGCAAATCAAGGCCTGGGGTCCAAGGTGCATTGCAGCTCTGCTCTGGTTTCTGGCCTCACTAGGCCTGTCTGAGCTGTGTGATCTCTGAAAACCAGCACCTCCTCTGAACCTCCACCTGCCTGGCAGAGAAATGGGCCGTTCGGGGTGGATCAAACTGCCTGAAGTATAAGGATCCTTACCTTCCCCTATGGAGCCAACCTCTCCCCCAAAACAGCAATGGCGGTAACGTAGTGGTGGCTAAGTGCTGCCCAGATCCCCACGGTCCTCATGAGGTCTCTTCCTGTCACCCGACTGCACCAGCCACCGTGTGGCTACACAATTAGACCGCATACATTGCCTTGTTTTTTGAAATCCATGATGTAACAAATAACACTGGTCACACCCGTTTTACAGACGAGAAAGCCAAGGCCACTGGGTGCACACAGCCAAGCAGGGACCTCAGAGCTGAGCCTCCCTTGGAGACACTGAGGCTCTGGGTAGCCCCTCCTACTCTCTGGGCCTCAGTTTCCCTACCTGTAGAGTGGTAGATTGAACCCACTCTGTGCCTGAGCAAACGCTTGGGTGACAGGTGCCTTTGGAAACCAACAAGGGCTCCAATCATGCATACTGCCATGTCAGCCTGCCCGTCAGAGGGATGCTCCAATTCCCCCAGCCCCACCTGGGGGCCCCTCCATCCAAACAAGGGTTAGGCCTGGCTTCTGGGGGTGTTTCAGTAGGTGCTTCTTCTCTAGGAATCCTGGGGTTACAGGGGGGTGTCTGAGAGGCCGGCAGAGCCTGGCTTACCATGCTGAAGTCCAGGAGGTCACTGAGTTCCTTGTCCGTGCCCACAGGCGCCATCCTCTGCGGCTGGTTCATTCTCCAGCAGCAATGGTGGGCTCAGGGGCCAAATTGGATACCTCAGTCCTAGAGGTGGCCCTGTGTGGTAGCCTGTGGTGGTGGACGGTGGTAGTGGACACAGGGAGGGGCAGGGACCGACACATACAGAGAAACAGGAAAAGAATAGAAAAGGTTTTTGTGATGGTGGCCTAAGCAGACAGATGGGGAGTAGGAGAGCTGTTTCAGACGCCCCTCTAACCACCCTAAGGGGCAGGGTCCCCCTAGACTGAGTCCCTTCCTGACTCGGGGGATGGGGGCAGGGCAGTCAGAATACCAGGATTCAGGGTCCCTGGAGAGACCCCTCCTCAGAGCCCTGGGAGTTTGAACAATGAGGGAGAGGGGGAGTGAACAAATATAGATTTCCTCATTCCCTCTGAGCTCACCAGAGACTCAAGCTACAAATTTTAAACTGGAAGCAGAGCTGGAGCAGTCATTTCTCCACTTGCTGGGCCAGAACCTGCCCCCCTCAGGCCACATCTCCCATTTCCAACCATCCCCAGGCTTACCCAGCCGCAGCAGGCCAGAGGAAATTTGCTGACACCCCCCCTCCCACAAACAGCTGTCACAGCACGTTGAGGTCTTGGTCACCCCCTAATTCAAAGTGAAAGAAATCCTCAAGAAGGCAAGGCCCCTGCCTGCCTCATGACTGAATCTAGGGGAGCCCGCTGCAGGACCTACCCCCAAAGCTCCCCCACTCCTCCTCCCCCTTCAAAAAACAACCCAACTCAGAAAAGAAAAAACAACCCTAGGTTGTTTTATTGTCACGTTGTATCCGGGAATTATTTTTAAGCAACTCTGAAAACATCCCCTCTCCCGCCCCTGGGGGAAGTGGGTTCCTAGACCAGCCTCCCCCACCCAAGGTCCCAGGGGCTTCATTCTATTCTAGAGTGGGTATGGGGGATCCACCTGCCAGACCCCACCCCACCCCCAAGCAAGGGCGCAGAGTAAGTCTTCCTTGCCCTGTAGACGGACAACGAAGTCCCTCTGGCTTCCTCCCTGGGTCCCCGGGTGGTGGTGGGGTGGCCGTGGAGACAACGCGGAGGAGGCTGCGGGTAGAGGGGTTCCGAGGCCGAGGGGAACCCAACTTCAGCGGCGGAGAAACCCCCGCTTTGTTTGTCAACTAGAGACGGTGTGAAACGGCTGCCCCTGAGCACACCCTCCCCCGCTAACTTTTTTCTTTTTGGGAGGGCATGTGAAACTGACTTTTTTGAGTACGAAACCGCAATTTTTTGTGGGATAGTTGAAACCAATTTTCAAGACAGACTGGGGTGGGGGGCTGAAGCGGGCTTTTATAGGAGAGCTGAGGCTTTTGGGTGTCATAAGGACTTTTGGGAAGTCGTAAGGTGTTTGGAACCATTTAGAAGGAAAAGGGAGCACAGGACATCTTCTTTTGAGGGGGAGGTCCAAGAAACCAACCGCCCACCCCTCGCAGCCGGTGCAGGCGGCGAGGCCCGGGAGCCCTTTGAAGCTGGGGCGCCACCACTCCGCTGTTCGCAACCCCGAGCCGCCGCTGCCGCCTCTCCCCCATTAACACGGAGCAGATGTTCACTCCACAGTTCCCCCAGCCCCCGGCCCTCAACCTGAGCCTCAGTTTGCGCGGTCGCACCTTCTCCGCTCAGACAAAAGGACTCTCCCTCCCTCACACGCTCTCCCCCAAACTGCAGCGCCCCGTCGTGCTCCTCCCGGGGGATGGGGCGCCCAGAGGACCCGCCACAAAGTTGGAAGGCCCCTTGGGCGCCCCCTGCGCCCCCTCCCAGGGCTCCGGAAAGTTTCCCGAAGTGACCCGCCCGGCCGGGGAGGGGGCGCGCGCGGGCCTCGCGTGCACCAGACCCTACACGTCGCCCGCCCCAATGCCCGGCGAGCAAAGTTGGAGAACAATGACTCCCGGCCGCCGCCCCGCGCCCGGCCCGCAATGGGGCAGGGAGGGGGGAAACGCACCCCGGAGCACCACCCCTTCCCCAACTTCCCGGCCCCCACGGCATGGGGAAGCCCGGGGCAACTTTGCACAAAGACGCCGGGCCACCAAAACCGCACGGCCCCGGGTCCCGGTGCAGTTACCTGCTCAGAGCGGCCCAGCCGCAGCGCACGGGGAGCGGCACACGTACGGCCCCCCCCCGGACAAAGGGGCGCCAGCTGGCCCTGAGGGTCGCGCGTGGGCGGCGCGTGGCCCGGGCCCCTCCCCGCGTGCCCGCCCCGCGTGCCCGTACGTGTTCGGGGCACTGGCGGAGGCGGCCTGCGTGGAGTACGCGGTGCCGCCGCGTCTGGTCGGCTCTGCCCGGCCCGCTACGTCCGCGGGCGCCGCCGCTGCCTCATCTTCCTGCGGCGGGAGACATGTTCCGTCCCCCGCCCGTGCGCCGGACACGCCCACTCCAGGGCCCGCCCACGGCCCGCCCCGTCCGGCGCCGCCACGAATCCCTCCGCCGTCGCCACCGCCCCGACAGTTCCCCTCCACCGGCTTGCCCTCCCGCACGCTCGCAGGAAGCCCTTGCGGCGTCCGGAGCCTGGAGTCTGGGAGTGGGGACGCCGTGGGGGTCCTTCTGCAAACGGCGCGTGTTGCGGACAGGGACTATCTTCCAGCGCGGAGGCGCACACGGATAGAAGCATAGCATCCATGACGCAAGGGAGAAAGGACCGAGAGATGGAAAGATAAGGCAGAGCGGTAGTGGCCAATCGGAGAGCGCAAAAGTCTGATTGGCGGTGCCACCGGGCATTCGTGAAAAGGCCACTCCCTCTCTCTGCGGACAGCGAAGAAAGAGGCGGGACTCCCCGAGCTAGAGTACCGGAGAAACGGCGGGGGTGGGCTTTGCAGTTTTATTCTCAGGTTTGCGTAGGCGCCCGCGCGGCCTCTCGGGCTTGGTCGTGTCTGCGTTCCTAGGTCTGCCTGCGGTGCCGGGTGTTGCGAGAGGGCAACCAAGGCCCAGGCCCAGAGCCAATGAATGAGACCCATTTCACGGTCAGGGAAACTGAGGTCAGCTGTGTTTCAGTGTCAGAGAGGTCCTCGTGGGGCTTGCGCTGTGCCTCTGACTCGCTGAGTCTGTTTCCCAATCTGTAACATGGAATTTGGACCTGAGTTTGACAGGACTAAGGCCAGATCAAGCCTGCTGATTCTCTTAGTAGGTCCAAAGTTTCCCCAACAGCAAGAGGCTTTTGAAGACCACAGACCCCACAGAATGGGGATGATTATTATTATAAATTAAATAACACTCTTTAATGGCTCCCTGTGTCCCCAGAAGGAAAGCTTACACTGCTTCCAGGCCTGAGAAGAGGCCACCATCCCCTTGGCCCATGGAGCTCTGGACACAAGGGCCTCCTCACTGTTCTGGAAACCGCCAGGCTCATTTTCATCTCTGGGCCTTTGTCCTTACTGTGCCCTCTGCCTGCAATGCTCTTCCACTCCCACGTGAAGCCCCTGAATCAATCCATAATTCAGGGCTGCTTCCAGCCAAGGGAGCTGAGCTGAAAGGAGGAAAAATGGGGGTGGGGAAGTGGAGAAGACCCAAGGGAAAGGAAGGGTATCCTAATAAAATTACAAACCCTTCCTAATACACCTAAAGTAGGCTACCAGCCACCCTGACACAGCCTTCTGGCCCAAAGAGTCCCTCACATACCCCAGACCAGGGGAGGGGAGTGAGGGTCTCAGGGTCTGGGTTTGAATCCCTCAACCCTCCTACTTCACTGTGACCTTGGGCAAATTCTTGCCATGCCCTAGGCCTCAGTTTCCCTGTCAGGAAAAGAGAAGGGTGCAGTGATGGGCACAGTGTAGGCGCCCGTAGCTCCTGCTTGCATCCCTAGGCCTCTTCCCACTAATGGATGTGGTACTTCTGAGTGAGGGCCCCTTCTTGGTGGCCCAACCCTGATCCCACAAGCCGGTGGTCTGCTGTGGCTTTCCCAGCCTCAGGGGTTTCTGGAGGACCAGGCTGGGGACACCAGGTTTCTGGAGTCCCCAGCCTCACTCAGGGTGGTCCAGACCCCCAAGGCTATGAGTATAAACTATAGAGTTGAGCATTGTTCCTGGGTTATCCCTGGAAATACCTCCGGAAAGGGATGAATGGTCCATTCATAGACCATGCAATTATTGAGCACCGACTATGTGCCAGTCTTGGTGTTGGGTATTGGGGCACAACACCTAAGTGGTACCTGTGACCTGTCCAGCCCTGCACTCCAAGACAAGCTGGGCCATCAGAGCTGCCCCTTTAGTCCCAAATGTGACAATTTCCATCCATACATTTCACTGTAAGATTTTAATACTTGGGTGATTAAACCCATTGTCCAGATGAGGAAACTGAGGCTCAGAGAGCTCCTCCCTGGGGGCTGGGCCAGTCCACCCTGGGGCTCACACCTGCCAAGAGGCCTTCTTGGCACCCACACGCCACCATTGTCCTCCCTGGGGAGGCCTGCTTTAGGGCTGAGTCACTGGGTGGAGCAGCCTGTGGGGGCTCCCAATAGGCTGCCACCTCTGCCCAGCCTCAAGGCCACAGGGCCCTGGCACAGGGACAGGCAGCCAATGGCTGGCTGATGCCAGAAGGCCCTCAAGGGAGGCCCACAGCCCACCCTCCCATCCCCCCATCCCCACAGCTTGACTTTGGCCTTTGTTCTCTGGGTGCCTCAGGCTGGAGCCCAGAGCTGCCTCCCCGACCTGCTGCCTCCTTCCACCCCAGCCACACCCACTGCGCTTGCTCTAGGCTGAGAACCCCTCAGTGAGAGAGGTCACCCCACTTCTGTTTGGTAAAGCTAATGCCAGGGACAGATTTTCACCAATGGGGGGAGGGGGTTGGGGGATGTGGCACGGTGATAAAAGCTTCCAGAAGACAGACCCTGTATGTGTTTGGGTTATGGTTGTCCACGGAGAGAATGTGATTGGACTTGGGACTTCAGGGCCACCCTCTTGACATCCATTTTCTTTTGTCTCCAAAGAGGGTACTTTCTCCTGGGGTGTGAATAGACCCCCTTACTCTCCCATCCCACCTAGCTCCTCTGCATTTTGAAAGATGTGGCAGGAGAAAAAAGTGCTCATCACTCAAGCCAGACCCTTCTCACACACCTCAGCACCTCATCTCAGTGTGAGTTCCTGCAGGGGTGATGGCTGCCTCTGGAGCTGGTGGTTTCTTGGTCCATTCCACCCCCATGGGAGGGCCCGATCCTGACAAATCCATGTTCATCATGATACTCCCCCCCAGGCCGGGATCAGGGCTCGCTCATTCATTCATTCATTCATTCATTCATTCATTCATTCTCCCTGGGAGGAAGGTTCCTCCTGGAGCTGCTGGTTGGTCCTGGGGTTGGGTGTCCCCATACAGATGGTGTGGGGAGGCTTATTACCTTCTCCAGGTGAGAGAGGGGATGCTATCCATGGTGGGCGTTCAGTGGACGGTGAAGCAGAAGTTCCACCAGCCACTCCCCACACCTGGCTTCTCTGGCACTCCCAGGTGTGACTAGAAGGAAGGGAGGGGACCCAGGGATGCTTTGACTCTTGCCCCTCGGCTAAGACTTGTTGTGCTGGAGAGCAGGTGGCCCATGAAAGCCAGGCAGGGGGCTCTGAGGGTAACCAGAGCTTCTGCCTCATGCCTCCTGGTGTCAGGTGTCAGATAGAGACCCACAAGGGTCTCTGAATGTGTCCCACAGGACCCCAACCTACCTGGGTTCCAGAGACATTGCGTGTGACCAGAAGGAAAAGTAAAGTTGACGGACAAAGAGCAGGGGCAAAGGTGGGGAGGTGGGACGACACAGGGTGTATTTAAGAAGGCTGTGAGGCAGGAGCCCCCCAGAATGGAGGCAGAGGGGCCAAGGTTGAAGGGCAGGGCTTCGAATACCACAGGGAGGGGTCAGATCTTAATGGTGGGTCATTAGGAAGCCATGGTGGCCATCTGAGCAGGAAAGGGACATGATCCTGGTAGCTTCGTGTAGAGGAGGGTTCAGAGGGGAGGTGGGGGATGGTCACTGAGGGAGAGAAGGCAGGCCATGGGCAGATGAGTCAGGTGAATTGGGGACAGATTTGAGGGGGAACTGAAGAGTCACCCTAAGTGGGGATGAGGAGACAGCCACCAATCAGTGTGGAGTGTGGGGATGGAGACCTACATGAATTAATACTAGTGCCCTTCTCTGAGCAAAGGCGTCTTATGGCCAGTGATGATAATAAAAAGGGCTGGCTAGGAGGGAGTGGATGCAGGGAGCAGTGAGTGAGTGAGTGAATGTATGAATGAACACTGACCTGGACTGAGCCCAAATCCAGGCTGGACCCCTCCCCTGGACTGAGCCAGATCACAAAACTGCCTCTTTCTACCAGGTTTCCCCACCTGCCCTGTGCCCATTCATTCCCAGGGCCCAGGCCACTTGCCAAGAGTAGCCCCTTGCCCTCCTGGCCTGGTGCCCGAGGTGACCCACAGCTCCTGACGCAGGGGCCCCAAGGCCTGTCCCGCCACATTCTGGGGCAGCCTGTGCAAACACAGGGTGCTCTCTCTCCTTCCTTCATGTGCACTGTCTGGCCCAGTTCCCTGGGGGTGGGGGTGGGAGTGGGAGGGGTAGGCGACAGGGAGCCAGGCTGGATTCCTGCTGCCCACACACCCACTCACAGGGTGACTTCGATGACCTCTGCTCATGGTGACATGGATGGCACTCCTGTCTTCCCTAGGGGTGACCCCCTTCCCCTGAGACTTCTCCAGATCCCCTGAGCTTCTCCCAGGAGGAAGCAGGAGTAGCCCCACTGTTCAGATGGGGAAACCCAGGCTCAGGCTCCCACCTGAGGCCGGCCAGGCTCCCACACTGGATTCACCTGGCCTCCCAAGCTCCTTCACCTGCTCCCAGGTGCCTTCCAGAAGTGGGGGAAGGGCATTTGGGCCACCAGCACCTGCCAGGCTAAGAGGTGTGGGTGGGTCTTACTCAAGGGCCTTGGGGAAAAGCCAGGAGGGTGACGCAGTCTTACCAGGGGAATGGGAGACGAGTCGGAAATGCTGAGGTGTCCCTGGGCTGGTGAGGGTGATTGGGAAGAGGGTACAACATGGGTAAAGGCCAGGAGGTTGCATAGCAAGCCATCCCCTGGGTGTGCTGTGGGCCATGGAAAGCCCTTGGCAGTTGGTGGTACTAACCCCAATCCCGGCCACTCTGTCTGGAGCCCAAACCAGACTCGGCCTCCTTCCCCAACCCTGTTTAGTCCACCTTCTCACCTCACAGCCCCACCAGCCCTCCAGGTTCCCCTTGTTACTGTTCCTCCAAACACTCTCGAGTTTCCAGGCCTTGGTCCTCGCTGTGCCCTCTTCCTAGGTCACCCTTCCTCTTGTTGTACCTGGTTATCTCCTCCTCATACTTCAGCCCTCGGATTGGGTGCTGCCTCCTCCAGGAAGCCTCCTGGTTTTTATGCACAGGTTTGAGGCCTGACAGGTGGGTGTCGGGGAGGAAATGGAGAGTGAGTCCTGCTCCTAAACCCCTGGCCTGGCTCACCAACAGATTTGTGTTAAAATCTTGTTTCTACCATCTATCAGCTGTATAACCCTAAGCAGGGGCTGCCCCTCTTGGGCCTCAGTTTCCGTTTCTGAAAATCAGGGAGCTGGGCCTCAAGAGCTGCCCATGTTGTGTTCTCCCTTTGCGTATCATCTCACAGAACTGAGCCGGGGCGTGAGAGGCAGTGACTATAAGGACCTTCGTTTTGTAGATAAGGAAACTGACATGCAAAGGAATGCAGTCACTTAACCAAAGCCACACAACCGCACCATGAATCCAGGCGGGGTTTTGTGCCCAGCACCCCCCAATGGCATGGTTCCTGCGCGGATGTTTAGGCTAGTTTCACAGAAGGGGCAGGCCGCTGGGGTCACCTAAGTGGCGGCCTCGTGCCTGGCACTATGATAGAATTTTCATGCCCAGCGTCTGCTGTGATCTTTCCCCCAACCCAGTGAGTGAGGGGCTGTGGTCGGCCCCATTTCTCGGAGGAGGACACTGAGGCCCAAAGCAGTTGAAGCAACCCCACATGCTCCCTCCGAGCTGGGGCTTGATGTGGCCCAGCTGCGTGTTTGCAAAGAAATGAGTTGCACAAACAGGTCATCACGAAGCCCAAGGAGGGAGGCAGGTCTACTCGGGTCCCCAGGCATCTGGGCTCAGGCCTGGCCCCTGCTCGTCCCTGTGCGGACAGCAGTTTTCAAATGGCTGGTGGACAGTGTATGTGAGGCAGGATCAGAGGGTGGGAGGTGCCTGGACTCGACTGAGCTCCCTGTACTCCTGGGATTGGAGGGTAATATGCAAAGGCTGGCCTTGCCCCCTTACCACCACTTCACCTCCTTCCCCTCTTTGGGGGTGAAAAAGACACAGATCCCAGAGCTATAAAAGGAGGGAAACCTTCATATTTGACTACAAAAAAATCCCAAACACTCTTGATTTGTAATAGACCCACAGACGAGGTTACATGAGGTATGACAGCAGCAGAGAAAATATTTATAATCATAACAGAAGCAGCATTTGTAGCCTTCCTATAAAAAGAGTTCCTACAAATCAATAAGAAAAACAAACAAAAAAAGGAAAAACAGAAAAAAGGGCCAAGAAACTCATAATTGGTTCACACAAGAAGAAATACAAATGGTCAATGGAGAGTCAGAAACCAAAGCCTGAAGTCACTCATGATGAAACACACGCGAACAGATATGGAACCAAGGAGCCACCTTTTGTCCTCACAGTTGGTAAAACAGTAAAAGACCGGTCACATCCTGTCATGGTGAAGGCAGATGTGGGGACCACTGTGGGGTGCTAATTGGAATTAAGAAACTCTACATCTCTTTGAACGACCCATCCAGTTCCAGCGCTAACACTCATCAATCTAATAAAAGTGGTAGCACAGGCAGGTATGTTCATTCGAACATGGTTAATGGCAACAAATATTTGTGTGTCGGGGAACCATGTCTCATAAGAAGGGTCTCATAAAAGGGTCGCATAAGAAGACACGGCCGTGAGCAGAACCCTGTTCTCACCTCACAGCAGCAGGGTCTGCATGTGTGCTCCGGGCAAGGACAGCATCTGGGGCGAGCTCAGCAGGTACAACACAAGCTTAAGACCACGGTGCCATTTTGGGGTAGCATTTTTTTGGTGAAGGAAAAAAGCATGTATTGAAAACGTGCAGGAGGAAATGCCCAAGGTTTCAGTGGTTACTCTGGGTGGGGGGACTTTCAGTTCTTACTTTGTATTTATATTTAAGAGGTGGGATTAGCAAAGGGTGGGCTTTATTTTCTGTGTGTGTGTGGGGGAGGGGGTTGTTATCTTTTTAATTAAAAGAAAGTTTTGTTTTTCAATTCTATGCTGAGGCTGTGTGACCCTGCAGAGACACAGAATGGGGGGCTGGGTTTCCACCGGTGGGGGGAATCCCCAACCACTTCAGTGACAATGCTCATTGGGTGTTCCCTGAATGGGGCAGGCCTCTACCTGCCCTGGGGTCTTCTGGAGGAAACCGCTGGTGCCCAAGGAGGCCCCCTGCCCTCAGGGTGACCCTGAGAGTGAGCAGGGCACAAGGAGCACTGCAAAGAGAGCCAAGTGTGGTCACACCCCCACTCAGGGCTGGAGTTCTCATCAGTTGCAGGCGATTAATGTCAACCTCCATCAGAGTCAAGGCTAGGCATCCTGGTCTCCAGGCTGTGCTGGGAGAATGAGGGGGGCTCCTTCCTGGAGGGCAGGGATGGCCCCAAGCGCCACTGGGAGAAACTGGGTTATAGATCTTCCCCTCTGAAGGTTGCTGCTGATCTCAGTCTTCCCATTTATGTTGAGGGTCTGCCTCCAATCCCTGTAAGTTCCCCAGCTCTGGTTTCTTGGGCCTGGCCTCCCCATCATCCCGCTGTCTGGGGGCGGGGGAATCCGGCTCCTTCACTGCTTCTCTGTTGTCTCCTGCCCCCAGCTGGCCCCAGGGCAGGGCTTGGCAGAATGCTGGATCTCAGGCCAGCCGTGACCTCTCTGTGCCTTACTTACAAGGTTGCAGAGTAGGCACGAAGAACAGGAAAACTCACTCACCATTACATCCTAATTCCTTCCCTGCCTGTGGCTTGGCTATATCAGCATCACAGGGACCCAGGGGTGTCCCAGAGCTAGACAGACACCCCCAGCAAGGATGGGGTCTGGGCAGGTCCGGAGGGAAAGGAAGAATCTGGGACAGAAGGAAACTAGGGTGCACAAGACACATACTGTGTGCTCTCCAGCCTGGCCTTCTTCCAACCCCTGCTCTTCCTCCCTCCAGCCGCACTGGCTCCTCCTCACTCCTCGGACATCATGTCTCATTCTGACCTCAGGGCTTTTGCACGGCTGGCTCCTGTCCCAGGAACACCCTCTCTCCTCACTCTCCAGCCTGAGTCTCGATTGTTATCTCTCCCCTTGTACCTATGAATATCCAGTAATCATCTGATTGGCTTGTTCAGTGTCCCCCACACCTCCAGTTCCACAAGGACAGCCCCTGGAACTGAAACTGGAACTGGCCTGGCCATCCCTGTGTCCACAGCACCCTGCCCGGACCTGGCACACAGTGGGCACTTAATGGATGGAGAGGATGAACTGGACAGTGATTTCATTTCACAGGTGAGGCTCAGAGAGAGTCCTGTCCTTCAGCTGGTGGTGCTGGGAAGCCCCCACCAGGCAGAGGCATTTTCCCCAGCCCAGGGACTACGGGGTCCCAGGGCAGCTGGAAGGGCCCACAAACAAGCCTGTGGGCCTGTGTGTGGCAGTGGCAGCTGGGGCTCCTCTGGGGCCCCAGCCCCCACCAGAGTGCAGGAGGAAGAGCAGAGTGGGGAGGAGGGGAGGCAGCAGATGGCAGCTGGCCCACAGCCAACTCTGAGCCTCTGCTGGGAGGGGCAGTGCAGGCTGTGTCTCTCTATCTCTCTTTCTGTCTCTCTGCCTTTCTCTGTTTGTCTCTGTGTCTCTGTCTTTTTGATTCTCTCTGTCTGCCTCTGTCTCTATCACTGCCTCTCTCTCTCTCTGTAGAGTGCTGTGGGAGCCCTTTTTGGGCCCAAACTTGCTGGGCACAGGCACCTGGTGAGACCACAGGCTGGCAGTGTGTGCCTTGGGGGAGTGAGGAAGACATCCTAAAGGAGGAAACGGCCCTGAAGGAGCCATCACAGGCATCTAAGCTGTTGGGTCAGAGCTGGGTGGCCAGAGGGTCCCTGGGAGGGGGTATGAAGGTTGGGAGTAACCCTGGTTGGAACACTGCCAGTGCAAAGGCCCTGAGGCCCAGGGGTCACCCTCAGCCAAATTCCAGTCCCCACCCTCAGGTCACCTAGCAAGCTGGCCTGGCTGAACCATGCCCACTTCTCCCTCATTCAGGCCCCAAGGCTAGGCCCTGGGGAAGATGGGCAGGAGGGGTTTGAGAGCATCTGAGGGGGCACTGGTGTGGCTCTGGGAGCTGGGTACCCCCAGGACCCTCAACCCCAGATGTACATCCCCACCACCTCCCTCACATCAGTCCCTAAACCTCATTGACAAAAGAATCTGTCAGATCGCTGCAGAAATATGCTCTGGGGGTTGTGGCTTAATCAACTTCTGATTTGCATTTTAGCATATTAATGATGGAAAAGATGCTAATTTTGCTGCATTATTTTAAAGGCACAGAAACTCTGAAACTAACTGTCAAGGGGGTGAGGACGGAACCTCCTTCACTGGGTCTATGGGTACAGGGTCCTTGCCCTTCGGTGTCACTCCTGCCCCTTGGGCCACAGGGACCCTGCCTCCCTCCCAGGTATCCACCTTGACATCAGCCAGGGGGACCAGGATTCTGGAAGTTTTTGTAGGTGGCTCCATTCTGAGCATCCCATATTGGGAAAGTTGAGAATTTAGTGTCAGAATCTGTCTTCAAACTTTTGGATCCTCTCAGAGACCCTGCATGATGCTATCGACCCAACTTCCTGAATTCAGGCCAAAACCGCACCCCCCCGCCCAACCCACGGCCCCAGCAGTGGGTTCCCCTCCAAACCTCCTGCCTCTGTACATTCGGCCTCCGGCTCACTCAGCCTCAGGATGCCTTTCAGATCCCACTTGTTCAGATGGCCCACCTCTGGGCCTTTGCACATGTTGTCCCTCTGCATGTGTGCTGGTCCTTTTCCTAACAAGGTCATCTCTCCCCAGAGGCCTTCCGCGCCAGTCTGTACCACGCACGTGCCCAATCTTGTCACCTCCACATCCCCATCGCAAAGCTGGGAAACAGGTAGAGCTTGGCGAGGTAGGGTGCTTCGGTGTCACGCAGGCTCCTCCCAGAGCCCTCCCCTCAATGTCCGGAGGTACGCACCTGGGCGCGTGCTGCCACCTGGTGGCGCCAGGAGGAGAGGCCGCGGGTCTTCCAATGAACCCCCGCCCCAGGGAGGCCAACCTGCCTTCGGGGACCGACCCCCAGGAAGCGCCCGGAGTGGGGGGATACCGAGCCTCCCATATTCTCTCAGACCCAGGCGCGCGCGCGCGGGAGCCAACGGGCGGAATGGAGGGGCTGAATGATGAGGAAGGAATTGGGGGCTCCATTCGACTGCCCTGGGAACCCTCCAGTTCCTTTTTCCCCCCAGTGTAACCATTTGACTCCCACAGTGACTCACGGCCTGACCTGGTTGGAGTCCCCAGCCTGACCTGGTCGGAGAAGGGACCATCTGGACCGGGACCCTCCATTGCGCTCGCAGACAAATGTGCAGAGGAGCCCACGCCGCTGCCACGACCGCTGTCCATCAGGGGGCGCTCGGCGCCCAGAATTGCGGGGGCGTCCGCAAAGCGCGGCAGAGACTTGCGCACGTGCGAGCCTCTATTCCACCTGCATTCCTGAGCGCGCGCGTGTGCTCTGGCTGGCTAGAGTGTGTGCATGGCGCACCTGGGTTCGGGCACGTGTGTACGCAAGTCTACTTCGTGCCACGATGTGCTACTGTGTGTACGCAGCTCAGGTGTGTTTGCAGGTTCTCGCTCTTGCTCACGCACTCATTCTTGCTGACGTGTACTCGCTCACGTGCACGCTCGCAGGCTCGTGCATGCTGTACATGCTCGTGTGTATTCTAGCATGTTCGTGTGCTCTGACGTGTTTACATTTACATTTCCGTTCTGGCATGTTTCTGGGGGTGCAAACACATGCCGCAACAATTTGCTTGGATACAGTGTGCTCAGATGTGCCTACACGTGTATTTGTGCCCTGGTGTGTCCATATACATGTGCGTGTTTGAGCGTGTGAGGCATGCAGTTTGTTCACGAATATGCATACATGTACGGCACACCCATGGGTCTACTGTTCTTGTGCTTTGATTTGATCACCTGCCGTCCTTCAAGTACAGTCACATGTGCATGTTCTCCTGTGTGGTCCTTCATGTTTGCACATGCATCTATCCTGGCAAACGTGTGTGCACATGCCCTGGCATTTTTATGCATGCTCACACATGTACATGTCCAGGCTCAGTGTCACCTCTAGTTAGTGCCAGACCCTGTTTGATCCTCTTCCCCACCCTGTTTCTATCCTTTGTTGCCCTGATCTGGGTCTGGGAGGCTGCCTGCAGGCCCATGAGGACTCATGCTCTGCAAAGGTGCCACCCATGTCTGGTGCCCAGAAGGCACACAGGTCAGAGGCCCAACTTGGGCCTGACAAGCCCAATAGTTTCCATGTATGGGGGATCTATGGCCAGTTTCGACAATATAGCCCTAGCCAGCCAGCTCCAAACAGCGGTTCCAGCGTTATAGCCCTCAGCAAAGCAGGGACCCTCCCTGTTTCCCACCTACCTGCTCCTTTCCCTCCACTCCCAGGGCGGGATGAGGAGCAGCCTCCCTCCTTACCGTTCCCTCTCTATCCCACAAACTCCTATTCATCCTGCAGCACCCTGCACTATTGGTACCTCTTCTAGGACACCTTCCCTGGTCTCCTGGGCATGAATAGATGAGAGGCCACCATGGAGAGCAGGCAGGGTGCCAGCTCCCATGGCTCCCAGCCCTGCATACAAGGGCCTGTCATCAGTGGTTCCTAAAAGGTGGACCTCCAGGAATAAGTGAATGCTGGTTTGGTCCCATCCACGGCTGCTAACATAGCAGACAAGCTCCCCATGAGACTCTGGTGTAATGGCTGTGCCCCTTTGCTGTAGCTCCCTTCTTCTGTCCCTCTGTTTTTCCCTCTGTCCATCTCCCCCTTCCTCACTTCCCTCCTTTTATCCCTCCCTCCCCTCCCTCTCAGCCTCCCTCTCTGAGTCCCTGTCATACCCTGGCCCTGGCCACTCACACCCCACCCCAGCCCTCATGGGCCATCTCCTTGGTAACGGTGGCTACAGGGTCAGCCACTCAATCAATCTCCTCTCACCCTTGCAGCCCCGACCCTGGACCCAGAAGGTGACAAGGAAGTCGGGTCAGGCCTGGGTGTTGGGGTAGGGGGAGCGCTGTGAGGTTAGGACAAGGGTCCCTTAGCCAGAGCAAGGGTGATGAGACTCAGAGAGGGTGACTGGGTCTTTGGGGACAGGGTCAGCAGGGTCAGAGGTCAAGTGGGCCCTGGGCACATACAGAGGGTATGATCCTCCTGGGCCTCAGTTTCTCCCAAGGCACATCCAGACTTCAAGTTCAATCCAGGCCAGATCTTTGGAGCACTCACTGTGTGAGGCACAGTTCCTCAGCCCACCAGGAGGAAGGCTCTGTCCTTGTCACAACTTACAGCCAACGACAAGGCCCCCCAGCCAGGCCCTGGTTAAGGCAGGCACTGGAAACCAGGGCAGCACGCACAGCACACCAGACACTGGGCTCACACTCCAGCTCCTGAGCTGGCTGGCACTGCCTCTGGAGGAGTTCCCGTTACTGCTTCTAGGCTATTCCTCCATCACTTCTTCTGGAAGAGTCCACTGCTCCAATTCTGAGCAGCTCACTATCCCAGCTCCCCAGGGAACCTTCAGGTTCTTCCCTTATAGGATCAGGCAGGGGAAGGTCCCCAAACACCCCAGGAGGAATAAACTTTCTCCCTTGTTGGTGGCACGATGGGGACGAACTCAGCAGTGCAACACGGAAGGGAGGTGGTGCAGGGCCCCCACCTCCTACAGGTCAATGAGCCAGGTCCTGCACAGACATTGGACATTGATCGCCAAGTGTGTTTGTATAGATTCTGGGACAGGTAGCCTGGGTCTGCGGGGAGGGGATGCAGAGGGATGTTGGGTAGGGGGGCAGGGGTCGTGCTGAGTGGGGATGGTAGTGGGGTGGTGGGGGCTTGAGGGAGAACAGAGTATGAAAAAGACCCTTTCTGAGTCTCAGTTTCCCCATCCGGGCAATGGGGGCAGATGGAGATATGGAGGAGTTTGCAGGGGGCTTCCTGGGGATCCTTTTGCAGAGGAGGCAGCTCAGAGAGTTCAGGCTGCTGACCCAGAACCACACAGCTTGGGGGAGGGGGCCACCATGGGCTGTGCTGATGCGGAGATACCGTCTTTCCCCCACATTGAGCAGGGGTCCAGGCCTGACTATGGGGCTCCCCCTCCCTGCCGGCTGGGGCTGGGCTGCCGGCCCTTTAAGAGCCTCGTTTTGGCGCCGCCTGGGGGTTATTGATCGCAGTCTTGGAAACACGATTAGATTACCCGGGCTGGGAACAGCCGCCAGGCAGGGGCCGCGGGAGAAGCGCAAAGCTTCTTGTAAACGGCTCCCCAAGGGTGCGGGGTGGGAGGGCGCAGAAGGGGGGCTTGTGCCTGTGGGCTCTCCCAGGGGGGCCGCTGGTCCAGTGCTCCCAGAATAAGGGGGGTGAGTTACTGGGGCCCTCATTCTGCTGGTTTGGAAATGGAGGCTCTGAGAGGGCTTCCATAACCAGGAAGACCCGCTTATCCAGCTGCATTCGCGGCGCGCCCCATGTGTGTAGGCACGTGCGGGGCACATTCATCCATTAGCACTATTACTGTTGTAGTAAATAGCAACTGTCTCATGACTGACCTGGTGGTCCTGCGAAGCCTTTAGGCGCCTGTCTCTGGTCACTGCAACATGTAGGGTGGAGGAGTCTAGGATACCATTTTACAGATGGGGGACTGAAGTCCCAGAGCTGTCACAAGCCACTGGGCTGAGCCAAAACATGCAACCCGTTGCCTACCTTCATTCCTAAGGAGTCTCCCCGGTTGGGTCACTTGGGGAGGGGAGGGAAGGGACTGGCTTTGGGGGGCCCAGCCCTTCCACTGTCTCTATCCCCTTCTGTACTCACAAAGGCCTCTGGAAGGTGCTTGACCTTGGGGGACAGAGCTGAAGGGAAATTCAGCCTCCAGTGTGGGCTGAGGAGGTAGGTGAGTGGAGGCACAGTAGGAGCTGCTGCTGGTGGCCACCCATGCTCACCCCAGATATGCCCTCAGAGGCCCAATTCCAAATGCTCCCATAGCTGGTGTTTGTCGATTGACTAAACAATACTACTTAGCAATGATGGTGACGGTAGTAAATTAAATTGTAACTGCTCAGACTGGACTTCCACTCTGGATAACACTCCCAGGCTCATCTTCTGCACAAACCTGTGCCATGCCATCATTGGCAACGTTTACGGGATGCTACTGTATGCCCTTGCTACCCCGTTCATCTCCTCAACAGCCCTGGAAGGCAGAAAACAAGGCAGCTGGCCTGGTCTACAAGTGGGAAACCGAGGTTCAGAGAGGTTATGGGGCTTGTTCAGAGCCCCGATGAGACTCTAAACTCAGGTCTGTCTGTGTCTGACTCTGGGTTGTCTTTGAGGAAAGGGGCTTGATCATGTCTTTCTGAGGCTCTGAATGTAGGAAAACTGAGGCACAGAGCCTGGGAGGGGCCTGGGAGTTCTCCCAGAGCTTCCAGTAGGAGCCGGGAGGCAGTTCCAGCCAAAAGCTGGAGATTAGCCAGATTTGGGCCACAACCACACAGCATGACCTTGAGTACTTTACCAGGGACTAAGTATAGGGCAGGGACCTGCTGTGGGGTCTCAGTAGAGGGAGGTCCAGGGAGAGAAGCACACCCCTGGCCTCCCACAGGGGATCCCAGACCAGCCAACAAAGGGGCCCTACACAACAGGAGCTCAACAGATGCAGAGTAAGGGTTCAACAATGACAAGAGGAGGGACTGCTTGGGGGTTGGTCCTATGGTGAGGGCCAAACCCAGATCTCCTGGGCCCTGGGCAGGGTCAGAGGAAGGCTGGGGAGAAGGGTCCCCCATGTCCTGTCAGCGTCTGCCCTGCGCACCTCCAGCTTGGTGTTCCTGGAAGGCCCCACCTTCCTGCCCCTCTCAACTCTCTTCCCTCTCCCTATTTGTCTCTCGTTGCCCCTCTGTTTGTCTCTATCTCTTTGTCTCTCTCTCCATTTCTGCCTCTGCTCTGTCTCTCCATCTCTATTCTTCTGTCTCTGTCCATCTCTGTTCGTCTCTCCATCTCCGTCTCCCCCTCCCACTCTGGTCTCTCTTCTTGCGTTCTTAGTCACCTCTCTCCCTACTTCTCAGCTCTGCTCCAACCCTCCCTAGTCCCTCTCAGCAGCCATTAGCTGTGGCCTCTGCAGGTGCCCTTGCCCAACAGCTGTGAAGAGCCTCCTGGCAGGGGGGAAGGGGGTGGGTTACCACCATCTCCCTTGATGCAGAGGCTAGCTCACTCTCAGGGCCACAAAGACTGAGGAAGCTCCATGGCACCCCCTGCCCCTCCCAGAGCAGGATCCGCAGTGGCCAGGTTGTATGGACTTGGCTGGGCCCCCCGTCCTCTCTGGACAACATTACCCCGTTGTAGACAGTCAGGCTGGGGTGGGGGCAGGGGACCCTTAAAGGGCTGAGTCATTGGGTATCTGAGAGGGGACATGAAGGGCACCTTCCTTCCTTGTGGCCCAGTCCTGACCTGCACGCAGGCTGTGTGAGTCTGTGGACACAGACTCTGTGTCCCCAACCTGGGGCTCCCTAAGGGCCAGATGCCCATGGTGGGTGGACACCAGGGGCCAGGGGAAATGAAAGAATGAATAAACCGAGGGTCTATCCCTTGGATCTCACCTGCCTTCTGCCAAATCCCCACAGTCGGGGCTGGAGCCCTCAGCCCCTTCTCATGTCCTGTTAGGGAAATGGAGACACAAACAGGCCTGGGGCGCCAGAGGTGGGCAAAAGCTCCCCAGGCCTGGCCTGGACGTCCCCTTTGCCACTCCTGGGGGTGGTGGAGACACCTCAGGCCAGGAGCTTGGGCCTGGGCCATCTCCACCTGGTAGATTTCCCCCTACCCGGTGTTCCTCAGGTGCCCCTAATTTCCCCCTCAAGTCCTCCCAGGGTTTCCCTCTCAAGTCCCTTCTAATTTCCCCCAGTTCCTCCCCAGGTTCCCCTTCAGGTCCCTCCTAGTTTTTCCACCAATTCCCCTTGCCCAGGCCACCCCATGCATGTCTTCCTTAGGTTCCCCTCAGCAGCCCCTCTGAGTTCTCCCCTAAGTTCTCCCCCAGGTTTGCCCCAGGTTCTCCCCAAAAGTACCCCCCTACAGGTTCTTCCCCAGAGCTGCTGCAGGCTGAGAGCTGAGCAGGAATGCTGGGCCCAGAGAGGAGAAGGTGCTTCTGGCAGAGCGAACGGAAGCGGCAAAGGCCCTGAGGCAGGGATCAGAATGTAGAAGGAAGAAGGAGGCGGCTAGGAGCTGGCTCAGCTTTGTGGGGGCCTCATGGGCCCCGTGAGGACTCAGGTCCTCTTTTGGAATTCCCTGAGGAGCCAAAGGAGATGTTAGAGTAAGAAAGGGATGAGGAAGGAGTCACGTTTTACCCAGGTCCTCCAGTCCCTGGAGGGCAGGGATGTGGGGGGCAGGCGAGGAGACGGGAAGTAGGGATGAGGCTGAGCGCTGAGCTCAGAGCACACGCACACCAGGCAGGCTTGAGCTAGGACACACACGGGAGCGACGAGGCCAGGTTTGCCTTCCTGCCCAGCCCCTCAGTCCCGGGGGGAAGCTGGGCGGCCAGGAAGGGGTCCAGGCCCAGAAAGGGGTTTAGGGCAGCAGCCATGGCCCTGCAGGCCCCTCTAAAGCAGTAATTAAGGGCTGCGGCGTCCCTGCGGCGTGATGTATGTGCGCCTTAACTAATCATTTATTAGGGCACTGATGGTTCGTCAATATTAATTCATTTATTTAAACAACTCGGCTCTGTAATGAAGATGTTGCCTGAGAGGGGAGGCCGGCAGGTGGCGGGGCTGGGAATCAGAGAGGGGGCTCAGACCCGGGTCTGGGGTCTCCAGGGCCTGGGTGAAATGTCCCCACAGGTCAGGTTAAGCCAACATCTTGCTGGGCCGATGGGGAGATCGAGGCCAGAGCAGGAGGCGACCTGCCTGAAAAACTCATAGCAATTGGCGAGGGTGGGAAGGACTGGGACTCACCACTCTGGACACTCCACCGCTACTCACAGGACCCTCTTCCTGCTGTCCTGCTCCTGGAGGCCAAACACCGGCCGGGAGGACTACTGGCTAAAATGCCCACAGGTTAGCTAGCTTTTAGGGCTCTTTCCAGAGCTGTGCCCTCTCCCTGGTGCCCCTTGCCCAGTCTCCCAGCCGACCTGGTAGATTGGTGCAGACAGACATTTAAGGACAGAGATCAGATCACACCTCTCCTCTGCTCAAGAGCCACTCACGGCTCCCCAGCACCCTGCAGAGAAAATCCAGACTCATCGGTCTTCACTGACCGCCCTGATCACACCAGTCTAAAGGCCCCCATCACATCCCTGTCATCTGTGACCCTGGGTAAGGAAAGGGACCCTGTCTGGCCCACAGTGCGGGTAGCACTCAGCAAAAACCCCCTTTGCCACAGCAGACACTTTGGGGTCCAGGTATCAGCCCCTTGGCACCTCGCTTCTGCACAGCTGCAGCTGCCCATTCCCATGGGCCTGGGTGCCTCTTCTGAGTCTCCACTTCTGAAGGCCCTGGACACGAGGGGCCAAGTATCCCTCTCTGATCTGATGGATAAATGCCCGTCCTTTACCTGTGGCAGGGACACCTCTGTGGAATGTCCCTCAGGATCCCTGGAAATTCCTGACAGAGGGACCAGCATGGTCAAAGGCTTGGAGGTTTGGAAAGGCAACCTTCGAAGTTCTACCCAACTGTGGAGAGCACCGGAGAGGCTCTGGGTCTGTTAAGGAGCACGGAGTGTCTCAGGCAGGGAAGGAACATGCCCACTTTGCCCTCCAGATTTACAACTCTGCTCTGGGTTATAAGAGCTCCACTGGGAATCTGTGGCATGGCAAGCCTTAACTGAGCACCTACTGTGTACCAACCTTTGTTCTCTCTCCCAGACATGACATCGTGCTGAGCCCAGAACCGGCACCCAGTGCATGTTGCCATTGAAGCGCACAGGAGCCGGAGTAGGTGGTCAGACGGTCTGTGGCTGGTCTGACCTGACACCGGCTGGTCCACAAGGGAAGCACCCATGTATCTGAGGTCTCCCTGCTGCCTGTGGAACCTTCCAGCCACTCTGACAGTGTGGGAGGCAGGCAGCCAGGGCATTAAAGTTAACTTCCTCTTAAACAGACTTAATTAGTGTTCTTCAGTCCCACATAAATTAATCGTGGCCGGCCACGGAGGCTGGGATGCCCGATCGATGGGCAGCTGGACGACTGCGAGGAATTCTCTGGCTCATCCATCACGTTGCTCTGGCTGATAAAGGCTCACGGCTTTATCTTCTCCAACCAGACCCTGGCGGCCGCAGGGGGTCTGGGCAGGCGGTGGCCCCACTCTCAGCCCCAGTTTCCACATCCATGAAATGGGGGGATGTTCAGATGAGATGAGGTGGCCATGAACCTGGAGAGGAAGAAGGATCAGCCTGGTACTAAGTATCACCTCATTTAATCCTGGCAAGGGTCCTGCAAGGCTTCCATGTGGTCCTTAGTTCTTCTCCAGATGCACCAGCTGAGGATGGAAGAGATTGAGGGACGAGGGTATCGAGTCCCAGAATTTAGTTTAACCATGTTTCTAGGTGTCTCTGGCTCCAAGGGCTGGGATTTTGTAGACAGCCACCTGTCATTGGACTGTGTGCATGCTGTACCGAGGGAGGGGCAGGAGGGACTGAGAACCCCCCAGAAGGCCCTGCACCTTAAACTCTGAGGGGAAGAGGGCACCCCAAATCTTCAGGAGTCAGAGGGCTTGAACAGCGTTGGAGGACCCCAGGAGGCAGAAGGTGCAGGCAGCCCCAGGCCACCCTCCTGCAGAAGCCCAGCCTGGCACATTTGCCCTTCCAAGGCCAGGAGACCAGGCAGGTGCCTCCAGGCACCTCACATTCCCACATGTCTACACAAAAGTCCTGTGAATACCTCCTGAGCACCAACCCCTGGGTTGCACCCCCGGGTCCGGGTGGTGACCACATGGGAGTGGCCTCTTTCTGTGGTACAGACAAATGCCTAATTAAAAAAACGTGGGGGTTCAGGGAGGGCTTTCTGAAGGTAGGGGTGTTGGGCTGAGACCACGAGGAAGAAGAGAAGAGCTGAGGGGCAGGGGGACTGAGGGTGAATTGATGCCACCGTGAAGGTGTGGAGTGTGGGGAAGGCACGAAGGGTCTCCAGAAAGGCCCCCAAACCTAGAGCTATCCTGGAGTTGTGGGGAAAGGCAATGATAAAACCTCTGGTGAAGGGCAGAACCTGGCATGGGTACGGCACAAAAAGACGTGGCTTTCATCGGGGGTGGCGAACACTCAGAAATTCCCCAGAGGTTTTGTCTACAAGGGGCCTGGCTTTCCTTCAGGGGCTTGACTTAGGCCAAGGTTGGGGGCCCCTGTTTGAGGACTAGGGCACAGGGAGCAAATGCCCCTCAACTCAGGGAATTGTTGGATAAAGTTGAGACCTGTGAGGCCTCTGCCTCTAGGGCCTACAGGCTGGTGGCAGATGAAACTGAACAGGAACGCTTCCAGGTCTCGGAATCAGAGTTGGGTCTGAGGGAAGAACCCAGGGCTGGGGGAGCAGCCTGTAGGAGCATTGGAGGGTCTGTTTGGAGGACCAGGAGGGATCCCCAAGGAGGGGGTTTGAAGGAGAAAAGGAGCTGGCTGGGTAAGAGAAGACAGAGAGAACTGCATGTGCAAAGGCCCTGAGGCAGGAACCATATGAGGTTTGTTTGCTGTAGGTAGAGTGGGGGTGGGAGAACCTCAGAGACCAGGTGGGAAAGTTTGGGTTTTCCTGAGAAGGAAGGGAGCCATGGAGGCTTCCAGCACATGGTTGGGACAGCACATTGCAGCAATGCAGTTTTCCTTTGGGAAAGTCCCTTTCCATGCCACATGGTGGACAGACAGCCTGAAGCAAGAGGGAAGGAAGGAGGAGGTGGGGGAACCAAGGTCTAGGCAGAAAACGGGCGCCCTGGACTGTGGTAATGCAGAGGTGGGGAGAAGGGGCCAGATTAAAGATGATTTTATTTTTTATTTTTGTATTTACTTAAGAGAGAGGGGGAAGGGGGAAGAAAGAGAGGGAGAGGAACATTGATGTGAGACAGCCTTCCCCTTCCCTTTAGGGGACCAGGCACCTCTCTAAACTCACATGAATGGCCTGCAGTAGGTCTTCATATCTTATACCTCAGTTTCCCCAACTCTGAAATGGATGCAACTGATGGACGTGGCCCTGTCTGCGCCAGCAACAGACCCACACCTCCTCTGAGGAGGCTGCCTGCCTGCCCGCCCCCCCCCCCACCGTGCTGGCTTACGTTCCCGGGGAGGTGAGGCGCTCACCCTCTCCATGGGGCCTGTGGGTAGAGGTTTGATGTGTGTCGACCCAGGGCCCAGGGACGGGTCTGGGGGAGGCAGGAGGCAATTCTGAGAAGAGGTGGAGACAGTTCTCAGAAAACCCAAGACCCTGAGGGATGCCTTTCCCTTCTCAGAAATGCTCCCCCACCAACCAGGGAAGACACCTGAAAGAGGGTGGCTGCAGGCAGGGGACTTGAGCTGGCAGCAGATACCCAGCCCTAAGCTGCCCTGAATTCTCCCCTCTCCAGCAGGCAGCCCCTACCCCAGGCCTGTGTCTCTCACCTCCTGCCAGACTCCATGGGCCCCCATCCTTTCCCCCAGTGCCCAGGGATGCCCACCACCACCTCCCCAGTGTCCCTCATGGTTAGGGCTAAAGGCTTTTCAAACCCCTGTCCCTCATCATCTTGCCTCTCTCTGGGTAACCCCTCCTTCCTGCCTTTGGGCTGGCTGACAACCCATGAATCCAGGATTCACACGGACTCAGCTCAAAACTGGGGACTGCTTTGGCTGTGCCCTATCCACTGTCCAGGCATGGTCCCCTCCTGACATTGGAGAGGGGTTGACACCAGGACCCAAACCATCTCCTCCCTAGTGGTCCTCCAGCTGCTTGGGCCCAAAGGTCCTGCTGGATACAAGTAGCCCCTTCAAAGTGGAACGTCTCTGGGTCCTCTCCTCCAGGAAAGGAATTCAGCCTGGGGGACCCCCCAGGTGTCTTGGTTGGCAGCCCTGGGGTGGCAGGGCCACCTTGATGTCCAGGCGGGGAAAGGTCATATCACACTCCAGGCTGCTTCTTTCTTATGGCTGGGGTCTTCCCCCAGGAAGCAAGATCTTGCTTATCCCAGATTCTCCCAGTGTCCACAGAAGAAGGTAGGTCTGTGGACAGCGGTGGGCAATAATGGGGGTGAGACACAGGCAGAGCCCCTGCCTCAGCACTGGGGTGGAAGAGCTGAAGAGAAGGAACATCACCTCGCCCTCCCGCTCCGGGAGCAGACCCCTCTGCTGTCTGAAAATCCAGGTGGTCTCTCCAGAAGGAGCCTGAGCTTGGTAGTTTCAGTGGGGGTGGGAGGGGAATTCAATTACCGTAAGGTCCACCACCTGGCCCCTGGGTGCCCCTGTGTTTAGGGTATCGCCCTGCCTCACTGGTGGTGTCTTTCATGGGGGGACCCCACTTCATCAGTGCTCTGCCACCTTCTCCCATCCTCCCACAGCCCCCCTCCAAGGGGCTGTATGTGTCTAATTTCCAGGCACGGCAGCACCGCCCCCTCAGAAATCACTAATAGGTTGCCCGTCATAGCTTGAAACTTCCCAGTCTCCAATTTCTGCAACAAATATCAGGTTTCACACCCATTAGAAAGGCTTTAAAAATGGTCTGTCTAAACAACAGAAAATAACAAGTATTGGCAAGGAGGTGGAGAAGCTGGGACCCTCGCATATCACTGCTGGGACATAAGATGGAGTGGCTGCCGTGGAGGATGACAGCCTGGGGCTTCTTGGAAAGTGAGAGGGAGTCATCACCCACCCCAGCAGTGTGGGCAGCTGTAGCCTCTGGCTGTAACCCTGAGTTTCTTTAAAAATCAGGATAAAATTGACATAACATAAAGCTAACCACTTGAAAGTGAACCACTCAGTGGTTTTTAGTACATTCACAATAGTACATGCAACCAGCACCTCTATCTAGTTCCAGAACATTCCGTCACACGAAAATAAAGCCTGTCCCCATCAGCAGTCATCCTCATCCCCTCCCCGAGCCCCTGACAACCACGAATCCACTTCCTGTCTCTGTGGATGTGCCTGTTCTGGACATGTCACATACATGGGATCACACACCGTGTGGCCTTTTGTGGTTGGCTCCTCTCACTGAGCGTCGTGTGTTCATGGTCCGTCCACGCTGTAGTGGTTGTTGGTGCTTCACTCCTTTTCATGGCTGAGCGATGCTCCAGTGTGCGGGTGGACACAAGTTTATCTCGTCATCTGGTGATGGACATGTAGGTGGTTTCCACCTTTGGGCTGTCGTGGATCCTGTTTTCAATTCTTTGGGGTGCATGCCTGGGAGTGGAATTGCGGGGTCTTAGGGTGATTCAGTGTCTGGCTTTTTGAGGACACTCCAAGCTGCTTTCCACAGCAGCTGCCCATGTCTGATTTCACCTTCATACTCTGGGAGAAATACTCATCTGAGACAGTGGGGTGTGGGACCAGGAGGCTCCATGAGTGGGGCTGTCGCTGCAGCTCAGTCATACCATCACTCAGCGTTCCACCAAGCCTGCTCCGTTTTACCTCAGTTTCCCCATCTGACAAATGGGCAGAAGGGGTCAGACCAGGGTTTCAAAGGGTTAGATGGGAGAAGGCCAGTGGTTCAGATGGGTGAAACCAGGGCCCTCTCCTCCAGGGTGGGGGGGCAGATCGGGGGACATATGAGTTTTCTGTTGGCCAACTCCCCGCAAATCAGGGCTAAAACCACAGACATTTATTCTCTGACAGCTCCCCTTATTCTCAACCTCCCTCACCCTTGCTCTACCTTGGAGTTGGGACACCATTCATAGGGAACAGTTTGAGCCCCTGGGATTAGAGGATCTCCAATCACTCACTTACTGAATAAGCATTTATCGAGCACCTGCTGTGTACCAGGCCTCTGTGGCAGAGCTGGCTTTGTGAGCGTTATGCGTGGCCCCACACATGGCGCCACGCTCTGCAGGCACCTTCTCGAAAATTTTGCCCATTTAATCTCTGCACTTGTGTTTGGTGAGCAGAGGCTGGTGGACGGTGGAGAACAGAACACATGCACAACTCACATGTCCCCCCTGTCCCAGGGGCTCCATCTGTACCCTCCGGCTTCCGCAGTGTGAGCAGAACACCTGCATGACCAGAAGAGATGGAACAGCTTGGTCTGGGGCCGTGTTTCAGCGGCCTAGTGCGCACCAGATGCACAGCCTCTGGAACACGAGCGGTGCCGTTTTGGTGATTCTGCCCTCACGAACCCCACACTCTAATATGCACTCATTCACACTTCAGACTCACATTGCAAATAGAAACTGTCGCATTCCGGCTGCTCGTTCAAAGTTTTCATTTTTCTTTATGTAGAATGACAGGGAAGAGCAAATGGAAAAAACCATAAGTGGAGAGAGAGACGCCGTGAAAGAAGGAAAAAGCTTTACATCTTAGCACCTCGAATAACACCTTGTTTCTTGCATTTGGAACAAGTGGCCCTGCGTTGTTAGTTGCAGTGAGCCCTGCGAAGTACATAACAGGCCCTGTCTGCACACTGAGTGCTGGAGACAGTGTGAGCAGACCGACAGAAACCTCTGCTTTCATGGACCAGATGTTCTAGTGGGCAAAGAATACGTGAATAGTAGACATATAAGGTGATATCAGTTGTGGAGAAAAATTAAGGTAGGGAAACTGGAGAGGTTGGAGGGTTTGTAGTTATTTATTTGTTACAGGTATCAAATGCCTACTATGTGCTGGAGGTGATGGTAGCCTGATTTCAAGTTGTTTGAGTAAAAGGAGATTAAAAAATCTCATGGAAGGACTTTGATTGCCCAATGTGGGTCATGTGCCTGTACCTAGACCAATCACAACAGCCATGGGGAAGAGATACTACATGATTGGCTGGCTTGGGTAACACATGGATCCTTCTCAGATTGGGAGGAGACAGGGCTGGACACATATTTCCAGGCCCAGGTGGTTAGGGCTGGGATGAAGGATCAGGTGAAGTTATGGGCAAAGGCTATACTTCAGACTCAGATGAGGATTCACAGAGAATTTGCATTGGAGCTCGGGTTTTGAGGGATGAGTAGGAGTTTGACTGGTGATAAAGACAAAGGGTGGAGGACATAGCATCAGTGAGAGTGCATGGCTGTCAAAGGGGGCAGTGATGGAGGCCAAATCCTGAAGAGGCTTCCACACCAACCCAGGAGAGTGGGACTTCTGTCCCAATGCAAAGAACAGGCATAGAAAGTGTTTACAGCAGGGGAGGTATGTATCAGGTCTGCAAGTGAGAAAGAACCTGCTAAGGTGTGTTGGGGATGGTTTAGATGGAGAGCCAGCAAACTATGGCCTAAAAGCCAAATGTGGCCCTTGGCCTGCTTTTGTAAATAAAGTTTTATCAGCACACACTCATTTCTGTATCA
Organism: Macrotus californicus; assembly: GCA_007922815.1. Lineage (NCBI taxonomy): Eukaryota > Metazoa > Chordata > Mammalia > Chiroptera > Phyllostomidae > Macrotus > Macrotus californicus. The sequence goes on from VMDR010000044.1 coordinate 222,731, forward strand.
TCTACAGTGCTTTCACTACAAGGGTAGAGCTGGGCAGTCCTGAGATCATCTGGCCCACAATCCTGAAACTATTTATGCTCTGGCCCTTTGCAGTCTGGTCTAAAGGAATGAGAACAGAGTGGGTAGGAGACCCAAGAGAAGGCAAGGCCATCGGCATGCTGCAGAGGGGTCCTGTTTCAGAGGAAGACTGTTCCATGAGGTACTCAGGAAGCAAGACGGAGGATGTTGGAAAGCCTGAATGTGGGGTCAGGGGAAGGAGAGGGGCAGCATTTCTAGCTGGGAGATGGTTGGATAGTGTGGCTGTCACTGATGTGGACACAGGAAGACCCTGAAGCCAGTTAAACTGGCTGAGTTTGGGACCTGGGATGGTAGGAAGGGGCTCTCGGTAGAGGACCTGGAATCCTCTGTGGGTCCTGGTGGGGGTGGGGTTGGGGTGGGGCAAGCCTTCCAATGGGCCGGGGGCCCTTGCTGGCTATCTTCAGAACGGCCTTGCGGTGTCGGAGCTCACATAGCAACCTTTGGGAACAGCCTAGAACAGTGGTCCCCAGCCTTTTTGGCACTAGAGACAGATTTTTTGAAAGACAATTTTTCCATGGACTGAGGTAGGGAGCAGGGAAGACAGGAAGCAGAGCTCAGGTTCAGGAGGTGGGCAGGAGACAGGAGGGGAGCTCAGGTGGCAATACGATGGCAATGGCATCCACGGGCGGGGAGGAGGGAGGTTAGGGACCCCTGGTCTAGAAGACCTGACAGCCTGAAAATTCTGAGGGTCCTGCATTGCCAAAAGGCAGACATCAGGTATGGAAGCCCTCCTGGGTGGCTGCCTGGCTGATCCAGGGGGAGCTGCAGAGTCAGGAATGGCCTGAGCTGTTGGAGGATGTTCTGTGCCAGGAACCCCACAGGCCCTTGTCTTCAGGATATTTGATGTGGGACTACTGCAAGTGACCTGTGCTGTGGGGGCAAGGTTGACACGGGCTTAGGGTCAGCTTGAGCAACGCTTCAGATGACCACCAGAGGCACGAGGGCCTCATCCACTCACAATGAAGACACTTGAGTCTGCACAAAATTCCCCGTCCAGCCTTGACTGTGCCTTGTGAATGCCCCAGGGCAGAGCTGCTGGATTTGTCCTGATGGCCTCTGCTGACCGGGCACCCCAACACCCTGCCTGGGCCCCTGTGGCCTCCCTCCATCAACCTGGGCCCCGCCTGGCACAGACGCTGGTGTCCAAGCGTGCCCGGAAGGATGGGCCGTGGGGAGGGCCCCGCGATCAATAGCTCTGCCAGCTACCGGGGCAGATGGAAGCCAGGCCTGGGCGGCCGCTTGCTATCCCCCTTCCCACCCTCCAGGAAGGCGGATAAGATTCGGGGACCCTCTTGAGCGAAGCCCGGCACCCGCCTGCCGCCCAGCACCCCTATCTGCCATGGAAGGACCCAGTTCCTGAATTGCTCCGACAGGCCATGTAACAGGCCTCCACCGAAGCCTTTAATAGCCGGGGCCTAATGTTTTATTGTTGGTTTTAAAAGTGTAATTAGTTCAAGTGTAAACAGAAAAAACCTGCTTAATTAAGAATTTTTAAACAGGGGCATAAAGCTTGAGCGGAAACGTTGGTGAACCCCTAGAGCTGCTTTCATAAAATCGATCGGAAGAGGCTCCGAGTGGAGGGGTTGGGTGGGGCGGGAGGGGGGCCTGGGGGGGGACTTTCGATGCAGGCTATTCGCCTGCCAGGGCCGGGGCCCCAGAGACCTGCCGGTTTACGATCAGGGTCTTGGGACCAGTGCCTAATGATTTTTACGCATTAATGGAGTTGAGAGTTGGCCAAGACAGGCTGTTTAAGAAGCCTTTATGGGTGGCTTGGAGCTGAGTCATGTGACCCCAGGGCGGGCTCGGTGGTGAGAACCCCAGCGCCTGGCCAGGGAGGCCTTGTTGCTGCCCATTCTCTTTGGGCTGGTGGGCTGGGGGCCCTCTTGGCGTGGGCCACACACACACCGGGCATCTCTGGATGGAGGCTTGGTGGTCACTGGGACACCTGCTGGCCAAGCATGCCTGTCCCCTGCATGTGTCAGTGCCCTCCCTCCCTCAATGTTCAGGGCTTAAACTTCCCACTTGATGTAGGCAGTGTCCGCCTTCCACCAGGGACAAGGCAGTGTCCATGGTGGTACTGGAAGTCTTGGTTCACACCAGGGCCTGGGGCGAGATCAGCTGGACTTGGTCTCTGGGGAGGGGCTGGTGGGACTGTCACCTACAGGAGGTCAAGGAGGCCCCAGATTGGGGCCTGATCACACACTGAGTCCCAGAGTTTGGCTATTCGGAGTGTCACAAGCTGGAGAAGTAGGAGAAAAGTTACAGAGAGCTGAGGGGTTGATGGCACTGTGTCTATGCAGGCTGGAACCTGGGGGCTAAGGGTCGGGGGTCTGGGCACAAGCCAGGCGGTGTGTGGAGCAAGGGCTCTGGCCCAGCCTCAGCTCCTTTGTCTGCCAAGGGGTCTGTCCACTCCTTATCCCTCTCCAACCCCCACAGCATCTTTCTGAAAACAAAAATACCAAGGTGCATTTTGCAAGCAGGTGGCTGATGGCTAGGGTCCCACTTCTAGCCTCAGAGCCTCTCAGGTGGAGAGGGGTTGGATGGTCGTCTTCACCTCCATCCCTGGGACCCCCTCAGGTCCACCCAATTGTACTCAGGGGACACAGGGGACAGGAGCTGGCCTGGTCCGTGGTCCTTGCACTCTAGAAGCTGCGCGGATTCTGTTGTTGCTGTCACTGCATCCCACCCGACCGGCACACTGCCCCACTGGACAGGCATGGATCCCTGGGCTTGCCCAGTGTCCATAGTGACCCAGGTATCGAATCCAGCAGTGTCTGGATCCAAGGCCTGAGCTCGGAACTGCTGAGCCAGCTGAAGGCAGCCAGGAGGGTCCAGGGTAGAGGCCTCAGAAGGCTCTCCATTTCCAGAACAAAGAGGCTACCTGCAAGGGGTCCGGTGGGGAGTGGGGGCACAGTCCCTGGCATCTTGGTAGAAAGGGCCTCATGGGACAACTTTCTGGTGATCAGTGAGACTGAAATGGCCTGGGGCAGACCAGCGGTCAGAGCAGGGGACCCCAGATCAGGACCTCCTACTTCCCTGACCTAAGGGACAGAGGTGTGTCTCCAGTAGCCTGCCTGCATTCCCTGGAGTTGGGGGCCTCTGGGCTGGACCCCCAGGTTGGTGGGTGCTCCCTATGAATCATGCAATAAAAATTCCATGAAAGCGGCCAGCGTTGAGGCCACTGTTTGGAGCTCTGCCTGCTCCCAGCGGCAACGGTGAAGGCAAATCAACAGGTGGAGAGGCGCCCGGGTGGGGTACTTTTCTCCACTGTCAGGGAGGCAAATACTCAACACTGCTGTGGGGAGACACCAGGCCAGGTGTGCTGGGAGCTGGGCCTGGGCCAGATGTGCGGATACGGCCGGCAGAGCACGTCTGCAGGCCAGTGGTCAGGGCTCCAGCCTCACTCTGCTGCTCTCCTGTTTGCGGGTCACTCTGTGTCTGTATCTCTGCATGTTCTGTGTTTCTCTTTGTCTTTCTATGACTTTGTATATTTTTATATTTCTCCTTTCTTTTTACTCTCTTTTTATCTGGGTCTGTCACTGTCTCTCTCTGCCTGTCTCTGGCTCTGTCTTTCCCTGTGTCTCTGTCCCTATCCGTCTGTCTCTCTCAGAATCCAAACTAAGACCTGAGATTTCCTCCATAAAATGCTCCCCCCAGGAGAACACATGCCCAGCTCTGAAGAGAAGCCCTCAGTCCAGGTCAGAACTCAGTCAGGGGCAACTCCCTGTGGCCCCCAGACTCCTTCCCTGGCCCAGGTTGATTATCCCCTGTCTATAATGTATTTGTTCAAATTTGAACAAGTTCCCATCATGAAAAAGCCACAAGATTTCCATAGGAAAATCTGATTTTGGTCACTGGACTGCTGTGGCCCCCCCGGTGTGCATTCCTGATGGGGTCTCAACCCCCTGGCCCCACCAGCCACAGCATCCTGTGCATAGTCTGCTTAGAGCCACACCATCTGTGAAGTGGGCTGTGTACTACAGATGAGCAAACCCAGATACCTCCTCTTTTCCCCACCCCAGGTTCAAATCTCCCTCCAAGGGGGACCCTAGAGGAGTTCTCAACCCCTTGGAGCCCCAAAGTTCTCATCTGCAAGATGGGGTTGTTTCAGGAAATGACTCCATTTCTCTGAGATGAGCAGGGCTCCCTTAGCAGACAAGATGCTTGTGAGTATGAGAAATAGGAAAGGAGAGAGTGGGTTGTGTGGCTCGAGGGAGAGAGCTGAAGGGACAGCCACCAGGGGCCTTGTGCTAAGTCCCTCTCCCATCTCCCCAGGGTTGAGCACTTCCCTCCAAATAGCATCAGTCTGGGGGAATGCAATAGTCCCCCTCCTGACTCCCTGTCCGCCCTATAGAGCCCATGTCCTACAGAGGAGCCAGTTGCTGGGCTCGGGGGTAGAGGTCTGGGTGGACACAGGGGCTCTCCGACACTGAATTGTGAGGCTCAGTTAATGAGTTGCATTTTTAAAAAGATTTTATTTACTTATTCTTAGAGAAAGGAAGGGAGAAATAGAGGGAAAGAAACATTGATGTGTGAGGGGAGGGAAACATCCATCAGTTCCCTCTTCTATGTGCCCAACTGGGGACTCAGCCTGCAACCCAGGCAAGTGCCCTGACTGGGAATCCAACCGGCAGCCTTTCAGTTCACAGGCCGGCACTTAATCCACTGAGCCACACCAGCCAGGGCTGGTTGCGTTTTTATACACCAATGTTGGATGATCAGAAAGAGAAACTAAGAAAACAATCTCATGTACAATTGCATAAAAAAATTACCTAGGAATAAATTTAAACAAAGGAGTAAAAGACCTGCACTCGAAAAATTATAAGACGTTGAAGAAGATACAAATATATGGAAGCATATACTGTATTCATGGACTGGAAGAATTAACATCATTAAAACGTCCATACATCCCAAAGCATTCTATAGGTTTAATGCAATTCCTATCAAAATACCAACAGCACATTTTACAGAACTAGAACAAATAATCCAAAAATTTATATGGAACCACAAAAGACCCTGAAGGCCACAGCAATCTTGAGAAAAAAGAACAAAGTTGGAGGTATCACACTACTACCTGATACCAAACTATACTACAAGGCCATAGTAATCAAAACAGCATGGTACTGGCATAAAAATAGACATATAGATCAATGGAACAGAATAGAGAGCCCAGAAATAAACCCAAACCTATATAGTCCATTAATATTTGACAAAGGAGGCAAGAGCATACAATGGGGTCAAGAGAGTGTCTTCAATAAATGTTGTTGGGAAAATTGGACAGATACATGCAAACAAATGAAACTAGACCACCATCCCACACTATATAAGAATAAACTCAAAATGGAATAAAGACTCAAATATAAAACTCAAAACTATAAAGCTCCTAGAAGCAAACCTTGGCAGTAAAATCTCTGATATTTCTCTTAGCAATATTTTTTCTGATAAATTTCCTCAGGCAAAGGAAACAAAAGAAAAAAATAAATAAACAGGACTATATTAAACTAAAAAGCTTTTGCACAGCAAAGGAAACCATTAACAAAACAAAAAGACAACCTATCGAATGGAAGAAGATATTTGCCAATGATGCATCTGTTAAGGAGTTAATATCAAAAATTTATAAAGAGCTCACCCTGGCTGGTGTGGCTCAGTGGATTGAGTGCCAGCCTGTGAACCAAAGGGTCACCAGTTCTATTCCTGGTCAGGGCACATGCCTGGGTTGCAGGCCAGGTCCTCAGTAGGGGGCACTTGAGAGGCAACCACATGTTGATGTTTCTTTCCCTCTCTCCCTCCTTTCCCCTCTCTCTAAAATAAACAAATAAAAATCCTTAAAAAATTTTATAAAAAACTCACATAACTCAACACCAAAAAGCAAACAATCCAATTTAAAAATGAGCAGAGGATCTGAATAGACACATACCCAAAGAGGACATACAGATGGCAAATGATATATGAAAAGATGCTCAGTATCACTAACCATCAGAGAAATACAAATTAAAACCACGATGAGATACCATCTCATACCTCACAATGCCTATCACAATAAATCAACAAACGAGTTCTTTTGAGGACGTGGAGAAAAGGGAACCCTTGTGTACTGTTGGTGGGAATGCAGACTGGTGCAGCCACTATGGAAAAGAACACGGAGGATCCTCACAAAATTAAAAATGGAAGTGTCTTATGACCCAGTGATTCCGCTTCTAGGTGTATGAGTATATACGAAGAAACCCAAAACACGAATTCAAAAGGACGTATGCACCCCTCTGTTCATTGCAGCGTTATTTACAATCGCCAAGATATGGAAGCAACCCAAGTGCCCATCAGAAGATGAGTGGATAAAACAGCTACGGCCATAAAAATGGAATGTAATCTTACTATTTATAACAGCATGGGTGACCTAGAGGGTATTATACTAAGTGAAATAAGTCAGACAGAGGAAGATAAATACCATATGTGGAGTCTAAAGAACAATACAAACAAACAAACAAAACAGAAACAGACTAACAGATACAGACTGAGGGTTGCCAGAGGGGAAGGGTGCTGAGGGACTGGGTGAAAAAGTGAAGAGGTTAATGAGTACACAGGGTAGTTACAGAATAGTCCCAGGGATGTAAACCACAGCATAGGGGGAATGCAGTCAATAATCTCGTAATAACTACGCACGTTGCCAAGTGGGTACTGGACATATCGGAGGGAACACTGTGTGGAGTACATAGTTTTCTAACCACTATACTGTGCACCTGAAAGTAATACGAAATAACGATGAATGTAAAACAAATGGTTGAGACGGTAAATTTTATGTTATATAGTTTTAACATACTACAAAAGCTTCTTTGCAAATGGAAAAAAAGATGAAATAAAACTTATGTGCAGTGAAAGGCACAGATCTTCGTCTTGAGTATAATGAGCTGTAACCCTATATGACTCATCTAGAAAGAATCCCGCCCCATTGGCAGGCTGTGGCTCTAACTCATGAAGTTTAGTTTCTCATGTTATTGATCATCTGTGCTTCCTCTTGTGGGAGTTTCCTTGTTTTGTTTGTTTGCAATGAAATCTGTGGTCATGAAGAACCAGAAACCACCTCAATGTCCCTCAAAAGCAGGCCTGGCTCCTGGTAGAACACTGTGGGGCTCTGAAAGTGCTCACGTGGCCTGAGAGCAGAGACATGTCACCCAGTGACAACTGCGAGGTCAGAAAGCATCAAAAGAGAGACACATGAGCAGATACAAGGCTTGAACAAAGCCAGCCTGTGTCTGGAAGGAGACCCAAGACCCTGGTGGCATGTGTCACTCGGGAGAAGGACTGAGACGTGGGTCTTTTTGCTGTGTTCTATTTCATGCGACTGAAAATATTTTTTTACCACTTCATATAATAAAATAGATGTGCTTGTAATTTAAAATCTACTGCTGGTGCTGTCACCCCCAGAGAGCTGAGACCCCTCTCCAGCCCAGGGTTGAAAAACCCTTTTCTGGTTGAAATTTCTATCTTGTCTTCCCCTGCCCCACTCTAGCCCCTTAGGTCTCACCTATAGGCGTTTGGGGCTCATCACTCCCCCTGGCAGAGAGAGGACTGGGTGTCCCTTCCCAACCATGACTCACCCCCTGCATAGAGGGGTCTGGATAATTGTTGACTGGGAGATGGGAATACAGGCACACAGACAGAGACACAAGTGGATGAACAGGCCAAAGGCTGGACAAATAGGTGGAGGGTGGGTGGATAGAAGGAACCACATGAAAGTTTTAGAGCAGGACCTGGCACATAGTCAGCAATCAATTTAGTGTTAGCTTGTGGCAGGTAGGGGGAGAGAAGTGGGGGCTAGGAAATGGAATGAATGAGTGGCTAGGTGGTACAAGGATGCATGAACAAATGAATGAGTGAAGCCATGAGGGACAAGTGAACACTTAGGCAGACTAGATATGCAAATAATTACCTACATCAATATGTAAACAAATGTTTAGGTGGGTGGGTCAGTAGGTGGATGAATGGGTGAATGATGGATAAGTGCATGGGCCTATTGCTGGATAATGGATGGATGATCAGACAATGGATGGTGGATGGAAGGCAGAGGAAGGAACGGACAGGTGATGGGTGAATGGAAGTATGGAGGGACAGCTAGCTGATGGATAAATGGATGAATGTATGGACAAAAGGGTATATTATGGATGGTAGTTCTATAGATGGCCAGATAGGTGAATGAATGGATGGACAGTAGAACGGCTAGATAATGATGGGCGGATGACGTACAGATGAACTATGGATGGATGGGTGGTTGGATGGATGGAATGAATGAATGAGTGGAGGGTGAATGCATGTATGGATGGTGACTGGACAGATAGATGACCATACACATAGACGGATGAACAGATGCATAGACAGATAGGTGGATGGACCATTGTCCCCATGCATCCTACATCCGATGGAGTTGCATGCCATCACTTGTAAAGCAGTATTGGCTCACAGATACTGCACTTCCAGGACTGTAGGCAGCCATCTGGTTCTCTCTGGTCTCAGTATCTCCCCATAGACTCACCCAGGGGGAGGGGACATGCAGGGTCCCAGTGTCCTCCATGTTACCTCTCCCACCCCACCCTGCACTCCTCATCACAAGGAAGGACAAGTCCAGGAGCCAGGAATGAGGTGGAAGATGCAAAAAGGTAATTAATCTATGAAGAGGGAAGCAGTGTTAATACCTTGAAAACACTGGGGACACACTGTCAGCTCCTACCAATTAGTGGCCTAAACCTGTGTGGGTGCTCTCCGTGGTGTGGCCGAGTTGATTACTCTAATTAATTTTGCATTGACCTGCATGGATGTGCTGGGAGAACGCTGATCAGCCTGGGAAACGGACCCTGCCAGCCTGCTTGAAGCTCCCAAGGCCTGGCCTCCCTTTACCCAGCCATTCAGCCCCCCACTCACTGCCCAGTCCACAAGGTCAAACAGCTCCCCACCTGGTCTTAGTTACCCTGGGAAAGGGGGCAGCCCCTCCTCTCCTGAGTCCAGCCAATTGCCCAGGACACACACCTAGACTTGCCCCGCTTGCTTCTTTGCAGAATAGGGAGGGGGCACAACTGGGAACCCACACTTTCTCTAGCCTTGTATCCTTGTAACACCAGCGGGAGGAACAGAGGCACCTCCCAGGGCAGAGGAGACCCCTTAGCTGGCCCTGACACCATCTGTGGTTACTGGAGCCTGCCCAATGAGACAGAATGAGGGTGGGGGCACCGTGAGTCAAATGCTTGCAGCTAATGAAGCTTTCCCCACAGTGGCTTCTGGTGACAGCCAGGCTCACCTTCCACCATGCACGGGTGACTTTCCTAAATCGAAGGAAGTATTAGTTTCCCATTTCTGCTGTAACAGATCATCACAAACTCAGTGGTGTAAAACAAGGCAGATTTGCTCTCTGACAGTTCTGGAGGTCAGAATTCCTAAACTCCAGGTGTGGGCAGAGCTGGTCTTTCCAAAGCCTCTGGGAGAGAATTGTTTCTGGTCTTTTCCAGCTTCTAGAGGGGCCACATCCCTGGCTCATGGCCCCTTCTTCTGTCTTCATAGCCAGCAGTGCAACCTCTTCCATCTCTGACTCTGACCCTCCTGCCTTCCTCTTGTGAGGACCTTGGAATGACACTGAGACCCCTAGGGAATCCAGGGTCATCCTCATCTCAGGACTTAATTCTATCTGCAAAATCCCTTTACTGCATGAAGTGTCATGTCCACAGTTCCCAGGACCAGGATGGGGACATTTTTGCGGGGGCTGTTATTTTGTTGGCCATAGAAGAACATCCCCATACTGAGACAAAGCAATCTCCCAGCTCTGGTCAGGAGCTGGGTACAGCCATGTCTGGATGGACTGTTGGACTTGTTCGGGTGAACAGAAAACCCAGGACAGGAGCCAACACACCCAGAGAAAACATGGGACCAACATCCATTCCCAGGCTCCTCCTGTTTCCCCAACAGAGGACTGAATGGAATGACCTCCAGTGTTCAGTTACTATTCTTATAATCACTGGATGAATACACACACACACACACACACACACACACTTCCATCCCAGTGAAGATCTGCAATGTTTCCTTAACCCCAGAAGGCACCCTCCTGCCTCCTAGTAGTCTGTGCTCCCTGGAGGTAACCTCCATCATCAAGAATTAGTTTCAGCTCTGGCTGGTGTGGCTCAGTGGATTGAGCACTGGTCTGTGAAACAAAGGGTCATCAGTTCGATTTCCAGTCAGGGTACATGCCTGGGTTGCGAGCCAGGTTCCCAGTAGGGGGTGCATGAAACGCAACCACACATTGATGTTCCTCTCCCTCTCTTTCTCCTTCCCTTCCCCTCTCCCTAAAACATAAATAAACAAAAATCTTTTTAAAAAAGAATTAGTTTCAAATGTGTTTGAAATTCACATAACTGGAATGTATGTATGTCTGGCTTCTGTTGCTTGACCTCATGTCTGGGAGATGCACCATGAAGGTGGATATATTGGTAGCTCATGTTTTACTATTGTCCTGTAATATCCCATTGTATAAATACACCTCCATTTCTTTGTTCCACTGTATTTGGGTTGGATGGACATTTGGGTCATGCCCTGTTGGGGGCGCCCATGAGCAAATCTGCTGTGAATCATCTTGCATAAGTTTTTTTTTTTTTGTGTGTGTGTGTGTAGACCTGAGCCCCCATTGGTCTGGTGCATTTTCTCAGGAGCGCAATTGCTGGGACCCAAGATAAGTGGATAGGGCCAGTCTTCCAATGTGGTTGAACCAACTTTCACCGCCCCCCCCTTGGCCATGGATGAGAGTTCTCGCTCCTTCACTGCAGCAGGATTGGCTAGTAGTCAGGAGAAAAGAATCCATTCACACCATTTTCTAGCAAATTGGTCATCACACATCCGACTTCACTTAAAGGTAACTAAAAACGAGAATAAAGAGCAAGAGAACCAAGAAAAGAGCCCAAACCTTCAAGATTAGAAAGTAAAAAAAGTAAATTGAATATCCTTCTAAAAAAATCAAGTTTACTAAAAACAAACGACCTACAGAAGAAAAAAACCCAGGTAGGTTAGGCTCAGATTTCTCCTCCGTGACCTCACATTTTAAAGGCAATAAAAGCATTTTTACCAAAAAACAATATACATGTGTATAAGTGTGAGCAGTGATGGATGATGAACTAAGCAGATGGTGGGAACCCTTTCCACAAGGCACACATATATGAGGTTACCATGATGTACACGTTAATGATCTTACAGTTTTATTCATTAATTATACCTCAATAAAGCTGGTGGGGTGAGGGGAACAGAATAAAAGACAATAAAGCAAAATGTTTGGATAAGAAAGGACCGTGTTTTGAGCTATATTCTGGCAAGTTGTCATTCACTTACGAAGGCAAGAACCACACGTGTTCAGGTAGAAGCCAGGAAATGCATCACCTCCGTGTTCTTCCTAAAAAGTTGGATGGATGGCATGCTGCGGATGGGGAGAGAAAGCAAGATAAGTAAATCCCCAAGAAGTGGCAATTACACACTGCACTGGGTATGCATAATGATTGGAAATGTGAGTATAAGACAGGTAGTAAATATACATTTTGAGAGATGATGTATAATTTACAAACATAATAATTTAAGAGCAAAAAACTGGGATAAAGTTCTCAATTATATCAACAAAAATTGAGAGTTTGAGGGATTCAGCTAAAGATCATTAATGGGTATGGAGTCCATAGATACTGTTCTTTTCAACTTTTAAAAAAATGTCCTATTAAGTTGACATACAATATTATGTTAGTTTTAAATGTACAAGATAAATACTATTTTTTAAAATAAAATTGCATATTTGAAAAATAAAGGCCACTGTTGTTTTAACCTAAAAGTGACTACTGGTAGAACAACAAAATGCTGTATTCTTCCCCAATTAACGAAGAAAAAGTATCCAAGACAACACCGACCAGAATCACAGAAACAAAGTAATCAGCAAGGGGCATCGATGGAAGAAAAAATAGGACCACATTATCAGAGTAAAACCAGATATCTCTGGTTTACAAGTAAATGCCCATGAGATAAGCTCACTTAATTTTTTTAAAGACTCAATTTTGGGGGTGATCAAAATACAAAATCTAACTTCATGTGCACACAAGACACCCAGGTGACTTGGAAAATTCAAGGGAAAAGACAGTTCCATGCCATGTGGGGTTCTGGGACAGAAGCGGGACATGGGAGGAAAAGCAGGGAAATCGAATGAAGTGCAGAATTCAGTTCGTTAGTAAATGTGCCCATGTTGGTTTCTTAGCTGTGACAAGTGTGTCACTGGTGATGTAAGATGGTAACATTGGAAAACATCTATATTATCTTTATAGCTCTTCTGTAAGTATACAATTATTCCAAAATTTTCAAAGTTTTTTTAACATAGGAGAAAATCTGGTGATGACTTTTTAGGTACAAAGGGATGGTCCATGAAAGGCATCACTGACAAGGTGGCCTTCGTTAAAATTAAAAACTTCTGCTCTGTGAAAAGTGCTGTCAACAGAATGAGAAGACGAGCCATGGCCTGGGAGGTGTTTGCGAAGGACACATCTGATAAAGGACTGTCGCCCACAATATGCAAAGAACTCTTCAAACTCAACAACAAGAAAATAAACACCCAATTTAAAAACGTGCCAAAGACCTTAACAGACACCTCCCCAGAGAAGATACACAGATGGCAAATAATCACATGAGAAGATGTTCCACGTCCCATGTCATCCAGGAAATGCACATTAAATAGCAACGACAGACCAGCACACACCTATTCAAGTGGCCAAAACCCAGAACACAGCCAACACCAGTGCCGGGGAGGGCGTGGAGCAGCAGGGACACGCCCTTTGCTGGTGGGAGCACAAACGCGCAGCCACGTTGGAAGGCACTTCCGTGGCGTCTTACAACATTAAACACACTCTTACATATGACCTGGCAACTAATTTCCTTGGTATCTACCCAGAGGAACTGGAAATTCGTGCCGACACAAAAACTTGTCCACAAATGTTTATGGCACTTTTATTCATAATGGCCAAAACTTAGAAGTAACAGAGATGACCTTCAGGAGGCAAATGGATAAATAACTGTGGTATATCCAGACAATGGAATATTATTCAACGCTAAAAATAAATGAACTGCGCAATAAATGAAAAGATATAAAAGAACCGTAAATGCATCACTATGTGAATATGCATAAATTACCTAGTGCATATTTTGACCTGAAAAAGCTTTGTGCTGTATTATTCCAACACTATAACATTCTGGAAAAGGCAAAACTGCGGAGACAATACAAAGATCCGTGGTTTCCAGTGATGGGGGAGGAAGAGGAATAGACAGAGCGCAGCGAATATTTAGGGCAATGAAAATGCTCTGTCTCCCAAGATGGCGGCCACCATGAGGAAGGCGGCTGCAGAAGATGTCAATGCTACATTTGAAGATCAACAAAAGATAAACAAATTTGCACGGAATACAAGTAGAATCACAGAGCTGAAGGAAGAAGTAGACGTAAAAAAGAAACAGCTGCGAAAATATTTAGAAGACGCCTGCGAGGACGTCATGTTCGCAGATGACGACTGCTGGATGACACCATGACAGACTGGTGCCGTTTTCATTAGCCATTCTCAAGAAGAAACACAAGAAATGTTAGAAGCAAAGAAAAAGTTGCAGGAAGAAACTGACACCTTAGAATCCAGAGTGGAATCCATTCAGCGGGTGTTAGCATTTGAAAGTTCAGTTATATGCAAAATTTGGGAGCAACATCAACCTTGAAGCTGATGGAAGCTAAACATTTTATAATACTTTAAAAATTGTGTTTAATAAACTTAAATATGTTTAAAAAAAAAAGAAAAGAAAATGCTCTGCCTGACTCTGAAATGGTGGATACATGACATTATACACGTGTCCCAACCCATACGCTGTCCAACGCCAAGAACGAGCCCCGGTGTCAATTAAACTACGGGCTCGGGGTGACCGTGACGTACCAACATAGGCTCCTCAGTCGTCAATGCGCACCAGCCTTGCCGGGGATGTTGACAATGGGAGAGGCCGTGTGTGTGCAGGGCAGAGGCTCAGTGGGAAACCTCTTGTTTTCCACACGCTTTTGCTGTGACCCTAAAACTCCTCTAAAAAATACAGTATATTTAAACAGCAAAAGAATGGACAAAGCTACACCAGGCAAATGAAGGACCAAAATGCAGGAAGGGCCATGATTCGGAGACAAAAACAAACTGTGGATAAAAAAGAATGGAATGTGTGAGGAAGCCCATTTATTATTGTTAAGAACATAATACAAATGGAAACCTAACTGTCAGGAACCCGAATGTGCCAAAGGAATGCTCCAGGCGGCTACCCAAAGGGGACAGCTTCAGAAATACGGAAAAAAAAAGTGGGCTGGTGCCTCTTGAGCGGCTTTAACCCACCCCTCCTAGCACTTGTCAAAGGCATGAACAGAAAAATAAGGCCGACCAGGATCAGCCCTAGTTTCAACAGAGATCCAGCTAATGGGCACAGCTAACTCCGCTCAGACAGAGGACAGCATTTCTTTCCGAGACCAGCGAGACATTTCAAAACCAGCCACTTGTTGGGCCGCAAAGAAATCTCCACGATATGTAAGAGTGGAAACCGTGTTGGCCATGTTTGTCAACCACAACAAATAAAATGAAGTACACTTTAAAATGCATGAAAAAGAACTAAGTCTTGGGTCAAAAAGAATTCCAGGGTATTTTAGATATTATGATGAATAAAACTCTCCTCACCGAACCATACAGGTGACGGCTGGGCCCAAATCCATTGCCTAAATGCTTTCAGCGCTCCAGAAGAAAAAACTGGATGCGAATAAAGTTAGCAATTCAAGAAGAGAACAACCCCAAAACAGAACTAACGAAAGCAGATGACCCCGTAAACAGAACTAACGAAAGCAGATGACCCCGTAAAAACAAAAGCCGAAATTCACGACTTAGAAAAGGGGAGAACAGCAGAATAAATAAATAAACCCCACAGCTGCTTATTTGAAAATGAAATAAAACTCACTAAAATACATAAACAGGAACATCTGATCAAGAAAAAGAAAGGGAAGAAACATCAACAAAAACTAGGACTGGAAGAGGCTGCGAAACTATAGACACCAAAGATAATTAGATGCGGGAAGACAAATGGGGCTGGATTCTATGCCAATAACAGGACGGAAGGGACAAGCTTCTAGGAAAAACATAAACTACCAAAACTGACCCCAAAAGCAGAACACAGAGAAAAACCTGGGAGACCTTTGCCATAAGACAACGACGTCCAGCCTCTTTCACCTCATGGAACACAGAAACGACTAAAATCATTTTCTGCTGATCTGACAAAAATAGGTATAATTTTGATTGATTTACAAAAAAGGCAATTACCTACATTTTTTGCTCCAAAGTGACTTTAAAACATTTTTCATTTGTTTATTTATTTTTAGAGAGAAGGGAAGAAACGGAGAAAGAGAGGGAGAGAAACATCAATGTGTGGTTGCCTTTCACGCGTCCCCGCCGGGGGACCTGGCCCACAAAGTGACTTTTTAAAAAATCAGGTACCTATATTTATATATAAGGATTTCTGGCACCAAAAATTAACCAATCAGACGTAACCTTATTATGTGACTCCATTATATGACCTATATATTTATTGTTCAAGAGAGGGCATCACACCAGGCAGCTATTGCTGTGTTGGCTGTTGTCATTTTTTTAATTTGACAATCCAAGGGGAAATAGGTCAGTGCCCTGACTAAACAGTCAGGTATTGCATGTTTTAAAGTTCCTGCAGCACACCTGTCGTAGATCACGGCCTTGAGACAATGCCATAGGCCCATATCCAAAGTAATGAAAAGGGGATGTTCCAACACATACTTGTTCGGGAATGTTTATAGCAGGGTATTCGCAACAGACAAAGGGTAGGAGACAAACTCAAGTGTCTATGAATGAACCCACGGGTAACAAATGTGATGTACACATATATCACTCGCTGACACTCACTCCAACATGGATGGACTTTGATCGTATGGTGCTCAGTGACAGAAGCCACACAGTGTGCGATTTATTTATGTGAAATGCCCAGAACGGGCACATTCACAGGGACACAAGCTGGGTTGTCGGGGGCTGGGGAAGGAGATGAGGGTGACTGCTGTTGGGGGCAGGGTTCTCAACGGGGGTGACGCAATACTGTGATTCACAATAAGAAATATGTACTCGGTCTTCATCCCTGTTCCTGGCACAGAGTGCAAAGAGCCTTGGCTTCTCCCGAAAGATAAGAGAGATAATGGCCCTGGCTGGTGTGGCTCAGTGGATTGAGCACCAGCCGTCAAACCAAAGGGTTGCTGGTTCGATTCCCAGTTAGGGCACACGCCTGGGTTGCAGGCCAGGTCCCAGGTGGGGGGTACGTTGTGGGGAGCAACCACACACTGATGTTTCTCTCCTCTCTTTCTCCCTCCCTTCCCCTCTCTCTAAAAATAAATAAGTAAAATCTCTTTTAAAAAGAGAGATAGTGAGGTCTTCTGTTATTCATAATAAGTGCTTTAGACCACAGTGGAGTTCATGTCAATGAGGTGATTTGGAGTTGTTCTAGCAAATTAATTGAACTTGAGGAGAGGCTCATGGAAACCTCCGATTTATAGCTCAGGTGACAGCCTGGACTTTCAATTGGCATCTGAAGTGGAGACAGTCTTGTGGGCCTGCACCCTGCACCTGTGGGATCTGACTTTATCTCCAGGTAGATGGTGTCAGAACTGAGTTAAATCCAGGACATGCAGTAGGTGCTGGGGAAAACCCCACACACATGTGGCCATGAGAAGGGGAGCACCCTGTGAGTGTCGAGGTACAAAACAGAGATGGACACTAGTGAGAGGTGACAGTTGCATGAATGCGCTAAATGCCACTGAACTGGACACTTGGCAATGGCTAGTGGTGTTAGGTCAATTTCACCTCAATTGTTTAAAAATGTGAGAGGAAAAAAGAGATGATACCAGACCCAGATGGCTTAATAAGTACGTTTCTTCAAGAAAGGAGACGTGCACTTGATTTATTTTGACCAACCCAAAGCCTGGAAAACTGAGGAATGCCCCCATACTGGGGTGATTGGTGTCCCATCCCCCCAGCTCATGTCCACGTGGAACTTCACCATGGGATTGTATTTGTAAGCAGGGTCTTTGATGGTGCAGTTAGTTAAGATGACGTCACACTGGAGTATGGCGAGTCCCAAATCCGATGGCAGATGTTCCTATGAGAAAGAAGGCCATGTGAAGACCCAGACAGCCACACAGAGAGGTGGCCATGTGACGGATGACGAGGCAAAGTTCCGAGTTATGCTGCCCCAGCCAAAGGACACAAAGGATTGCCAAAGCCACCAGAGGCTGGGTGGACATGGACCAGATTCTCCTTCAGAGCTTCTGGAAGGAACCAGCCCTGCTAACATTGTGATCTCAGACTTTTGGCCCCAGAACATTGAGGGAATAGACTGCTGTTTTTGAAACTCCCTGGTTCATGGTACCTTTTTATGGCTGCCCCCAATTATTTTACATACCAGCAGACCCCAACACCAAACCTGCCAAAGACAAAATGACAAATCTTCGGGCGACTCATTAAAGGATGCAGATGTACCAAGTAAACCCTCATCCAAGTGAATCCAGAGATGTGTAAAGGAAAAAGCCATCATCAATTCAAGGCGAGTCCAGGATGGCGGGAGTCAGTCAACATTAGAAAATCTTCATCTATTCCACCATCTAAAGGGATTGGGTGGAGATAAACTGAGGTCTCCAGCAGTAAATGCCAGAGACATCTGACAGAAGTTGTAGATGCAGTGGGAAGAGAAGGAAACGGGTGTGTCAGCTGGCACTGTTACTCGCCACACAAAATCTCCACGGGCGTCTTGAAGAAGGAGGCTCTCTGCAGTGTTCTTTGCTTTTTCATTGGTGACTGGCATGTGCCTTGATGAGGGGCAGGTGTCCACGTGGGAGCAGAGAGCTGGGCATGATATCTGCACTGAACACTGAAAGCTGCACCAGGTGAGTTCCTCCAAGTCTCTAAATCCCATGGCACATTGAGAGGGACAGCTGGGTTGGGACATCACGGTCCTTCTAATGGGGTTGGCCCCCTTCTCTCTCTTTTCCATGAAGCCTCCTGGTTAATGCCTTTTGCCAATAGTACTTCATCAATATCCTCAACATAGTTTAACCCTGTGGAAGTGCTAGCCAGCTCAATCAAGTAAGATAACCAAGTAGCTCAGGTTAATAATGGAAGAGGAGGAAACTCTTGAATCAGTCTCCTATAGGGGCTGTGAGGTCAGTGTAATTTCTTACAGCACCAATAAGGAAACGAATTCACTCACTGTTATTTTCCGATGGTGTCATTGTGTCATGGGAACCTCAAGATAATGCATGAAGAACCAGGAAGGTATTCAAGGTGGTTACAGTGTAAATACACAAAACCAACAACGGCTTTCCATAGACTGGCAATACTAGTAAGGACATACATTTTTTAAAAATCATTCACAAAAACAATAAGAACAAAAACTTAAAAGGCTTCAGAAGGAAAAAAAAGACACAGGACACATCCAGGATGTTAATAAATAGAAAATTATCGAAGGACACAGAATGACATGAAACGCAATGGAGAGATGTCCCAATTGGTGGGTGAAAAGACCCAATAATGTAAAAATGTAAATTTCCTCTAGATGAGTCCATACATTTTTATTTCAATACTGATCAATATTGCAATCAGATTTTTTCCCGCAGGATGAAGGGGAACGGAATAAAATTATTCTCAAGTTCACGTGCCAGGATTTTAAGAGCAGAGTGGTGTGTGTGTGGGGGGCACTTGTTTTCACAAGGAATCGAAAGGTATTGTCACATTTCCATGTATTGTCACACTATTGTTATCCTAAAAGCTAACCAAGCGGCATATTAGCTGCAAGTATAACTGAGGCATCTTCTTTTCTGTTGGCGTGGCTGGACACCATGCAAATATAATGAAGTGGGTTGTATGTTTATTTTCTTACACCAAAGAAAAGCTACTCCCAGGGTCTACAATCTCTTACAACCACACAGAGATTGTTGTAAGATGTTCAGGGCAGAATTCTTTGATTTTTTTTTTATTGGAAAAAATCTATATATCTGTATCAATCAGGTCTCTGCCGTGGTAAATTGATTGTATTAAAACAATGGGTCTCAAGTCTTCAGTCCCTCCTTCGCCTGGATGGGGAGGGGTATATCCTGCCCCCAGGCTCAATCACGTGACTTGCAGTATCCAACGTGGTTAGCAGCTGTGGCCACCGCAGAGACCTGAACCAACCTTGACTACACAGAACACCATGTCCTCTCCATGCCCACAGCCACACAACAAACAGCCACACACTTAGCAGCTTAAAACGACATCCCTTTAACCCTGGCTGGTGTGGCTCAATGGCCGGGTGTCATCCCAAAAAGTGAAAGGCCACTGGTTTGATTCCTACTCAGGGCACAGGCCTAGGTTGTGGGTTCGGTCCCTGGTCGGGGCACACACAGGAGGCCACTCCTCTCACATCCATGTTTCTCTCCTTCTCTTTTCCCTCCCTTCCCCTCTCTCTAAAAACAAATAAAATATTTTACAACAAACATTCATTTTCTATCTTGCAATTTCTTTAAGCCAGAATTGGGGGAACGATCGAGTGTGTCAGTTGGGCTGCATCCTTTTCTGCAGCTCGGGGGCCTCTGCCAAGCCCGTGTGGCTGTGGTAGAATTCAGTTTCTTGCTGCTGTACAACCCAGGGCACCGGGCTTCTTCAGAGCCAGTGACCGAGAGAGAGAGGGAACCTCAGCTGCTGGAAGTCACTGATTTGAGGAAGACCTGGCCCCCTGTCCATCAGGGTTCAACTGGTTAGGTTGGGTCCACCCAGGGTAACCTCTCTCTGATGCACTCTAACTCAACAGAGTAGGGACCTTCATAACATCTGCAAAATCTCTCAGGCTTTGCCATAGTCTGTGTGGTAGAAGCAAGTCACAGGTAATGATGATCACATTCAAGGGCAGGAGACTATACGAGGGGATTCACGGGGGGCCAAACTAGGGTGTGCCTGCCACACCAGGCTACTGCCACCCTCAGGAGGTTATACAGACCATCCGAGCTGGATCAGTGGACAGCTAGCCAACCCCAGACAAACTGGCCAGGTCACCACCCAGTCATGTGAGCAATACACTGTTATAGGTTGCAGTGCACTGTCATATATGTGTACACATATGTCATTATGTATTGCAGTATAGCATTATATATATGCTGTTATATGTCACAGTGCAGTCATATATATATATATGGTTATATTTTATAGTGTGCTGTTATACAGGTATAGCAGTAACTATTATGTGTGCACTGTTACATATTGTAGTATACTGTTATATATATACACGTATATAGTCATATATTACAGTGTGCTGTGATATATTCCAGTATAATGTGCAGCCTGCTGTATGTCACCGAGGTATTGCAGGTGTTTGTGACACAGCAGCATATGGCACCTGATGATTGAGACATCCTGCACCAATCAGAGCCTCTGCAGGAAAGAGATGGTGCTGCACACTGAGAAATGAAGGCAAGTTTAATTGGACTTCTGTGGCTTCTTTCCTTTTACAAAGATTTGGGCAACTTGAGAAACTACAAGGGATGGCACAGCACCCCAAGGCTAGGTACCTCCTTGAGCTCCTCCTCCCTCCCTCCAGTCTCCTGAAAGAGCTCCTCATTGACCAATAAAAATGAAGACCAGGGAGCAAGAAGTCCCGTGGGTCAGCCTCCCAGGCACAGAGCAGGATGGCAAAGGGCAGAGGGAGCGTCCAGTGGGGGGACAGAATTTATCCAGCATGGTGCCTATCAATACAAGAATAGTTACATTCTGGACAGGGTGTACACACATGTGGAATATTATGTAGCCAGTAAAAAGAACAGGGCTGCCTTACATATGCACAGACACAGAAAGCATGCCAGTATCTGTTGCTATGGGAACAAGGCAAGATGTGAAGCAGTATGTGCGTGAAGCCCCTGTTTGTATAGAGTCACACAGGTCCACCTCCTCCTGTGCTCTGGGAAGTGCGAGCAAACCCGGCTGACGGGCCGCAGGGCACAGACCATCTGTGATCAAAGCCTGGTTCACCACGAACTAGCTGTGAGGTCTTGAGCAGTGGCTTAATCGCTCCATGCCTCAGTTTCCACATTTGTAAAATAATGAACCTCACCATAGGATTAAACGAGATACTATGAGAAAAGCACTTAGAACAGCATGTGGCATCCAATAGGCACTCAGTGAGTATTGTTTAATGCTTACTGAACACATTTCTGCATTGTTTTGAATTCTTTTATAACAAGCATGCAAAAGACAACAAAATGGAGCTAAATAAAGCCCGGGGGAATAAAGTTTTAAACGTAAGTGATGAAAACACAGACATACTGGAAGGACAGGCAATAACTGGAGGTTCGTCCAATGTATGTAATTTAGGTGAAGAAGCCTTTCTTAGCAAGAAACCGGAGGCAAATAGTATGAAGGGAAGATGTGTAAGTCGGACCAAATGAATATTAAAACATCATAATCAAAAATAGAAATCAACTGAGAAATCTAGTAAAATAGTAAAACACAAATGGCAAAGTTAATAACCTCAATTTATGGAAACATTTTATAAGTTGCTAAGAGAAAACATAGGTGCCCCAGTGAAAAATGGTCAAAACCTCAAAACAGCCCTGGTTGGTGTGACTCAGTGGATTGAGCACCGGACTTTGAACCAAAGGGTCGCCGGTTTGATTCCCAGTCAGAGCACAGGCCTGGGTTGTGGGCCAGGTCCCCAGTAGGGGGTGCACAAGAAGCACCCACACACTGATGTTTCTCTCCCTCTCTTTCTGTCTCCCTTCCCCTCTCTCTAAAAATAAATAAATAAAATCTTTTACAAAAACACCTCAAAATAAGCAATTCAGAAAAGCAACGACAAATAGCCAAAATAAGATATGATGGTAAAAATGAGTTACTATGCTCTGCATACTAGATCAGCAAAACTAAAAAGAAACAAAGCCAGCTGCTGGAATGGACGTGGTGTCTCCTGCCCCCTGGTGAGAGTATGAAGTGCACAGAAACTTCTTTTCAAGTGACCAAACTTTCACTTACAAAACCATCAGAGAAAATTTAGCACAGGGATGTTCATCCCAGTCTTGTTCTCAAAAAGAGAAAATTATGAAGACGTGATAGGTTGCTGGTTAAATAAACTTGGATATTTCAAAAACTCAACAGTAGAATTACCCTGCGATTCAGCAATTCCACTCCCAGTGCACCCAGCAGAGAATTGAAAACGGGTGTTCAGACAAATAGGCATATAGCCGTGCTCCCAGCAGCATATTCACCGCAGCCAAAGGTGGAAACAGCCCGACTGTGTGTCAGTGGATGATGGGTAAATGGAGAGTAGTCCACCCAGATAGTGGGATATCACTCAGCCACGAGGAGGAGGGAAGCACTCTCTACAATGTGGACGAACCTTGAAGACTTGATGCTCAGTGAGAAAAGCCAGGCACAAAAGGCCACACAACCCTGGCCAGGTAGCTCAGTCTGTTAGAGCGTCATCCTGATACCCCAAGGTTGCAGGTTCAACCCCCAGTCAGGGCACATGGAAGAATCAACCAGTGAATGCATAAGTAAGTGGAACAGGTCAATGTTTCTCTCACTCTCTCCCTTCCCCTCACTCTAAAATCAATTAATAAAAAGAATTTTTTTTTAAAAGGCCAAACGGTGTGTGATTCCATTTATGTGAAATGTCCAGAAGACAGAACGTGGGTTGTCAGGGGCTGGGGAGAGGAATCAGGGTGATCGCTAATGAGGAACAGGATGTCCGTTCTGGAATTTGATGGTGGAGGTGGTCGCACGGCTCTGAATGTGCTTTAAAAAACCGTTGAATTGTACAATTTAAAATATTTCATTTTATACTTACGTGAATTCACCTCAGTCATCAAAAAAGAAAAATAAATAAACTAAGTTATATCAATACACAATACAGTTATTAAGAATTGTGAAGAAGATGGGTAGCTACCTGCTTAAAAATGTTCACATCACAAAGAGCACTTTGCCCCCCTGTTTATAAAATGAGGTGTATTTGCATCCCCTGAAGTACATCTGCATGAAAAAGCCTGACCTATCGTGGATCCAAACAAGGAAGGTCGAAACCCCTTTGCGGGGTTCTGAAACAGGGAGAGGATGTGAAAAACCTGGAGAAACCCAACTCAAAGTCTACACCTTGTAACACCGGGTCGGACCAGCCTTAATTTCTCGGTTGTAACACCCATGCCATGAAGGGAAGCTGCGGGGGGAGGGGGAATGTCTGTCTTTGCAGCTAGTCTGTATGTCTAAAATGATTGTAAAGTACGTTTATTTTTTTAAGGGACAAAGCTGCTATTTCTGTTCTAAGAGATGAAATGAGCAATGATTACATTTTCCCCATTATACTTTCCAGTGTTTTCTAGTTATTTCTGACTGTAGCAACATAGGACTTTTTTCACTGCTAACCTTAAAAATACATAACAATAAACAAGAGCTACTAGCCTTTTAGGGCAGGTGGCGGAGAAGGCATGAGGCCTTTTTTGTCAACCTCTCTAACATGTGTGCACAATTATTTCACACAAGTGTGCACACGGGCCAGTGAGAACTCACACGAGCTTCTTCTCCAAAATGGTGAGACGGACATTTTTAGTCGTCGTGTTAGGTGCCCTTCATTTTACCGCCATTGTAGTGCCACGGACGTGGGGCACTGGTGCGGTAAAATAACAACGGGATTTATTTTCCCCACCCTGAAACATCCCCCATGGCCGCCTGCGAATGTGCCCAATAACCTCTCCTACGATAATTGATCCTTAATCAAATATTCAAATGGAGGCTTTGAAGAAAGACAGTGATTTGGCGACTTTGAGGATAGATATTTCTTTGCCTTGCCCCCCATGGTCGCCCCCTTTTCATAGCCCCAACACTGTCCTCCTCACTGGAGTCTTGCGAATATCTTTTGGTTTTAAGAGTTCCCCAGGGAAGCCTTGTTCTAAATGAGGTGTAAAAATCTAAGCAGCACAAAAAAAAATATAGCGTGAGGTGGGAATCAATATTCTCTTCACAGCTCCATCGATTAACAACCATATTCTTCATTTATTAATTATGAAGGGGGTTTCAGAGCCGCAGTATCCTTCTTTCGCTGTGACATGGTGGCTTCCCCCATCCCTCCCCCTCTGCTACCTCCCAGGTCTGGGGCTGAGGTACCCTGTTCTCAGCATCCAGGGCTTGGGGAAAGAGGAGGCGAGACACCTGCTCCCACCACCCAGGAGCACAGAGTTTTGGAATCGACCTTGCAGCAAATTATTCTATTTCTTTGCTCCTTTGCTTGTTTTTTCCCCCTTCCTGTCTCCTCCACTAGCACATATGCTCCATGTGGGACTCTGCCTGCTTTCTCCCTGCTGTGTTTCGAAGGCTGGGCACATGTGCTCAATAAAGATTTGCTGAGTGAAGAAGCAGATGGAGACAGAGAAAGGGGGCAGCCTGAGTTGGGGCTGTGGGGAGAAGAGCTGGAATGAGAGCTCTAACCAAGTTAATTCTTGTGGGTTGGCCCACGGAAGTCTTGCCAAGGTCACCACGGAAGTGACAGCTGGCTTTGGCTCCAGGCAGTCCTGGCATCACCCTCCCTAGATGTGCAGGCTTCTGCTTGCTTATCTGTAAAAGGGTGCCTTGTTCAGATGAGGCAATCCCTCATGCCAGCCCTTGTCTGGGCTGAATCTGGTTGTACCTTGGAGGGTGACATGTCCTTAGTCTGGGAACTCATGGGACAGATTCATCTTACCCTCAGAGTGCAGCAGTAGGATGGCCCAAAGTGACCAGAAAGTGCTTGTGATAAATGTGAATAGATGGGTGCATTGATAAATAGATGGGTGGGTAGATGGAGGGTGAATGAATCAGTGAATGGGTAGGAAGGGGTTGGATGGGCAGATGAGTGGAAGGATTGATGAATGAATAGGTGTGTAATGGATGGGTAGATAGGTTGGTACATGAATGTGTGGACGAGTGGAAAAGTAAATGGGTGGGTGAAAGGATGAGTGGATGGCTAAAAGAATAGATAAGAGAATTCATGAAGAAACGGATGAGTTGTTGAATACATGGGTAAGTGGGTGAATGGTTTGGTGAATGGATGCATGGATAGAAAGAAGGATGAATGGGTGAGTAAACAGGTAGGTGAATGAATAGGTGTGTAATGTGTGGAAGAATGAAGAGATAAATCGGTGATGGACGGACAATGGATGGGTGAATTAATGGGTAGATAAATGGATGGATGAATGGATAGGTGGATGGACGGACGGATGGATGGACGGATGGATGGATATGTCGTTGGGTATCTTAGCGCGTGGTCTGTAGACTGTCCGCATGGATTGCTAAAAGGGTAAATAAATTAGTGCGTGGATAAATGGATGAGTTGTTGAGTGCATGGGTAGATGGGTGAATGGTTTAGTGAATGTATGTATGGATGGATGAATGGCTAGGTGGGTGAATGGATAGGTAGATAAATGAATAGGTATATAATGTGTGGAAGCATGGAAAGACAAATGGATGGATGGGTGGATGGATGGATGGGTGAATCAATGACTGGATGAGTGGTTGAATGAATGGGTAGATGAATGGATGGATGAGTCATTGGGTATGCTAATGAATGTACAACTTGTTGACTGTGTGGGTGAATGGCTGGATGGCTAAATGGACAAGTGTCTTGGTGAAAAGACAGATGGACTAGTGGCTTGGTGAGTGAATCGATGGGTACATGTCTGTATGAATACATAGATGGGCATGTTGGTGAGTAGGCACATCTAGGTAGATGAATGAAGGGTCTTAACCTGCACAGCCCCTAAGCTTTCTGGAATTCCCTTTCTGAGTATTTATTGTACCTGTGCAAGTGTCATGGGAGAAAACCTTAGCCAGTGTTCTTTGCAGAGAATGGCACACGGGGTTGGAGAAGAAGGGGAAACCTATAGGAGAGTGTCACAAGGAGCAGAAGTAGCCCTGGCTGGTGTGGCTCAGTGAATTGAGTGCCTGTCCGTGGACTGAAAATTTGCCAGTTTGATTCCCGGTCAGGACACATGCCTGGGTTGCTGACCAGGTGCCTGGTTGGGGGCGCATGAGAGGCAACTGATCTGTTTCTCTTCCTCTTTTTCTCCCTCCTTTCCTCTCTCTCTCTAAAATAAAAATAAATAAATAAAGTCTTTAAAATAAAAAAAAAAGAAACAGAAGTAGCCTCTGGACTTGAAGCTAGCACAGCCCCAGGCCTGGGGGAATAACAGCAGGACCCTGGAAAAGGAGGGATTCTTTGGGGGGTGGGGAGCTGGAAGACTCTGCCTCCTTCCTGAGGGATCCCTAACACCTGCAGCTGAACCCCCATCTTCCAGGTCTCCAATGGCCTTTGCCTGCCCCCATTCTGTTCAATCTGAACCTCCCCCTTCCTCTTGCTCTGTCTGTGCCCTTCCCCCCAGCCCTTCTCTCCCGATCTTGCTGGAAGAGAGGGGGCAGCTCTGTGAGGGGTGCTGGGGTGCAGAGCCAGCAGCAGGAGCTGTCAGCACCAATCGCGGGGAGGGGCACCTCCATGCGAGGTCGATGGGAGCAGGGGCCCAGGCTGTGGTTTACACTGAATCCACGAAAATCACCAAGGCTTGAAAAGTGCTCAATACACCATTGATCGCTCTCTGCTGATCGGCTCTGCTGCAGCAAGCTGAGAGCAAAGCAGGCGGCTTCCCCCAGTGTGGGCCCCAGGTAGGACCAGGGCTTCCTGCCTCACCCCACCCACCTAGGCTCCAGTCCCCAGGGCCTGGAAAGAGCGCCCCGTCTGTGCCCATGCAGACTTCAAAATCCTCCTCAACTGTTTTGGGTGACCGTGGAATTAAGACAGAAAACCAGACTCCTCCACTGCTGGGCTGTGTGACCTTGAATGTATTTCTTGACTTCTATGGGTCTCAGTTATCTTCTCTGTGAAGTGGGTATTGTAACAATTCCTGGTGCCTCCCTTCCCTTCTCAGCTGGGACAAAGGTTGCAGGCAAAGGGGAATAGCATGTGCAAGGGCTTGCAGGCTGCACACCACATGGGACATTTACAGAACAATAAGGACAAGTGGCTGCGACCTGCCTTTGAAAGGGGCGTGAGTCGGGAGGAGTGGAATCTGCGCACAGTGTGTGGAGCGGCTTTGGTGTTTCCTTCCAGGGGGAACAGGGAGGGTCTGCAGTGACATGAGTGAAGGAGCCTCTTTCCCTGAAACCTATACCTCCTCTGCCCCACCTCCCAGGGCCCATGGGCCACCACTTCCTGCCCTTCTCCCTCACGAATCCCTCCCAGGCTGACCCCACTCTAGCTCCCAGAGACCTTTCAAGTTCAGATCTGAACTCATCCCTCCTCTGCTCTAAGCCATCCCATAGCTCTTATTGTCAATCCTGAAGGCTTGGCCTGATGGTCCACAAAGCCTGTCCCACTGAGTGTCTAGCCACATACCAACCAGCTTTCCTTGCTCCACTTCACACTCTAGCACAGCCCAACTATCATCTCATGTGCTACCAGCCCACCTGCATTCGTCCTCCTGCCTGGGGTCTGTCCGCATCCAACATGCCTGCTAAACCCCTCCTCACCCTCCTAGCCCCCTCCCTAGTCCCCCTCCCCCCGACAGCATCTCCCCCATACTCCCAGACCTGGGGCCTCCTTGGGCTGTATCTGGTTGTTTCCTCCAGCTCAGAACTGGGGGGCTCTCTGGGGGGCTTGACATCATCCTCCTTGGTTGGATGGGGTTGGGCATATGGGGGAGTCAGCTATGAGTTTTGAAGAGCAAATAAGGAGAGGTAGAAGGATGAGGCCTTTGTAGCAGAGACTTGGAGGGGTTTCCAGACACAGGTGTCTTGCCTCCCTCAGCTCCCTCCTTGCCTTTTAGCATAGCCCCCAACTCATACCCGGTGTGACTCCTCCCTCACCCCTCACTGGTTCCCAAGAGGAAGAGAGAAGAGGAAAAAAAAGGAAAGAAAAGGTAATGAGACCAGTGGCTTACCCCCACCCACTGCCCATTTCTTTCATCCGACCTCCTTTCTGGACTCTTCTGAGGGTTTCCTCCCCGCACATGTTCCAACCCCACGACCCCCGCCTGACCTCTATGAGTAGAGGCTGCCCCTCCCCATCCCCATGTTCTTCCCCCCAAAGGTCAGGGAGCTAATTTCATTCCTGTGTATCTCTCACACCTCAATGATTAATAATTGAAGAAAAATGTATTTCTTCAGGGGCCAGGGTAAATCAGAAATAACTACAGCATTCGTATGCAGCTGTAGGGCTAGGGATGAGGTGAGGAAGGAAGAGTCAGGAGGGGGATGTGGATCTGAGAGTCTAGCAGCATCATAACACTAAACAAAATCATTTCAAACTCATAGTAATGATAGCAACTACAAGAATCTTTACTGGGCACTTGCAACTGTGCTTGTGAAGTAAATTATCTCACCCTCCCCAATATGCAGCTGAGAAAACTAAATTGGGTGAATTGCCCAAGTTCACACGGCTGGGATTCAGACTTAAGGGGTCCTGTCCTGCTCTTGGGACTCTGTCCAGGACCCCTCCTGACATCTTCTCTTCAATTGGGATCGTGAGGCACAGTCCCATGTGGGGTTTGTTCACTGCCCAAGACCTGCTTCCTGGAAATTGATGAGGTCGAAGTTACTGAGGTGCACCCATGTTCACAGCAGCATGATTCGCAATGACAAAAAGTGGACACAACCCAAGTATTTATGAAAGGACAAACAGACAAACACAATGTGGTCATTCCACACACTGGAGCATCACTCAGCCACGAGGAGGAGTGAAGCTCTGTCACTTGCCGCAAGGTGGAAGAGCCTTGAACACACAATGCTCAATGAGAGTAGCCAGACCCAGAAGGACAAACGCTGTGTGATTTCTCTCACAGGAGGTCCCCAGAGGAGTCAGATTCACAGACAGGAAGTAGCTGGTGGGGCCAGGGGCTGGGGGAGGGGGGGGAGTTAGTGTCTAATAGGGACAAAGTGCCAGTCTGGGAAGGTGAGAAAGTTCTGGAGAGGGATGGTAGGAATGAGTGCACAACAGTGTGAATGTATTTAATGCCACAGAACTGTACACTTAAAATTGGTTATGATGGTCAATATTATATTATTGTAATAATTTAATTTAAAAATGTTTTTAAAGGAGTGAAGCTCTGACACTCGCTACAATGTGGATGGACCTTGAGCACATGATGCTCAGTGAGAGAAGCCAGACACAAGAGACCACACAGACTGTGATTCCATGTATGTGACATGTACAGAACAGGCAACTTCACAGAGATACAAAATGGATCCATGGTTGCCAGGGACAGGGGGAGGGGGAGGGAGATGGGGGTGACTGTTAATAGGGTCTTATTTTGGGAATGATGAAGCAAACCATCCTCATCACTGGGCATCTGCCTGTGTTTTGGTGATGCTGGTTCCCCATGGGTGAGGTAACACACTTTAAATGCTTTTTATCTCATGTTCACAATCAGGGGTGAGGTCTATGTTACCTATGTTCTCATCCCAGTGGACTTCCACCTGTGATACTTACCCTATGCTATTTTGCCATTTGCCAGAACAAAGTGAGCTGGGACTAGCCTTGCTGCCCAAAGCCAGGGATTGACAAGCAGTGGATGTCTCTTCCATGGGGAAAAAGTGTAGTGACATGGAAGGGTGCCTGTGTAATAAAAAGTGAAAGACACAGACCACATGACAGCCAGAGATTACACGGGCCCACTTTGGTAACGCCTCAGGGCTCTGTCAGCATTTTCCTAAAGTCCTGGCCAGAACCAGTTGTACCCAGCAATTCCTGAGATCCTGGAAAAGACCACCCTCATATCTCCCTCCCTCTATGACCACCTATAACAAATCAAATGGTGCCCCCCTAAAATCATGTCTATGTAGAATCTCAGAATGTGAACGTAGTTGGATGTACAATGTTTGCAGATGTCATTAGTTAAGAAGAGGAAGTACTAAATCAGGATGACCCCTAAATCCAATGACTGGTGTCCTCATAAGAAGAAGGGAGACACACAGAGACACAGAGAGAAGAAGGTCATGTGTCTATGGAGGCAGAGATTGAAGTGATGCAGCCACAAGCCAAGGAATGCCAGGATTGCCAACAACTGCCAGGGGTTGGGACAGGCAGGAAGGACCCTCCTGAAGGCCTCCAGAAGGAGTGCCACCCTGCCCACACCTTGATCTCAGACTTCTGGCCTCCAGAACTGTGAACCAATAAATCATTGTTAAGCCTCCCAGTGGGTGGTACTTTGTTACAGCAGCCCCAGCAAAATCCTATGTACACGGTCAATCTTGGCATAAGGAAGAGAAGTGAGGGAAAGTGCAGGGGGGAGTGCTATGGAAAACCTCTCCTTTGAAAACCAAACAACTCAGAGGGATGAAGAGGAGAAAGGGGAGATGGAGGGAAGAGGGGCAAAGCAGGAGGAAGAGTGAGGAGAAGAAAACAGAGAAGAGGGTAGAGGAGAGGAAGGCGCAAGGAAGAAGAGAAGGGCCTCTTCAATTTCCCTGCTTCCTCATCTGTGAAATGGGGGTAACTTACCAATGCGCTGGATTTTGAAGAACCAATGCATTAAATATGTACAAGGCAGTTAGCACAGTGCGTGTCTCTCTGTAAATGCTCCATGAATATTATGAAGCAGGTAAGTGGAGGCTGAGCAAAGTGAGAGGAAGCAGGAAGAGTGGGGACCGCCCTGTTCTGTAACAGTTGCATTCTTTGAGCTAGTGACTTCCTCTCTGGGGCCTCAGCATCCCCATGTGAGAACAAAACATGGCTGATGCCTGCTGAGAAACAAAGCACTTTACGGGACACCTCATAGACCCCCGCAGGCAGGTGCTCTCCTTACCCCATTTCACAGGTGAGAATCCTGAGGCTCAGAGAGACTAGCTCACTGTGCCCAAGATCACTCAGCTGGAGGGTGGTGGAGTCAGGGTGCTAACCTGGGGAACCTGGACCTTGCGTCTATCACCGGAATGAAGCCAGACATTCACGGATCCCCTTAGCTGGGGTGCTGGGAGATTTTAAGTTGCAATGGTCCAGCAAGCAGGAAGCGCTGCGTGAATGTGAGCTGCTGTCATTGTTATTATTATTATGGAAGGGAGCAGGAGGGGAGGAGGTGGTGGGTGGGTGGCGGGGGGCACCCGAGCCCCTCCCTTAAGCCCTTCTCCGAGCTTATTAAGCGCCTCTGGCCGCTGCGATCGATGGCCACTGGGCGCCGGCTGCAGCATCCCTCCAGGTCTTGGGCAACGCATGCGCATGGAAGCCAGATTGATCGCTGCAATCTCCTTTCCATCACCGCGCGGGCCGCGCCCCTGCTCTCCAGCCCGCGTTGCCCGGCAACCGCGGCTCGGCGCACTCCCATTGGCCCGCGGCAAGCCCGGCTCCTGGGCAGCGCGTGGTCAGTTAGTCGACGCGGCAGCAGTGTGACCAGGGGCCTGGCTCCGGGCGCGGGTCGATGCCGCCTCCCATCTGACCTTTCCCAGTGCGGGGAGGGAGCTGCGGGCGGGAAGGGAGCCCGGGAGGATGAAGCAACCCAGTGGGTCTTGGAAAAAAGTTTATTGACCCGTTTCTTATCTCGGGGACACACGACTTCCTGCGGTGGGGGCGACCGAATGGCCGGAGTGGGAGAGGTGGCGGCGGCGAGGACCCCTTCCCAGCTTTTCCCGGTCCCCAGCATGCTTGGGGCTACGTCTGCGAGCTCTACCTGGCCACTTCCCTGGGCTTGTCTGAGTCACACGATTTACAGGGTGGAGGCGGGCCTGGTACCCAGAAGGTGTGGCTCAGGGCCTTGTATTCTCTCTGCCACATCAGGCTGACCACTAGACCCCTCAAAAGAGGGCAAAACATTTATCCAGTGCTCACTGGGTCCCACACACTCGCTGCCTATGGCCCACATCTCTATAAGGAAGGACAGTGATTTAAATTAAAACGTAAGGTTGACATTAACAGCGCTAGGGAATGCTGTGGGATCTTCTTGCCTAAACAGCACCTTCTCCCACAGAGGTCCAGGGAGGGGCAGGCTCTGACCCACGGTGACTGACTTCAAAAAAAGAACACTGGTTATTTTGAAGGAAGAGGTTGTGGTGTTCTAAACCTTCCAGCTTAGAAAAACGCAAAATCCCAAAGACCCCAACAACCACTTGTGTTTATTAAAAGGAACAACTGGATCTTGTCAAAGGAAGGCTTATTGTAAAAATAAAAATTCTGTTTATAACGAAATGGTAGGGTTTCCTCTGTGGAGCCAAAAATATTCCTCCTTCCGGGGTGAAAAATAAGATGGAATCATTTTATGCAAATAGGTGATTGTTTTTAAAATTGAGTGCACATGACAGTTTTAATATGGATGCTGTGCCAAGTCCGTGCTAGAAGATTTATTTAAATGATCCCAATTAATTCCCTCTACATCCCCCCCCCCATGGTTTTACAGAGGAGGAAAGTCTATGTGCAATTCTATAACCACTTTAAATGAAATAGAAAAGCACAAAATGCTCAGCCACAGCCCCCCCCCCCTAAAATCAGCTGTGGTTCTCTTGTTCAGATGCCTGGCCTCTGTGCCTCACACACACATGCTTTACAGAGGTGCAGTCTTCACGTCACCCCCGAATGTCTGCACTTATTTTACCTTGTTTTTCATATACTGCTGCACCTGATGAGTCTCCAGTCTCCCTCCACAGCTTTTGCATTTCCAATTCTTAACAGCTGAGGAAGGTGGCACTGACTGGTGGATGGTGTGTGGGGGGTTATTTCTGAAACCAGATGCTAGAATTCAATTTTCATTTTAACCTGGTTATTGAGTGGGGAGGGGGAGGGAGGCAGAGATGGGTCAATTCTTGTGCGAGATAAACAAGCTGGATTTTATCAAAAGATGAGCTATTTTGAACATGGCTGCTTGGGTTTGTAACATATGAATGGTCCCATGAGTGTGAGCGAGCATGCAACTATACATTTTAGTGCATGAATAAATGTACAAGAGTGTGGGTGGTTGTGTACATGTGTATGAGTATGGGCTTGAATGTGAGCATGTGAGTGGCTGTACATGTGTGAACACACATGTGTGATATGTGTGTGGGTGTGAGAATGAGGGGAGGGAGGGAAGCTGAGGCCAATCAGTGTATGTGACTGTGTTGTGTGTATGTGTGTAAGAGTGCACATGCATGTTATGCATGAGTGTGTGAGCATATATGTATACATTTGGGTGCTTATGTACATTTTTGTATGTGCATGTTTGTACACATGTATGAGCATGTGAAGTGTCAGTGGTTACTGGTCACATATGAGGTCGTAAAACAGATCGCATGTGCCTGTGTTTTGCACATGTGTGGGGGTGTGGGGTACACATGGGTTCTGTGTGTGTTTGTGCATGTGCATGGATGTGTGAAGGTGTGCATAAGTGTTCCACACTTCCACCCCTACAGTCTTTCTCTTTGGACAAGGCTCCCAAGTTTCTGTGGCCACTCTGTCCCTGCTGGGCTCCTGCTGTTCCTGTCACAGAGACCCGGTTTTCCCTCTCCCCTGCTGAAACTGCTCATCTCTGGTCCACTTCAAATGCCACCTTCTCAGGAGCTATCCAGGATGCCCCACTTGGGAGAACACTGGTGATTCTACATAAGCATTTCATAAATGTTGGCCATCCTCTGAGGGCAGGGGCCTGCTGTCCTGAGCATTGCTTGGTCCCCAGAGCCAGACAGGATGACTGGATGAGAGAATGACAATCATAGGTGAGCTGCAAGACAAGTGGCCTGGGCTGTGCCTAGCACAGGCACCATTTTCAGGGTGGATGTCCCCTTGGTAGATGGAGAGGCTGAGGTTAAAACAACAGGTCCCCCAACTCAAGGACGAATCCCTCGCCCAGCCAAGTGCCTGCCTCGGTGGGCACCAGCTGCCCTGGAATGCTGTCCCAGGTGGACATGGTCTGGTGCATGGATTTCCGAAGCCATCTCTCCATCTGGCAGCTTTATTAACCCAATTCGACTGATCGAGTGATTGACGTGTTTGCTTATCAGCTACACCTGCCTCCCCAGGGACCTCTGTCAGGTGCTCCCCACCTCCATCTCCATCAGCCCAGGAGCAGAGGGGCACCGGAAGTCCTTCACAGCCCCACTTCACACACACTCACTCACAATTATACACTTTTGGTGACTGGGTTAATTTGAGTGGATCTTTTCAGAAGGCTATGTGCCAGCATCTAACAAAATTTAAAAGTCAAATTTAGAGTGAGAGCTTAGTGAGGACAATAACTTTTATCTGTCACCTTGCCCACTCAGTCCTGAGCCACTTAAAACCATGCTCAGCACATAGTAGGTGCTCGATAAACGGTAAATGAATTCCCCAGGCCCTAGTGTTCCAACTGCTGGAAATTTATCTCACGTGTATGTGTGCAGAAGTGTGGCAATATGTACATAGGAGTATGTTCCCAGAAGCATTAATTTTGGAAACAACCTAAAAAGGCAACAATAGGATGCTGGTTAAGTAAAACGCAGACCACCCACACTGCAGAGCACTGCACAGCTGCTCCAGGTAGTGGCACTGAATACTCCTAGCTGTCCCAAAGGAGTTAGTAACTACATCCATACAAAAACCTGCACACAAACGTTTACAGTAACTTTAAACATCAGTGCCCAAGCTTGGGAGCCATGGAGATGTCCTTCAAAAGGTGAATGCATAGCCCTGGCTGATGTGGCTCCATGGATTGAGCACTGGCCTGTGGACCAAAAGGTTGCTGGTTAGTTAGGTTCCTGGTCAGGGCACACGCCTGAGTTGTGAGCAGGGTCCCTGGTTGGGGGCCTGTGAGAGGCAACCAATTGATGTTTCTCTTTCACACCACTGTTTCTCTCCCTCCTTTGCCCTCTCTCTAAAAATAAATAAATTATAATTTTTTAAAAAATGAGTGGATAAATCAACCCAGACAATGAAATATCATTGAGCACTAAAAAAGAATGAGCTATTGAACCATAAAAAGACATGAAGGAACTACACCCCATATGGTTCCAACTCTAGGGCATTCTAGAAGAGGAAAAACTGTGGAGACAAGTAACAGACTCACTTGTGGGTGCTGGGGGTAGGGGAAGGAGGGGTGCATGGGTAGAGCACAGAAGATGTTTGGGGCAGTGACGCTGCTCTGTGTGGCACTGGAATGGCGGTGTATGGTACTATGCATTAAACCCATAGAGCACACAACACAGAGGGGGATCCCTAAAGTAAGTAATAGACTTGGGTTGATGTATGAGTTTCCTGGGCCTGCCGTAACAAAGGACCTCAAAACGAGTGACTGAAACACAGAAATATATTCTCTCCTAGTCCCGAAGGCTGGAAGTCTGAGATAGAGATGTCAGCAGAGCTGGTTCCTTCTGAGGCCATGATGAAGGGTATGTTCCATATTCTCTCTCTCAGATTTTGGTGGCCACAGCCATCCTTGGCATTCCTTGGCTTGGGGACACATCACCCCCACCCCAGAGACACAAGGCTCTGTTGTCATGGAGTCTTCTCTTCCCCGTGTGCATATCTGTGTCCTAATGTCACCTTCTTATAAGGACACCAGTCACATTGGATTAGAACCACCCTAATGGCTTCATATGAACTTGATTATCTGCAAAGATCTTATTTCCAAATAAAGTCCCATTCACAGGTACTAGCATGAGGACATCTTTTTTGCGGGGAGGAACACAATTCAATTCATAACATTTAATAACAATGTACTAGTATTGGTTTGTTAATTGTAATGAAGGCACCCTCTAATGTTGCAATAGAGGAAACCCTGTGTTGGTGTTGGGGGTGTATATAGGAATTCTCTATACACCACTGCTCAATTTTTCTGTAAATCTAAAACTGTTCTAAAGAGCAGAGTCTATTACCTTTCTTTAAAAAGCTAGGTGCCCAGCAATGAGTAGAGAATGCTCACACTTGCCTAAAGGGACAGGCGAAGGCCTGGTCGGGTAGCTCAGTTGATTAGAGCGCTGCCCCGGTACTCCAAGCGTGCAGGGTCGATCTTCAGTCGGGGCACACACAAGAAGCAACCAAGGAACGCATAGCTAAGCAAAGTAACAAATCAATGTTTCTCTCTCCCCCACCTCCTGCCCCTTCCTCTCTCTCTCCAAAATAAAAAAAAATACACTTTAAAAACTTTTAAAAATAAACTTATTTAAACAACAAGAAATGGGCATAGATCGGTGTAGGATGCTCACACTCTTTACACATGTAAAAGAGATCCAGGAACGGAGACTGCTGTGCAGACGGAGGCTGGTGAAGCAGGACAAGTAAAAGGGAGATGGGGGCTTACGGTTCCCTGTACGGTTGCTGTTGCTTCTTTAAAAAACTGGTCCACATGCATACATTCCTTGCTCAAAAACACTTAGAAAATATAACAAAGAGTACAGAGATTCCTATTTGTCACTCAGCTTTTCTGATGTTAACTGTGACGGGCGAACTCTGGCCCTCCCATCATCTCCTTTTCAGATGACTCTGTCTGATATTCTCTCTCCCCTGGGACCTGAGATCTGTCCCCCATGACCCCGGCCTCCAGTCCTCCCAGCTCATCAGCTCTGAGCAGAAAGGAGGTGGTGGTGGCTCGTGTCTACATAATTCAGTTTCCCTTCTACACAGTGAAACAAACATCACCAGTTTATCTTAAAACCGTGTTTGTTTTCATTAAAAAACAATAATAATCCAACCGCGTCCCCCCTACTTCAGCCCCTCCCCACAGGCCCTGTCTTATCCAACCATTCATAACCCCATGTTCCTCTGACCATGAAGCCTTTGCACATGCTGTACCCACTGCCTGAAATAATGTACCTACCTCTCCTCAATTAACTCCTGATTCACCTATGGTTATCAGGGCAAATGTCCCCTTCTCAGGGAAGCTACCAGTTCTCCTTTCAGCCCCTTTCACCTGGGTCTGCAATGCCCCCTAGGCTTGGAACACAGTAGGTGTGATAAAGATCCTTTGGGTAACTGCACAGATAATGAAAGCACATGGAGAGTCCACAGCTTCATGCAGCAGGACCTCAGCAAATGGGAACACCGATTGAAGGGTTATTAGCAGCCATCTAGAGCCCCCTCCCCAAACCCCCCTAAGACTGGTAGGGGTGGGGGAAGGACAGAGGCCCCTTTAAGGGTCCAGTACCACCTTCTTTTCTCAGCAGCTGGGCACCCACCCACCTGAGTGAGGCTCAAGCTGCCCATTAAGTGTTTTTTTTCCCTCCACTTACAGCTAGCGGCATCGACAGGGATGCTCAATATCTGAAGGGCTGTTGGCCTTGGAAGAGAGATCACAGCCGCCTGGATAAAATATTCCCTCTCACCCACTCCTTCCCTGCCCTGAAGAAGCTGCGTGTCTGATCCCCTCCCCTAATGAGCTCAGTTCTCTGCCCTCCAGGTGAAGGAGTCACTGCTCACCCTTCCTAGCCTTTCAAGCTCAGCTCGAGGTTTGGAAGGAAAACCATCCCACCTTCCATCTGTCTGGGTTCTGCTGGGGTCACCTCCCCCAGAAAGTCCTCCTAGACCACTGAAGTACAGCCTCCGGATTCCTGCAGCCCTGATGATTTCATGCTTTGAGGTAGGGGCAGGGCTGTTATACACAGAGGGACTTGGGGGCCTCTGTGGAGTCATACCTCAGTGTCCAGATGCCAAGATTCTTGTCTGTTCATTCGTTTCACACAGCTGGGTTCTGATACTCCCTGCCCCGTGGGGCTCACGTGATGGATTGGATAGGATTGAGTTGGGGCACAGGATATGAAGGGTGGGGTGGGGGGAGGTACGAGACATTGTGCAAGGCTGAAGGGAGGTCCTCAGGATACAATAATGGCAAACTGGGGGACTGACAGTTCCAAAGTGACTAGACCGGGTTCTTCTAGCCTAGCAGAGAGGGGGATCATGAGTTCTGACCACTGGAGCAGGGGAGGGGACTCAAATGGATGGACTGGGAGAGAAACCCCATGCCCAGGTCCAAGACCTCCATTTCTAGTTTCAGCACCAAGGACAGCTCCCGGCTTCTTTGGAACTGGGGAGGGTCCCCACTAGTCTGGGCATCCAGAGCCTGGGACGTCACGAGAGATGCTCCCCAATAGACCCAGGTGCCTCCTGGTGGGGCCTCAGTGTCCTCAATAAAATGAGAATAATGATGCACTCTTGGTGGGGGGGTGAGGGAGGAGGGCAGAGAGCTGCAGACAGCAATGCTGTTTGCAAACTGTGAGTTTCTAGTGCCAGTTGGCCATTTTTCTCAATGTCTAGAACACCAAAAACCCTTCACACAGAAGGGGCTCAAAAAGTATTAGGGGATGGGTGAGAAAATAAATTATTCCAAAATGTAAAATCTGATCCAGACTCCTTGTTTTACAAAAAGGGAAACTAAGACCTCAGAAGAATGTGGCTTTGCTCATCCTCCCCAGCCAGAAATCAGAATGATCTCTCCAGGCCTAAGAGGAGGTGGGTGTGAGCCCTGTTTATTGTCCAGATATCAACCCACCCTACCAGATGATGCTGAGGTCCTGGAGAGGCCAGCTGTGGCCCAGCTCTCAGGAGCCCCCCTGCTGTGGGTGAGACATAAGGACACTGAGTGGACCAGAAAGAGACACCTAAGGCTGGAGAGTCCCTGGGGGGAGTGAGCACACTGTGGTTGGGGGCTGGGGAAGGGCAGCGGGGGTTCTATCTGGGAAGGGAGGGGAAATTGTATAAAGGGGGGGCAATGGAGCTGGGCTTTGCAGGTAGAGTAGGAGTTACTTAGGGAGAGCAGAAGAACAAGGGAACATCAGAAACAGACAGAAAGACAGAAGGGCATGGCCCATTTGGGGACAGTTGGAAGAGGCTCAGGGGGGGGGAGGAAGCCCCCCTCCAGGGGAGGGTTGGGAGGACAAGCTTGTAGCTGGAGGCCTGCTGGGGGCTCTACCAGATGAGGATCAGGTGGGGGTGAGCCAGAGGTGGGATAACTGGGAAAACTGCTCAGAGGGACCCAGGCACCCCCCTTGGGGCAGAGCGAAGCCTGCCCCTCCCCTCACTCACTAGACATCAAACCCAGACTCCCCCCTCTTCCAGGTTATTAATTTTTCAGAGAAGAAAATGCTTTTTGTATTTTTTCCAGGCAAAATATTGATAATGGGCTTAATGTGCCTTTCCAGCTTTTGTGTGTTAAAGGGCTTTTCCATCCTGACTGCTGCAGAGGCTGCACACTGCACGCGCGCGCACGCACACACACACGAGCATGAATACACACACACAGCCCCCCACTGGCAAATCACTCTTGTCTGCAGAGGCTCGGCTGGGAGTATGGGGGGTTGACTGCTGCCCAGCATGTTGACGCAGCCCCCTCCCCACCTGAGTCTCCCACCTCTGCTCCACAAAGCCAGGCACTCCTCCACCCCAAGGTGGGTCAATGCATTCTGCCAAGGGAACTGGTGTTTCTGACGGCTTCAGGCTGAGATACAGCTATGAGTTGTTTAAAATTTGCCTTTCTTTATCTTAGCAATGGGGAAACAGGAAGGTAGGGGCTTCCATTCATTCATTCATTCATTTATCCATCCTTTCATTCACTCACTCACCCAATCTCATACATCAGCCAGTTACTATACACCTATTGTGCACCAGGTCCCTGCCTCCTTAAAGTTCACAGTTTGGTCAGAGAGAAGGGCACTAAACAAAATATTCCAGGGAAAAATATCATTATGAATTGTGCTAAGACCCCTGTAAGAGACATAGAAGTGTGAGATAGTGAAACAGGGTAGGGCTGATCTGAGGCAGTGACACCAGCTGAGGCCTGAAGGACCAAGGAGTGATCTCTGCAAAAAGGGACAGTGAGAAGCTCTGCCTTCCTCAGGAGAGAGAGGCCTGTGCACAGAGGCACAAGACAGCAGAATTCATTCTCTGTTGTTCCCACATGTAGGCATGCCTCAGGGTTGTCTGGGGGGGTTCATGGAAGCCCTGAGAGCTGGCTCCCCACATCTGGAAGTCCCCCACATTTAAGGGCACTGATTCAGCAGGCAGGACACTCACTCTGACAGCCACTGTGCTGAGATGAAGGCATGGGACAAACTTCCAGGGACAGCCAAAGAGAGACACGGGGGCCTGACACCCTCAAGCCACCACTTAGCCCTGTGTGCTCTGGGATTGCTCAGTTAAACCTCCAAGCCTCAGTTTCTACATCTTGAAAAGGAACACAATTTCCTATGACTGAAAAGAAGAGGAACCAAGATGATCCAGATCAAATACTTAGTCTTGCACACAGTAGGTGCTCGATAAATGCAGAACACCAATGATGATCATGTGTGCAATTGATTAAGGAGCAGGAGGTCTCTACTGAGCTGGTGACAGAAAGAAATGCAGAAAGCAAGAGCATGTTACCCTATGGACTCGTTAGCTAATTAGTTTTGAATAACAAATCAACACAAATTTACCGGCATCAAACAACACACATTACCAGTTCTTCTGCTCAGGTTCAACAAGACCTCAGTTAAGGTGTCGGCCAGGCTGAGTTCCTTTCTAGACTTTAAGCTCCTTTTCCAAGCTCTTGTGGTTGTTGGCAGAATTCAAGTCCTTGTGCCTGTCGGACTGAGATCCTGTTTGACTTTCTGGCTGTCAGCTGGGGGCTGCTCTCAGGAACTAAAACATGCTAACTGTGCCCCAACAGTGTGGCCCTTCTAGAGACTCCTAACAACATGGCAGCTCGCTTCTTCAAGGCCAGCAGGAGGATCTCTGCTGAGACATGGTCTCACATAACATACCATAATCAAGGAGGGACATCCATCACATTTGCCACATTTCATTGTCTACAAGCAAGCCACATTCAAGCCACCAGCAGGCAAAGATCATGAGGGTCATTTGAGAATATACACACAGGCTCATGACCATGCCCTCCTATGGCCACAATTGTGTGCAGAGCCACAGATATGCACATTTTTGCAAGTGTTTCTATTTTTGCTTTGCCTGCTGAGAAGCTCAGAGCCAAAACTGTAGCCCACCTGTGGCAAGGGTTTAGAACCACCTGATGTGGGCTTTGTGCACTCACTCTCTGCCAGCTACAGCTTCTCTTGACCTCATTTCTAATTTTTTTTCCTTCTGGCTGCCTTGCCTCTGCAAACCCCTCCATCCCAACCTCCTGGACCCTGAACAGGCTGATAGGGACTAGCAGCTCCCATCTGGTCAGCCTTTAAGGACTTTCATGAATTCTCTCATTTCATCCTCAAGGGAAGGGGGAACCTCCTGGGGACAAGGAAAATGTGCCCAGAGAAGTTGTGGGAACTCATCCCAACAGCCAGCTCAGAAATGGATTTGAGACTCTGGATTAGAAGTCAGGCTCCATTGCAAGTGATGGGGTTTGAGAGCTTGGGTTAAATGCACCATATACCTTACGTTAAAACATACCCAGAGAGCAACTGGCAAAACCACCTCTGAGTAAGCTGAACCAACCAGCAGGATGACCACACGGTGCCAACCTCCTCCATGGTTTTTGCCCCAAAGCTGGAATTTTTAACCCTGGCTTAAATAATCCGCTACCAATTCGCCTCCAGTCACACATCTGTCTGCAGGCAGAAAGTGCTGAGGCACGAAGTCCACACACTACACCTGCTGGGGGACAGCCCCTCTCCAGCCACCAGTCTGGAGCCCGGCTTGGCCTCACACCTCTCCTAGAGCCCCCCCAAAGGGAAGATCAGGGGTGCAGGGCCAAGGCACATACTTTCTCTCCCACACATAGTTAGCTGTTAGCATGAACTAGGCAGGCCTCAACTCAATGCTTTAGCACAATTGAGCACATCCCTGGGGCAGGTGTTCTTGCTATGCCCCCCTGGCCGGAGCAGGACAATGGAAACACTGGGACACCTCAGACCCTGTTTGCATCTTCCAGGGACTCCTGGGCTATGGAGAGAGACACAGGCAACAGGCAGCCAGCCCCAGGGCTAGGAGCAGAGATCTCACAGGGTAAAGTGGGATCCCAGCAGGGCCCTCTTGGGGTGCTGTCCTTGGACTCCCCATCTCCCATTCAAGCCACTCTCCTTCCTGAGCTGCCCTCTTTGCAGCTTTGCTCTAAGTCCTGGGTTCCAAACAGGCCTGAGTTTGCACCCAGCCACCCCATGTTAGAACAATGGTACCTACCACACTCCAGGCCAAGTCTAAACAACTTGTATCAATTCACAAAAATTTGACATGACCCACATTTTGCAGATGGGAAAACCAAGGCACAACAAGTAGAATGCATTACCCAGAGCCCATCGTCAGGGACCTGAGTCCACACCCCACATATGTAGTTGTTAAGACAGCCAGGGAGGTGGAGCCTCAGTTTGTTCTCCCAGAAAATGGGTGACCACCCTGGCCTTGCCCACCTGCCAAGATGGAGGGGAGGTGAACTGAAGCTGACACTCTGAGGATGCCTAAGGGTGCTAAATCCAGAAAAGTTCCCAGCCCTGGGAAGGTCCAAGACACAGAAAATCAGGGGCTTGGTGTGCAGAGGCTAACCCAAAGCCTCCTAAATCCCCCTGCCCTGTGTCCGTGCTGCCTCCTCCCAGAACCTCCTGGGAAGTGGGGCCCACAACATCCAGCTCAGAGGGCCCCTAGATGCAGTGGCATGGACCTACCAGGGGGCCCTCCTGATAGGATCTGTGATAGAAGGAAGTGTCTGTCCCTGGTTTCTCAATCCTGGACCCCCAGCCTCCTCTCTCTCCTCCTAGTGGGGGGCTGGCAGGGTGAGGAGAGGGCTGGAAGAGGTCCTTCCCCCAATTCCCAATTCCACATTGTGATGAAGGTCTGTTTTCTTACCTCTAGGTAGGCGCACAGGGGCTCAATAAGGATAGACATGTGCTTTTATTTAAGTCAGAAGGAGGAAGAGAGGGAACCCCAGTGGTTCTCACACAGCCACAGTTTGGGCATTAATTGTGAGGCAGTGACAGAGGAAAGCCACGGGGCGCTGCTCAGAGGGGCAGAGGGGCGTGAGAGCTCCTGAGGTGGGCTAACCAGCATCACAGTTTGTTGTAGCACTGGAGGGAAGCAGAGGAAAGAGGGGATCATCCAGAGCCCCCTTTCCCTCCCAGCAGGAGAAACTGAGGCCACCCTCTGGCCCTACAGACTCCACAATATGGAAGTGTTTGAACCAGGCTCTGATGCCCAGTCCATCGTCAGGCTCCCCAAGGGGTCAAATTCCAGAGAGTTCAGGATGGAGATAGCAGGGTCTTTTTTAGGAGGAGCCCAGCTGACTCTTCCCCTCTGGATTCCTTTAATGATTAACTGACCCTGGCTGAGCCAGGGCGGGCAGGCAAGGCAGACACCAGATTCGACACCTGAATTCCCTGCCTGCTAGTCACAGGCCTCGGAATAGGGGATCCTCCTGGAGCGCAGGCTAGACTGTCCCTCCTGGTCTCCTGGCTATTGTCCCTCAATGCCAGAGTCTAGGGGTTCTTGGTTTCCCTGGGATTATCCGAAGGGCTGAGCTGGATGGAAGGAGCCTAGTTGGGGTTGCTCTGTGTAGCTGGAACCTGTGCCCCACAAATTCAGCCAAGACCTCATTCAGTGTTGCCTCGGAGACCAACTCCATTGCCGGCTGGACACTCCAAGGTGTCCACATAATTCACACAAACGGGGCAAACGTTGAGGCTCAGCTCAAGGGGGTTTGGGTAAATCCCAGGACCTCCTGTGCCTCAGTTTCCTCATGGAAAAATGGGGACGGTCATCCCTCAGTCTCAGCTCAAAACAGGCAGAGAGGGGGACAGATAGCATGGGGTTCTGCTGGGAGCATCATGCCCCCAGGTTACCAGGACCCCCACCCCCACCTCCTGGGAGGGAGCGAGGAAGGAAGGAGGCAGCTGAGGACCGAAGGAAAGAGAAACCTTTCCTTTCTGTACACAGTGACTCACCTACTGGGCTCAGGAACAAACAGCTCCCCACCCCCCTCCCACCTCACACAGTACCGAGGTGGAGGAGGGTCCGTCATGCTACACTCACCGTGTCTCTGATGACCCCCTTTGTGCAGCCTGAGGCTGGAAGGAGCTGTTCTGAAGGCCAACCTGGGACACTCTCCTTCTAGCCTCCCAAAGTGCAACCTCCTCTTAGCCTGGCATTCAAGGCCTGGCTTCAGCACCTCCCCCTCCTGTCCTTCCCCAGCTTTATCTCATTGACTCATTCAACAAATACATCTTTAATGAAGGCCTGCAAGGTGTCGGGCTAATATCAGCCATCTGCCCCTGCTCCACTTTCTTCCTTCCCAAATTATAAGGGGTCTTCTTATCCTTGACTCACATACCTGACCCCAAACACTTAGACATCCTACAAAACCCAACCTCAAGTTCCTCTCCTCCAGGAAGTCGCCCCCTGCCCCAGTCCTGACCCCAAGGGGATGAGCGATGGAGGAGTTTTTACCTCCTCTTTCCCCAAGCCTAGAAGCTGCGCTGGGAAGGCAGGGGCTGAGGCCTCAGCTCTAAGGTGGGGACGGCACAGACAGGCTTGTTAAGTCAACTGAACGGCCCAGCTCCCTTCCTCCACTCTCGACTTGTAGATTCCTACACCCCCTTGGCCCAAGCCTCAAATCCTCAGTGTCCCCTGGGCCCTCTCACCCGCAAGGGATACTGGCAGAGGAGACGGACCTGGAGGGCGTCAGGGGAAGGAAAGAGATCAGTCTTGCTGCCAAGGCGGGCACAAGACTTCTCTGCCTCCCCTATCTCCTGCCGAGCTGAGCGGAAAGGGCGCGGGTGTGTTCAGATAAATGG
Source organism: Macrotus californicus (assembly GCA_007922815.1). NCBI lineage: Eukaryota > Metazoa > Chordata > Mammalia > Chiroptera > Phyllostomidae > Macrotus > Macrotus californicus. The sequence goes on from VMDR010000044.1 coordinate 267,541, forward strand.
CCCGTTAATGGGGCGCCAGGCATGGGCCAGGCTCGGCGGCGGAAGTCACAGAAAGTCACCCACCTGGGGCAGGGGCGTCGGACGCTCGGAGCCCGGAGGGCGGGGTCCTCACTCTCAGCTGGGGCCTCGGTCTCCGGGTCTGGAAAGTGGGCGCTCGCCCAAGTCTGTCCTCCCCACCTCTGTCGTCGCGTCCTGGGCTCCCGGGCCCAGGACCGGACAATCCGGGTATGGAAACCGGCGTTCTCGGGCTTCGCTGAGCCAGGGGCTGGGAGCCCGGCCGAGGCGGTTCCTGGAAGGGGCCCCCGCGGCAGCCCCGCCGCGGCCTCCGCAAACTGACACTAGGCTCGGGGTCCGCCTGCTACCTCTCGGCGAGGGAGAGCGTTGTGGACTAAACACACACATGTTCACATTTTTAACTGTCAGAGCCTCCTTTCCAGGAAGGGCCGGAGAGCGCTCGGGCCGCGAGGGGGCTGGGGTCCTGGCGGCGGGGGCGGGAGCTCCACGGCGGCGGAGGAGCTCGGGCGGCTCCCGAGCGCCGCGCCAGAAGCGGGTTTCGTTGCGCCGGGGAAGTCCGCGGCCTGCAGTGCCCGGGCCAGCGCGGTCAGCGGAGTGGGGTAACGAGGTGTCCTTGAGCCCCGGAGCGCGTCCTGCCCTCCTCTTTCATCCTCCAGGAGACGGCGGCGGCGCCCTGCGTGGCCTGGCCTCAGTTTCCCCGACTGCAAACTTCGGGACAGACTCCTAGTTTCTTCCCTGCCTCACGGGGGGAGAAAATCTCTGCACAGCCCAGAGAGGAGGGGTCTGGGCCTGAGGTAGGGGGGCGCGCTCGTGTCCCCAGCCCCTTCTACTGCTCCTCCAGCTGGGCCTCGCCGTATTTTCTACCTTGGCGTTGGAGGCTCCAGCCCCCAGCCCAGCTCCGGGCTCCGTCCTGGACCCGCCGCGCACAGAGTTAGGCCAAAGCAGGCAGAGGGAGCGGCAGGAGAGCGAGCAGACCTCGAGCGCTCTGCGATGCCCAGCCCCTGAGTGTCACCCTAAAAATGGGGAAACTGAGATGCGGACAGAGCAGTACGGGCGAAAGCCCCCCGCGCCTGCCCGGCCTGACTACGATCACCCACCCTCGAGTACGGAGGGGAGTTGGAGGGAGTGGAATTCCCTCCGCTGACTGTGTCCCTCGAACTCCGGACCCACAGAGACCCAGCTGCGGGGGGAGAGGACTAAGACCCGAGGCCCCAGATACACACCCTGTCGGCGTGGACGCCCAGCTCGGGTGTCCTAGCGCAAACAAGCGCCGTGTTTGCCGAGAACGCGGCGGGCGGCGCGGCCCTGGAGCGATGAGGATTCGATGGAGCCGCGCGCCGCGGCGGAGGCAACGGAGCCTGGGCGGGCGCGGGGATCGATCCAGCGCAGCTGTTGCCAACACGCCCGCCAGAGCATCAACCCTCGGGCCCCCGCGCCCCCGCGCCCCCCGAGCGCGGGCTGGAAGCTTAGGACGTCTGGCCCGCCAGAGGCGAAACCCCAATGTCGCTGCGCCTCAGGTTCGGCGCTGGGAATGTCCCCGCGCCCGACGTCCAGATGGGCAAACCTTAGGATGTCTTGCGCTCAGCCTTGCCGGGACCCCCGCCGGGCGGGAAAACCCTAACACCCTCCCCCCAAATCTAAATAAGTCCTCTGACCCCGCCCGAACGAAGGAGCCAGAGTTGGTCGCGAGGACGCTGCCCCTCCAGGTGTGCACCGGCCAGGATTGGGGGCGTCTGCAGGTTTGGGGGGCTGAAGCTGGGACCAGCGCAGACCTCGGGCACTGACGAGACTGGGGGAACATTAGTCGTCAACTCTTTATTGAACCTCGCTCTAATAAAAGAAGGGGTACGCGGCGGCCGGTGACTTTCATTTCTGTGGGAGACAAACCTAATCAGAAATCGGTCGCGAACCATGGAAGGGCCTTGGAGAAGCCCGGAAAATAAAAACTTCAGGTATTCCGCCCCCATCCCAGTATCTTTAGCTGGACCGCAGGAACCAAAACAACAAGAAACACGATCTGTCCAAGAAGAGGTGAGGTGGAGGATACTGGCTAAAGATTGCAGCTTGGGGTAGGGTGGGTTATGGCCACTGAGGCCGTGGTGACCGGTCCCCCATGGCCAGGCCGAAACCTGAACCCCAGCGGGTCCTCCCACTGCTCTCTGGACACTTGGAATCTCCGGGTCAGAGTTCCCGAGGCTGTGCTTCTCGGTTCTCCCAAGCCAGGGTGGACCCACAGAAGGTGGGCATTGCCCAGGGGAGCCTGAGCGTGGGCTCCAGAGGTTGAATGCCAAGTTTCCAGGAGGCGATACTGAGATGGGAGAGCTTCCCCCGCCGTGGCTAAGGTCCCCACAGAGGCGTGAATGGGGGTGCCCTGCCCCCATCCAGCCCACCCCACCCCCCGCCTGCAATTTGCCTAATGATTCAAAATCGATCAGGCTCAGCCACCAGCGCACCCCGTGGCAGGCTCGATTCTACTTTACTAATTACTAAAAGGCCCACGGTGGGGGGACACTGGTTCTGGGGCTCCAGGGGGCCACTTCTCCTCCCCCCTCCTCCCTCTGGAGGTTGGAAAATTTTTCTCAATTTCCCAGTGAGACCACAGCTTGTCTGGGGAGTGTGACCCTGTCCTGGCTGAAGCTGGTCCTCAGGGTCCAGGCAGCCTGTCCAAGACTGGGGAGAGTAGGGTGGCCTAAGGCAGCAGAAGGGAGGGGCTCTTTCTCAAATCCACTAGTCCACCTCTTTTCTTTCAAAATGGACGCTTTCCTTGTTAGGATGGAAAACCTGCAATGCTTGTATAGAAATGAAAATGATCATCGAGCTTGAGGAATAGAAAAAGAAGGATGCAAAAGACTGCACGACTGGGCGCAACCCCCGCAGAGCACCCCTTCGAGGCTTGGGAGTTCGTCCACACACATTTGCTCTTCCACTCAGGGACCCTGATCTGCGGTTTCTGGGCCTGGGGTGTGACCGTTTTATGAGGCTGGTTGATTTCTAAACCCCACGATTATGTCTAATTGCCTGTGATTGTTGGAGGGTGGGAAGGGGGATCAGGCTAGGGCTCAACATAGCCAGAACCTGCCCCTCAGACTTGAGACTGCATGAGGATGGGGGGTGGTAGTCAGTTGTTCAGACCCACCCCTCCCTCACACCTCTGCTTTCCTACCCGGAAGATGGGTGTAATGACATGTAACCTGAAATTGTATAAAAACCATGCACTTGAAATGCCCATGGACCTGCAGGCAGTGTTACATTTGGACAGAACATGGGGACCAAGGGGAACCCCACCTCCCACCACTCTCCACCTTGGTCCTGAGACAGATGGAGAACTTGACCTGACTCCCCCTCCAGGCTGGGAGAGGAGTGTGTGCCTGGGAAACAGTAGGCAGCTATTAAATGCTGAGTCCTCAGCACGAAGCTCAATGAGATAGGGATAGGGATCCCATTTAGCCCTAGCCCAGCCCAGGACTTGGATCAGATCACTCTACTGTCTGATTCCCTCCCCCCTTCTAAGCAGGGGGCCAGTTCATCCAGGCATCCAAACTCCCTGGCACTCAGAGACAGCCCTTCCCCACTCTGGCCCTTCCCCACTCTGGCGCTCTGCACAGACCCCTCTGCTCTCAGCTGCGGCAAGCAGGAAGGGGAAACTCACACACAGAAGGGCCCTGCGTGAGCTTTCGGTGCAGACAATCAAGTGCCCAAGGTGTAGCCACACTATACGGATGAAAAGTCCTGTTGAAGGCGGAGATAGGGGTGCACAAATGGTGTGCTTGGGGGACTCCAGCAGAGGCTGTAGTAGCTTTATCCTCCCTTTTCTCTTCTGGAAACTGGGCAAAATTTGGGAGGGCAGATGTAATGGGCAGAGAGGGGGGAGTGAACTGGTTTGTGGGTTCCCTCTCCACCCAAGACTCTGCCCTTCACATGGGAGCACACTTTGGAGCATGGTCTAGCCGCTCTGGACCCCTTCCTGACTTGTACTGTGGCCCTTACCTGTCTCCAGGTGGTGATGAAAAGGAGGGCCTTCGATCCCCCCACCCAAAAGAGAAACCCTGGGAAAGGGGGTGGTTGAAGCAGGAGCTCCTTGGGAAGGAGTCCCACCCTTAGGTTGGAAGAAAGAAGAACCTGGGATTGAGAGGGGCCTTTGGCACCCCTGAGGCCATGTGCTCCATTGTACAGATGAGGAAACTGAGGAGCAGGTGCCCACAATCAGGAGCAGATCCAGACATTCCAGCAAAGAGGCCCTGAACCAACCTGAGGCTCTCACCACTGCCCCTCAGAGAGGTCGTGTGAGAGGGCTGTGACTCCCTGGTGTGTGTATAGAGGGAGCCCAACTTGCGGAGGGACCCACCTCCTAAAGTCTGTGTATCGCTGTGGGGAAACACGTGGGTCGTAGGTCCCTAGTCAGCCACAACCCCACCACATTCCCAGGGGATGGACTCGGGAGCGCTTGGCAGGAAAGTACTTTTCTTGACTCTCTGGGAAGGGACACGGACTCAGAGGTGCAGAGAGGAGGCCCCAATCCCACTTCGCCAGTCTATCCCCAGACTCCCTCCTGTTGTCCTCGGTAAGTACGGCCCCCAGGCGGCCCGCAAAGAGACAGGAGACCCCAGAAGGCCCACTCCGATCTGCCTGACGCTCGAGGGGACCGGAGAGGGCGGAGAGCAAGGTGGCGGGAGGCGGGGGCGAGGGGAGCGGGTGGGCGGGGGCGCTGACGTCAGACCCGGGCCGGGCTGCTGGCCGCCGCTCCCCCGCCACATCCTGGTGGCCGTGCTCGCAGCCAGGCCGGGCCCTACGCCGCGCAGCCAGGCAGCCTTGCGCTCAGCCACCGGGGAGCGGGCGGGGGCCATGCAGCGGCCTTGAGCGCGCCGGGCCGGCGCCAAGGAGCGCGCGCGGCGGGCGTGCGGGCGGCCCAGCATGGAGCTGAGCCTGGAGAGCCTGGGGGGCCTGCACGGCGTGGCCCACGCGCAGGCGGGCGAGCTGCTGAGCCCAGGCCACGCGCGCTCGGCGGCGACGCAGCACCGCGGCCTGGTGGCACCCGGGCGCCCGGGCCTGGTAGCCGGCATGGCAAGCCTGCTGGACGGCGGCGGCGGCGGCAGCGGCGGCGCCGGGGGCGCGGGCGGTGCGGCCGGCGCGAGCGGCGGCGCCGACTTCCGCGGGGAGCTGGCTGGCCCGCTGCACCCGGCTATGGGCATGACCTGCGAGGCACCCGGCCTGGGCGGCACCTACACGACGCTCACGCCCCTGCAGCACCTGCCGCCACTCGCGGCCGTGGCTGACAAGTTCCACCAGCACGCGGCGGCCGCGGCTCACGGCGGCCACCCCCATGCGCACCCACACCCGGCGGCCGCGCCGCCCCCACCGCCCCCGCCGCAGCGCCTGGCTGCCAGTGTGAGCGGCAGCTTTACCCTCATGCGCGACGAGCGTGCTGCGCTCGCCTCCGTGGGCCACCTCTATGGGCCCTACGGCAAAGAGCTGCCCGCCATGGGGTCGCCGCTGTCGCCGCTGCCCAATGCGCTGCCACCCGCGCTGCACGGCGCCCCGCAGTCCCAGGCGCCACCGCCGCCCCCTCCGCTGGCCGCTTACGGCGCTCCGAGCCACCTGGCCGGAGACAAGCTGCTGCCGCCCGCTGCCTTCGAACCGCACGCCGCGCTGCTGGGGCGCGCAGAAGACGCGCTGGCTCGCGGGCTGCCGGGAGGCGGGGGTGCCGGCAGCGCGGGCAGCGGGGGCTCCGCTGGGCTGCTGGCGCCGCTGGGCGGGCTGGCGGCGGTCGGGGCACACGGGCCGCACGCGAGCGGCGGCGGCCCGGGCAGTGGCGGCGGCCCTGGGGCTGGCGCGGCGGCCGAGGAGATCAACACCAAGGAGGTGGCGCAGCGCATCACCGCGGAGCTGAAACGCTACAGCATCCCGCAGGCCATCTTCGCGCAGCGCATTTTGTGCCGCTCGCAGGGCACACTCTCTGACCTGCTGCGCAACCCCAAGCCGTGGAGCAAGCTCAAGTCGGGCCGCGAGACCTTCCGCAGGATGTGGAAGTGGCTGCAGGAGCCCGAGTTCCAGCGTATGTCGGCGCTGCGCCTCGCAGGTAGGAGCGCGGCGCACACCGCCTGACCCCGGGACACTGGCTCAGGGACACTGGGCTGTCCCCAGCACCAAGCAGCCCCGGCAGCCTCCCCATGCCCCAGCCGTGCGCCCCTCCGGCCGGCTTGGGGCTCTCTTGCAGGAGGTTAGAGCGTGACCTGTGCCCCTGCTGGTCTGTACCGTCGCCAAAAGGGTTGAGTTGTGCCGCCTCACCCCCTCCACCCTCGTAGCCGCCCGCACCACCCGTCCGGGAAACAAGGATCCCCGCAGCAGCCTGCAGGGTCGATTAATGTGTGTGTGCTGTGTATGTGGGAGTGAGGTGCTGTGCCCTAGACACGCCGCTGCTTTCAGCTGGGGTGCCACTCCCCTCCTCCCGAACAGTCCCTCGAACAGTCCCTTGCTGTGACTCCAGCTCCGGGGCGAAAAACTGGGACCGCGCACCGGGCGAGGGCGCGCTGGCGGCCAGGGCCAGGCCGGCACTCAGCCCCTGGCCCCAGCGCGCGCATCTCTGTGGCTCAGCGTCTGCGATCGATAGCCCCCTCCCCATCTCCGGCCGCTGGCAAAGGTCACTGGAGAACGAGCGGGGGAGGGGCGATCGGGGGAACTCTCGCCCCAGCGGTTCGGAGGCCTTCACACCCCTGCGTGTTTACTCTTGGCCAAGATGTACCACCCCCGCCCGCCTTGTGTTTTAGTGTGTTTGTTTTTGTTTTGTGTTTCTCTTATTTCCACCGTCTCTATGTCGGAGCAACCTCATAGCGATTTATTTTTCTCTTGCTTGCCATTTTTTTCCTGTTCCCCTCATTCTTTCTCCTTTGTCACTCTTTTTGTCCCTCAGCCTCTGTGTCTGTCTCACTCAGCCCCCAGCCCCCCTGGGAACCCCTCTCCCTCCTCCCTCCCAGCTGGTCCACACCTGCCCTCAGCGAGGTGGCCTGACCAAGCCTCCTTTCCCTGGGTGCATGTGGGGGTACAGGAAAGACCCCCCCACTGTCACCTCAATAGGCCTGGCTTGGGGGGGGGTTGTCTTCCCTTGGCCACGCTGGGGAGGGGGCTTCAGACACCCCAGACGCCAGGACAATAGCTGCCTCAGGCGCTGGATCGATGGTTTCTTTGCACACAAGGGCGAGTGGGGCTGGATGGAGTGGGCTGGGGCTTGCACTAGGCGCCCCTCAAGCAGGGAGGCAGGGACAGCCTTGACTGTGCCCCCGCCAGACACGGGGGCTGAGAAGAGGGGACACCTGTTGGGTGGAAAGGGGTCCTGTGTTCATTCCTCCCACTCCCCTCCCGTGGCATTCTAGACAACCCAAAAAGCCTGTATCCACACACAAGCCTCAGTTTCCCTCTCTGCAGTTTGAGGTGACTAGCTGAGCCGCCTATAGGCTTCCTTGACTCTCCACGTTGGTGAATGGGGAAATAAATACTCCTTCATATGACAGGTGACCAAGTGTGCAAGGAGGTCATTGTGACATGTTAGAAAGGGTGTCAGGAGCCTGGGCAGTTTTATGTAAGGGCAACACCAGCTCTGTCTTTCTCCCCATGACACATGCAATGGCCAGGTGTGCCCAAAGGGGACACTCAGTCACACCAACACAGCCACAGCCTGTGGTGAGCAGTGTAGGTGACATCAGGTAGCAGAGAGCACAACCCCTACTCTCTGGCCAAAGGTATCACTGGAATGCATTAGATACTTAGTGGCACTTGTCAAATGGGCAACACGTGGCATTTGACACTGCCACACTGGCCACCTTCCCCTCCTTCCTAGGGCACACGGTTCAGGGACATTGTGTTGAACATGGGTGAATCCCAAGGAACAGGTGCCACTTTCCGATTTTCTCAGTCATGTTATATAACTAACGCGGCCGGTTAGTGGCCTCTCAATCTCACATTTTGGGGAAACCCAAGAGGTAGGTCAAGGCCTCGAAAGGACAAAGCGCAGGTGGAAAGTCCTGTGGGAGGTGCTGCTTACGGGGTCGGGGAGCAGTGGCAGCCTTGGTGGGAGCCCTGCCTCTGAAGTCGGGGTCCCCTTCCCACTGCCCCTGTAATTGCAGATGTACAAACCGAGGCCAGTGGGCTGGCCGGCCGACTTCTGCAGCTCCAGAAGCAGTCTCTCCTCTCCAAGCCTGGGTTGACCCTTTTGGGATGTGGGAGTCAGAAGAGGGGCGCGGGAGGGAAGCGGAGAGGGTGAGTGCAGGGCCTGGACGCACTGGGTGTTGGGAATAATGAACTGGTCAGTCGGGTGTGTCCCTCGCTCCTCCCAGCGCGGCCCAAGCCAAGACCCCACCGACCCCCTCGGTCCGTGAGCAGGACTCAGGACACCTTCCGCACCTCTGGCGCACTTGATGCCGCGTCTACACCGGGACGCTGGCTGGGGTGTTCGAGGTGGCTGAGGGCTGAGGGGTAATTAGGCACGGGCCAGCGGAAAGGCCTTTAGTTCCAGTCGCTGCGCAAATGAAAAGCGGTTAAGTGGCGGCAAATCTCGGCTGTTAGAGGAAGGAGGCAGGGTGCATCCACCCCCAAATGTGCAACCATGCTGGGGGCAGCCTGAAGCGCCTCCAGGTGCCCGCATTTGCTCTCCCTCTGCACATTTTAAACCCTGGCAGAGACGAATCAACTCCCTCCTTCCCATCCCGGGCCCAGCGAAAGCCTCCCAAATTCCCCACGGCATCCTTGGCCCCCGCCACCCACTGCCTGGCCAGAATCGACAGCTTTGCCCCCCAGTCTGGCCTGCGCGCCTGCCTGCCCGCCTCAGAGCTGTGGGGTCAGGTGTCTGGTCCCGACACTGAGGCCTGGAGAAAGGTACCAGGAGAAAGGGAGACGCATGCAGAGACAGGGAGAGAGAAAGGGGCAGAGATAGGTAGGAGAAAGCAACAGTGACAAACACAGAGAAGGAAAATGAAGAGGCAGAACTGGAGAGACCTAGAGAGAAACAGGGAAAGAAAGAGAGACAGGGAGACGGAGAGGGAGAAACTGAGAAGCAGGTGGTGCGAGTTCTGGGGGCTGTAGCCCCTCTGCATGGAGTCCACAGGGCCAGGGTCTCTCTGCCTGTCCGGCTTCCCCCTCCTCTCTTTCCCGGATCAGGGACCAAGGGGGAAGGGGTGGTTTCTTTGTTTCTGCAAGGCACCTGAGAAATCTGACCAGGTAGACCTCAGGGTCCCCTCACCCCTCTGCCAACTGCCCCGCCTGCCTTTCCTGTGTTCCTCAGTTTAACCGTCTGTAAAGTCGGGGTCTAGCATTCTTAGATTCTCGAACCCCCTAGTCCCTGCAAGGCCGGTCCCCATGGGGGCTTCACCCCACCCCCATGGGGACTAGCCTCCGATTTCTGGCAGCTTCCCAGCCGCCTCCTCTTCGAAGCCCTCCCCTGTTCTGTCTCAAACAGTAATTATGGGAGAGGGGCTGGGGGAGGGGCAGCAGGCTCCTGGGCAGGGGCGGGGCGGTCGATGAATTCGAATTACCGTCTCTAATTCATCACCGTTGCCTGGTCGATAGCTTCGGCGGGCTTCAAATATTGTTTAAATTGCAACTCCGGAGAAAAAATATTTTTTGTAACTAATCAGAGAAAATATGTGTAAAATAAAATATCAGATGGAGGCGATTGAAAGAAGGGCCCTTTCCTCCCCCTAGGCCCACTGGCAGTTCCGGAGCCCAGAATGCCTGAGGGATGAGGGAGGCCTGCTGGGGAGGAACCACTGTAGGGAGGGAGCCATTTCTGGAACCTAGCTTCAGATGGAGGTGGGTGCAGTGACGGTGGTCATCAGGGTTGGCGGTGGGCGGGCAGAGCAGTGCTCAGGGTCTGGAGGTCTGGAGGGGGTGGCAGAAACCTCACTTGGGGGGCACGCCTCTCACAGAGCCCACCCCACCCCCAAAAGACATTCCAGCAGAGAGCTCAGAGACCAGGGACTCCCCTGGGCTGCAACACTGACCAGTCCTGGGCCAGGGTCTGAGCCTCTGTTTCCTCATCTGGGAAATGGACAGAATCGGATCCCAGCTAGCAGGTGCTTGCTGGGGCCAATCCAATCAACCTTTCTCCCCTCCTCCCACAGAGACCCTCAGGGCACCCTCACAGACGCTGCACCTGAGGCCATGTTGCTTAATCACACCTCACACCCACTTCATGTTTGGGTCCTGGTGAGTTGCAGCAGCCTAGGCTCTGTGGACCCACGGGGACTGGGCAGGGGCTGCTGGACAGGCCCTCACAGAGAGGCACAGAGTGAGGGGGACCTGGGTCTGGGGCTGTGTGTGCCAGAGCCATAAGGGGCTGCTCACCTGGGTAGGGCCAGCCCTAGGACTCTGCCGGGTTCAGTGATTGGGCTCCACCCCTCTCCTGCTGAGTGGGGTGCAGAGCAGAGGGGCTGACTGTGGTGCTGAAGCCACCCCCCGCCACCACCTCTCAGCCAGCCCACCAGGAATGAGAGGGAAAGTCACCCGGAATGAACTTAAACCAAACGGGGTTTTGTGTCCACTGTACTGACCAGCAGGCCGAGGCTAGAGGAAGGGGGCACTTGCTGAAACAACACCCGCAGCAAATCGTGGTGCCAGTTCCAGCGGGAGGGGAAACAGGCCCAGCTCCAGGCAGTGAAGGGGGCCCGCCAGGGTTTGCAGCCCTCCTAATCCTCGAGCGTGATGGAGCTGCAAGCCCAGCTTGAGATGCTTAGGCTCCCATGCCCTGCAAAGACAGGAACATTCCAGGCAGGTGGCCCAGCGGAGACAAAGGCAAGAAGGAGGGACACTCAGCGAACTGAAGTGAGGGCAGTAGCATGGCTCTTAAAGTCACAGCTTGGGTGAGGGGACAGTGTGGGCCAGGGAGGCCAGTGCTTCTCCTCCAAGCTTTCCCAAGGGTTGCAGGGTTATGGGCCCACCTGAGCCCTGCTCCCCAGGGACCACCAGAGACCCTCAGGGAGCACGTGTGCGTACCAGGTTCCAACTCCCTCTGCCCCCCACTCAATTCCAAGCCACCAGGATCCCTTCCACCCGGTGCTTTCCCTGGTGAGCCGCCCCCTCCTCGATGCCCCACCCCCAGGGTGAGCCTGGGCCCAGCACTGAAAGTCCAGCACTCTCCAAGCCCCAGGCTCAGTGACAGTCCCTTCCCACCTGAGAGAAATGGATGGTCACCCCTAGCTCACAGAGAACACACAGATGAGTCTAGGGGAGCTGTTTGCAGGGTGAGGGGCTCCTAGGACTAATGGGGACCTGCCCATTCTCCTCTATCTCTCCACTCTTGTGCTTCTTCCCTGTCAACTGTCGCCACTGTAATATGCGTGCCGCATCTCCTGCCACCACCTCCTTCTCACTGGCCTCCGGGCTCCGCTCTTACCTTGGGTGTTCTCTCCCCTAGAGCTGCAGGGGTCTTTTATGATCACTTTGAAGCTCTTTTGTCCTCTGCTTCACATCCTGGCAATGGCTCCCAGAGCCCTTAAGATGTGGAGGAAGTTCCTGCGGCAGCCTTCGAAACCCTGATTTCTTGCCCTGTGTGAATGTGGAAGGGCATTGCCAGCCAGTGGAACCTGGGAGACAGCCTGGGGGGTGGGAAGCACAGAGCAGCTGTAAGGGTCCAGGCTGGGGTCCTGCAGCTGGTGTCTTTGTATGTAGCCATGAACCTGGGGAGCTCAGGCTGTTTGAACCAAGTTTTTAATTAAATATGGCCCTTGATCAATAAGGAAGGCAGTGCTAGTGAGGGAGGGGAGAGACTGGCCTGGGAGACCCACGTGACCTCTGCCAGTCCCAGGACACCAGCAGCCTCAGTTTCCCTTCTGCCTAGTAGATGTAGGTGTGGGTGGGGCTAGGACACGGAACCCTCCACCACTGGATTCTCCAACTGTGAGCAAATTTAGAGGAGGTGGGAGGGGCCCCTCAGGTCTACAGAATCACATGCACAAGGCCACAGACTCACAGCAGATGGAAGCAGAGACAAGGATAGGGCTCCATGACTGGCCCAGGTAGCCAGGGAGAGAGGGGCAGGGATGCAAATGTAGATGCCCACATTCACACTAGGACTAGCCTGCGGAAACTCTGGCTCAGGACCCCCATCTGCCTTCGGCAGGGTCCAGCATAGTAGAGGGGACTCAGGGTAGGGGCACCAGGAAGGACTCCCCAAGACCTGTGCCAGCAACTGTTAGTCACCCAAGGGCCCCCCAGACCACCTCTTCCCCGCATCCAGGCAGATGCTGTCTGACCCTACTTCCTAGCCCTGGGGGCTTGGGAGGAGGTCGCATCAGCCCACTGTGACGGGGTGTGGGTGGATAGGGGGCCTGGTTCACAGACAGCTAGGTCCATGCATCTCCAAGCGCCCTTGTGCTCCCGCAGGGGTTGGGGCAGATGTCTGTGCCCATTTGCCCGCCAGGGGAATGCTACCCCAAGTTGCCCGGGAAACCAGCTGTAGAGTCCAACCAGGGATGGTCGTCCTCACACTCACCTAAACCCGAAAGAATCAAGGGTGCATCGGCCTGTCAGGACCTGGTACACGCAGCCGCAGCCGGGCTAAGAAGACTCGGTCCCTTGCCCTGCACATCCGCGGCCTGGGGCCTCAGGGTTCTCGGCGTACACTCCATGGGAGAGCGCAACCTGCAACACGAGCCCGTACCCCGCCGCGGAGGAAACCGCGACCTACTTGGTAGGAGCCTTTTTGGGCTCTCCCCCCTCCTGACTGAACTCCCCAGGGCGGTGGTGGTTTTGGTGCGGTGGACTCTGTGCTCCGAGTATCGGTCGAGGGGCGCAGCTCAGGCTCCCAGGGGAGTTCTGCAGGGGGTGGGGGGCGCAGGGAAGGATGGCTGGGCAGCGTGCACACGCGAGGACCATGGGCACGTCGCTTTCCCCCACTCCCCTGCGCACCTCCGTTCCCCCAAATGAAGACTGGAATCCCCAGCCCAGAGGGAGCAGGACGTGGGGAAGAAAGAGGTGGAAGGAGAGAGCAGAGGCTTTGTCGTCTGCCTGCGGGAACCTGTCCCCACTTCTTTCAAAATTCTGTATTTTCTTTTTTAAACAGTGGACGCATTCGCTAGGCTCCAGATTTAAATGGAACAAGAGGGCCTCCCCGCTTCTGAACACCAGTTTGTATTCTAGAGAGAGGGTTACACTAAATCCCGAAGCTGCAAGAGCACATTCTTCTCACTCCCCTTCTTCTCCTGCATGAACACACGCACGGCAGAGACATCCGCCCTGTTCCCCTCCAGACACCGGAACATTCCACATCAGGAGGGGGGCGCCACCGGGTCATTTTGCTGGCTGTGTAGTATTCTTCTCTCCAGCCACCTTCCTGCCCAGGGATTCTTTACCCCCCGGGGTGGTGGTGAGGACATCTGGGGGGACCACTTTGCCAGCGAGTTGATCTGTGCACTTGTTTCTCAGTCCCTGAAACGCTGGGTCCCCTCCAACCCCACTTCTGAGGTGGCCTCTCCGCTCCTTTTCTTATCACTGGGTTCTTTCCTGTCATCTTTTTCAAATCCATTTCCAGCTGCCAGTGCTATGACTTCTCAACATTTTTTTTAAAACTAAGAGCTCTGTGTGGATGTGGATGTGGCTGTGGTTTGCCCCACCTGTGACTGTGCCTGAGTGGGGGGGCCTCCCCCTCCCCGCCCCCCCCCCCCCCAGCAGTGCAACCTCCAGATGTAGCCCCAGGAGGGTGGCCCAGGGTCCGGTGGAAATACTTATTTCCCTGATAAGTCTTTGAAAGGCTCAGAACTAATTTGAAAATGCGGCCATTAAAATCCCATCAGGGGGGAGAGGAGGGAGGGAGGGAGGCGGGGCCTTTCCCAAAGGCTGGGCACAGGCCAAGGTACAGGGGGAAGCTAGGCTGGGAGGTGTAGGCCCAGCAAGCAGGAGAGGGGGAGAGGGGGCAGAAAGTAGAGAGGCAGCAGGGACAGAGTGGGGACAGATGAGGAGCTGCTGAGGCTTCCAGGGATCCTTATATGAGGCCAGGGGCCTGACTCAGCACTGACTCGGCCCCCACCCTGCACCCATGGGAACCCCTTTCCCGGCTCCCTCAGGGGTGTGCGGTGTGGATAAAGGGGGCATGTGTAGTTCTCCAGACCCACCTCAGAGTGATCTCTGAGTCATCTTAGGCTGGTCACCCAACTTCTCTAGCCTGGGGAAGCCAGCAGGGGATGCTCAGGACAGCTCAGCCCAGTGGGGACAAGCCACCAGGGTGAAGGCATCAATGTTCTCCACATCTGGGGCCGGGCAGCTGGTGGCCAGGGGCGGGACTCGTCGCCAAGGAAACCGATCATCATCCCAGCCGGAGACTGGGCTCCGTATTGAATTGTCTGCTCCGTGAAGCCAGAGCTGAACGCCGGAGGTGGCTGGAGGGGAGGAGACAGCCGGCAACAGCTCTTGCTCCCACACCCCCATGCTTTGCTCCCCGGTTGACAGACACTAGGGCAGGAAGGCTGGGCGTGAGGTGGAGACAGAACGCTCATTTGCTGCTTTGGGTGCTGTACAGACAGTAGGACACAGAGGGGCAAGGACAATCACTTAGGTGCCCCCATCAACGGTTTCAGGGGCCACCATCCTGTTGTCTTTCCCTGTCACACCCAGCCTTGGGGAGTGGGTCTCCTCCTCCTGATGCCACTCTGGGTCATGCCTCCTCTTCTCCCCTGGGCTTTACTGTCCCTTCTCCCTCACTGTCTCTCAGACACTGGAGCTCTGTCTTCAGTTCCATCCTTCTTACTCCGGTCTGTCCCTGCACGGGGACTTCTCGGAACCCAGTCCTGCTCACATCTCACCCCTCCAAACTCCCCACCTGGACCCCACTTCCATCCCCCACTACCCTGAGCAAGGCAGCTGCAGCCCTGCTTGGAACCAAGCGGGTTGTCCCTTTCCACTTACCTCTGTGATTACTGGAGCAACATGGCTCCCACATCAGACTGTGGCTCCACAGGGCAGGGGCTGGGTCTATCTCTGTCTCTGTCTCGCTCACAGCCATGCCCAGCAGGGCCTCAGGCACAGCGTGCACAGTAGATGCTTGATAAATGTATGAGCAAGGAGGAAAGGGGTGGCAGGTCCCATTCACTACCTGCTGCACAGATCTCATGGCCCCTGTGCAGTGAGACTGGTGTCACCCCCACTTACAGACAAGGATGTCAGGGTCGTGGGTCACTGCATCCACTTGATAAACCATAAAATGGATGTGAACAAAGTGTGTGTCAAAGCCACTCTGCCCATGCAGCCCAGGCTTGGTGTCCCTGCTGACCAGGAATGGCTACGGGGTGAAGAGACAGCGAGCTGGGGCCAGGCAGACAGAAGCTGTCTTTTGGGGGAAGGGGGTCTAGATGGACACAGCCTGCATCCCATGTGCTCTGATGCAGAGGGTTTCCACTGGGTCACCATCCCACCCCAATGTCACACCCAGTCCTGTCATGTCATACCCTCTGTTCTTCACACTGCATCCTCCTGTTTTATACTCATGCTGTATGTCCCTAAGGCCAGCTACAGCCATATGTCACCCTGAGCTCTGCAGGCCCCTACGTCTTTGCCTGCCCGCTCTGGGCCTCTTCCCCCTGCCACCCTTGCAGGTCCCCACACTGCTGCCATCTTTCCTGCCTGAACAGCCCCTGCTACTAACACAGGTTGTCTCAGTTGCTTACAGGCTCACACACACGTGGCTTGGTTGTGTGTGGACAGTCCCCCCACTGTAACAAAGTGCACCACAGCTTCTGCGCCCACACACCAGCCTCCACCTGGCCAGGCCCTCATGCAGTCCCACATGGTCACACCCAGAGGGTGGGAACAAAGGGACACCTGCGCGTTCAGTCCGCTCAGGGCTAGGGATAGAAAGGATGAGCAGGAGAGGATGAAGAGGAATGGGACAGAGGAGAGGGAGACAGAGAGGGGGGAAGAGGGGTCAGAAGGAGGAAGAGAAGGAGAAGGGAGAAGTAAGGAATAGGGGGGTTCGGAGGAGGAGGCTGGGTCCCTATCAGAAGATGATGGGAGCGAACAACGAGTGGGACCTCAGTTTCCTGCAGCGCACACCAGATTCTGAAAAACCCGCTGAGAAGTGACCGAATCCCAGCCCCCCCCCCCCCCCCCCCCCCCCCACCGCCCTGTCAGCGGGCCCAGCCTGCTCTCTCACTGACTGGGGATAGGGTGCCGCTCCCGGCTGAGGATGTTCCCAGGGGCACACTGGCCTTCCATGGTCTTTGAGTCTGAGCTGAGTCCCCTTAATGCCACACTGCCCACATGGTGGGGTGGGGGGGTCACTGGACAAACACACCCAGCCAGCTGCCTCAGGGGACTCACTCATGCTGGGGGGCCCAGAGGAGGGAGTGGGAGCTCTGCTTGGGGGGTGAGGGGAGGAGTTATTCCCAGGGGAATGGCCACTGCTGCAGGGCTTTGAGGGATATGTAGGAGTTCTCCTGCTGGGACAGCTCAACTCCCTGCTCCTGGCCTCAGTTTCTCCCTCTCTCTCCTCTCCGTGAAGAGTCCAGGAGAGGCACTGAGGTTTGAGGCCTGCCCTGAGAGGGGGAGAAACTTCATGCCCTCCCCTCAAAGAGGCCCAGAGCCAGGCTCCTTCCGGGAACCCTCAGATGGGAGCTTGGGGTCTCATCCCACCCACACGGTCGTACCCAGGACTTTTCTGGCTAAATGCCTTTCCACTGCCCAGCGAGAGAGAGGCCATGAGTGAGGCCATTTTCCAGTTGCAGAAACTAACGCTCAGAGAGCCCACACGGTGCAATAATCCCCCGAGTTGCAGGGGCCTGGTTCCCTCTTGGGCCCCTGGAGGGCTCCTGGTGGTCTGCTGAGCTCAGCAACTTAGGAGAAAGGCAGGAAGCAGGAAGGGAGAGGTGCTGTGGAGGCAAGTCCCACCGGGGTCTGAAACGAAAGGGCTTTCATCTGGAACTTGAAGGTCCCGATTCACCTCCCTTCGCCCCCACCGGGACGTGGACCGGCAGCCCTGGGCCGATGCGGGACTGCTGCCCTCTGCCGGTCGTGTTGGGAGCCTCGGACCAGATCCTGCAGAAAAGCCCCAGTTAGCTCACGTACTGGGCGCCCCATGAGAGGGCTAGTTTGGGAATGGGGTTTCCGTCTCTTCTGGGTCGCCTTTGATATCCTTCCAGGGCCTCTGGGACTCCTCCACCCAGGAGCCAGCTCCAGGCCCTCCTCAGGTCTGGACTCTAAAAAGACTGGGAGCAGCTGGGGAGACAGCTTAGGGTGGAGAACCAGATGGCCCGAGATCCGAGGGTCTCAGAATCAGCGGTTCTTAGCATCAGGCTCTCAGTCCTCGGGGTCATGGAGGACGGATGGGAGAGAAAGTTGGGACCCAAACCCGCCCTCAACGGGCCTCTAGATAGAGTGAGTGAATCGTTGCAGGTGACATGGACAAAAAGATAAAGTGCAGGGGTGACGTGCAGGAGAGTGCAGCATTAAGTTGAGGGTCAGAGTAGGCCTCACAGAGGAGATGTCTGAGCGAAGACTAGAAGGGAGCAAGGGAGCCTGAGTGAAGTGTGGGGGCGACAGATGCAGGCAGAGGTGACAGCAAGTGCAAAGGCTCTGAGGTTAGACCGTGCGGGCATGAGACCAGTGTGACAGTGGAGTGAGGGGCAGCAGGAGGAGATGAGGACAGAGAAGTGACTGGGTGGGGGGCTCAGTGAGGGTGAGAGGGGCTCAGTGAGGTGGGGAGAGTTTGGAAGCGCTGATGTGCGCAGGAAAATGTTTGAAAGAAGCAGCGTCTCAATTTTGTAAACAAGAAGACTGAGGCTCTGCAAGAGACTGACTCTCCCAGGGTCCCAGAGCATGTCAGATGTCCCAACTTCCCCCGCACAAATCCATAAGCCAGCCCTGCTGGCTCTCCCACCCGCTGTCACAGCAACCATCTTGAGGGCCTGTGTCTGGGGCCACTCCCTGTCCTCCCTCCACAGGCTGGGAGTCCTTGGTGAGGGGACCCCGGGGCTGAGTGCCCCTGTGCTGGGCACATGCAAGGTGGGCTGTATGGTGGTGTTTGCTGCTGTAGATGAGGATAATGGAGAAGAAGGTGGTGGAGGTGCTGGTGCAGGTGATAGCTGTGGAGGTAAAGACAAAACAGTAGGTGGATGGTGGTGATAAAAAGAACGGTGATGGAGTGATGCAGGGAGGTGCTAGTAGTGGGGATGATGAAAATGAAGGTGATGCTGTTGATAGAGGTGATGGTGGTGATGGTGGAGGTGACAGTGGTAGAGCTGATGCAGGTGATGGAGATGGGAAAGGTGATGAGATACTGATGCTGATGCTGAAGGTGGAGGTGGTGGTGGAGGTGACAGTGGTAGAGCTGATGCAGGTCATGGAGGTGGGAAAGGTGATGAGATACTGATGCTGATGCTGACGGTGGAGAGGTGACGGGAGTGACTACAGGAGGCAGGATGAGGTAGACATGACGCTGGTGGTGGAGAAGAGGAGGAAGGAAGATACAACGGACATAGAAAGGTTGCAGATGGTGACGGAGGTGGATGTAGAAGGGATGCAGGTAGAGGAGGTGATGACAGATGTGATGCAGGTGGTGGTCCCTAGTGGAGGTTACTGTGGAAGGGGTGGCCGTAGCAATGGTGGCACAGTCTGAGGCTGGTGGTTGGTGCCCTGGGTAATCCAGGCTTCTCATGCCAGCTCCCTGCACTCTGACCTGCTTCCTGGTCGGTCCTTCTCTCCCAGCCTCAGTTTTCACTTCTGTAGAAGGGGCTCGTACCCACGGCCTCTCCCCTTCCTGGGGCTGCCCTGGGTGGCAGAGACTGCAGGGATCTTAGGGCTGGTGATGGGGATCCTGAGTGCCCAGAGGGATGCTGATGGGGGGTGCCTTTGGGGCCACAGACGGGGCCTCCAGGAAGGCTCAGGGAAGCTTTGAGAGATGGAAAGGATGACGAAGGTGCTCGGGGTAAACAGCTCCAGCTGGAGCCTGGATCAATTGGGGCTGTGAGGAGCTGTAATTAGATTGAACGCTGGGAAGAGGGGTGGTGGTGAACGGAGACTCTTTTTTGCTGTGATCAACAAAATTCGAAGTTTTTTCACAACTCTGCTTCACCCAGCACCTCCCCCAGACTCTGCCTTAGGGGCACACATTGGGCACTTGACTGGAGAAGGGGGAGATGAGTGGGAAAGGGATGACCCACACCTTAACTCCCTCCCGGTCAGGGCTAGTCAGCCCTGATTCCTGTTCTGTTCTGCCCTGCTGGGCTCACTGGGTAACCTTGGGCAAGTGGCTCACCTTCTCTGAATACCCAACGAGAAAAATCCCTGCCCTATGGGATTATTATAGGTTTAAAAGATAGAATACACATAGAGCTCCTGTGAGCTTTCTCAGGAGCATTTGTAACTCTGTCCCTACTGTAAATGTACGATGAATCGGTGAGTAAATTGGTCAGTGATTGAGTGAGTGAATGAATGAATTGAAGCTTACAGCAGGTGGTCAAGAAAGGGAATTTAAAGGCCTGGGGTTGCAGTTTGACTCTTCCCACTCCCTGGCCTTGCTGCTGAGACCCAGCTTTCTGTAAGAACGGGGAACCTGGCCCACTCCCATGACCCAAGTTCGAAGGGGATGGGAAGTCAGGTAGTTCCTTACATTTCCTTCCAACATTTCTTTATGCAGGTAAAAAATAAACACAAGTTCTTGCTCCCTTGTTTTGTATACAACGGCTACCTAGTACCCTATTCATCCCCTAGGTTTGTCTCACCATCTTTCTACATCCATGCCACACCCTCTTCCTCTATCAGCTTCTCAATATGGTTACAAATACATTATTTTGACTAAATCAATATATTTAGTACTAACATGATGTTAGTGAATATCATAGACAGCTGAGCCACATAGAGTACTGGGATTGCATTTCCTTTCCTGTACAAATGTTTGTTTTTCCAGCACTTTGTAGTTGCCAGTCACATATTCTTCCCACATTTCCCAACAAAATGCAAAATCAACTCAACAGGATTTTTCACACAGATTAGGTCATCTCCTCCTTGCACTTCCCTTGATGTTCCTGCTCTGATCTAGGTGGGGCTTCCCTCTTGCCCTTTGTGCCTTTTTCTTGCTGTCTTCCAGGATTTCCTTTCCTAAGTTGGGGGAACTTTCCCCCCTCTTTCCTAGATTGAACCACATTTCCTGAATCCCACACCTTCCCTTTTTAATTGACCCCCTTATTTTGATGGATCACATCCTGCAGTAGCTTTCTCAGAAAGACATAGCATGTCTGGCTATATTTTTATTCTACCTTCATGTTTGATATTTGTCAGGGCATACGATTGTAGCTGAACATAATTGTCCCTCAGAATTTTACAGGTGTAACTCCACTGTCTCCTAGTTTTTAAGAAGCCCAAAGCCACTTTAATTCTTAGTCCTTCGTATGGCATCTGCCTTTCCTCTCTGGGGGCTTTTATATCTTCTCCTTTTTCCGAGTCTCTAAAATTTCACAAGGATGGGCCTTAGGGAGTGTCTTCTTTCATTCCCTGAGCTGAGCACTTCATGGGCTCTTTTAAACTGGACTCTTGTGTCCTTCAATCCTGCAATTCTTTCTTTCGTAATTGCATTTGATAATCTCCTCTCTTTGGGGGTTGCCTCTTGACCAGATGACAAACTGCTCAATTCATCCTCTAACTCCACTGTCTTTCTCTCATTTTCCATCTCTACATCTGCTTTGTTCTGTTTCCAATCCTCACATTGATTTTATTCCAGCTATTATGTTATATATTTAAATTCTAATGCATTGTCTGGCCCTTCCATTGTCCTTTTTATTGAACAGCGTCCTGTTCCCATTTCACAGATATAGTATTTTTCTCATGCCCTTCCAAGAATATTAATTATAGTTTTGCCTGATTTGTCTGTTTCTTCTGAGATCATTGTCCTCCTCACCTCCCGCCATTTTTGTATGTTCTCTCTCTCTCTCTCTCTCTCTCTCTCACATTGAAGGCTTTTATAAAATGTCCAGTAACCTCCAGCCATCACCTGTATTTAATCATAAAACCCAAAACAGCCAATAAGAAGTGCCATAAGTTCCGGGTCAGAGGGTGACAAGGAGTACAGTGGTATGTCGGGTTACTTGGGAGAACTTGTTGTCCCTGAGAAATGAACCACAGCACAGGGAACATTCCTCTCCCTTCGTGGACGTGTGTGGACATTGATCTGGTGTGCCATCTGGTTCAGACTGTTCTGCAACCAAAAAAAGCGAGCTTAGTGTGTGGTCCCAGCAGGCCACCACTGACGCTGGCAGTGGGGATTTGCTAGGACAGCCTGCATCACTGGTCACTGCTCGGGAAGTGGCTAGAGTTCGTGGGGAGGAAGGATGGGACAGGCTCTTCACCACCTGCAGCCGCAGACTGGTACATGGCAGAGAAATTAGGACTCTGAAAGAGTTTGCACTGAAGCCACAAGCATCCCCCCAGCCCTTGAGTGGAGGTAGCCCACCGTGGCTGACAGAGCCCATTTTTCCCACTCACTGGCCCCTACTGCATTTGAAGAGGGAGTCAGCGTTGGAGCTGGGGTAAGGAGGAGGGGGAGGACCATAAGCAGGAGGCCTGCTCCACTCTCCAAGCTGCTGCTGTTTTCCCTCTGCAAGCATCTGCACCTCCTCTAGGCCCTCCCTGCTCTTTGCCAGGCGGCCCTAAGAGAGGGAGGGGTGGTCCTGCACTGTCCCCATCCTCTTCAGATCCTCCCAGCTCCCTTGGGCACTTGAGTAAGGCCAAGTCTGGGTCTCAGCCTGCTGATTGGGATGGGGGAGAGGCCAGAGTGGAGGCTCAGATATTGGAATCAGGCTGTGGACGCCAGTGATGACTTTATACAAGGTGTCTAAGGTGGTCAGGTCTCAGAGGACAGCCCAGGGAAGGAGGCATGGACCACCACCATCCTTCTGAGAACCGGTTGTCTCGTCATCTGAGAGGCAGGTTACTGGGATATATGATGCACACTAAGGACCTATTTGCCCATCTACAGAGATCCAAATAATTCAGAGTTTCCAAGCCATTTCCCGAAACATCCCCCAAGTGTGGGCTTCAGGGGGGAGTGGGAAGGACACCAACACCAACTGTTGTACTCTGGAGTGAGGAGCCTTTGTTGGGGGTGGGACAAGAGGTTTGGGGATATGAGCTGGGGAGAGGGCTAGCCTGCAGAAGAGGTGTTGGAGGGTGATGACCCAGGCCTGTAGAGATGTACTCACATTGTGTCCCCTTCTTTGTCCCCCCCACCCTATCTACCTGCCCCGGTCTGTCTCATCACCCATTACTGTCTGCCCTCCTTCTTCCGTTTCTATCTCTCCCACCTTCTTGCTGCCCCATGGTCTCTCTCGTGCCGCCCTATTGACATTTCCGTGTCTCCCTGCCTCTTTTGGCCCTGTCCCCCGTTGTCTCTCTAACCCTCTGTGCTTCTCGTATTTCTGCCTCTCTGGTGTCTGCACTGTGCTTTTCCCGGTGCCTTTTCCTCCTACCCGGCCGCGTGGTGGCGCTGTCCCCGCTCGCCCTCCTGCGCGCTACTGGACCGCAGCCTGCAAGCGGAAGGAGCAGGAGCAGCAGAAGGAGCGCGCACTGCAGCCAAAGAAGCAGCGCTTGGTGTTCACTGACCTGCAGCGTCGCACGTTGATCGCCATCTTCAAGGAGAACAAGCGGCCGTCTAAGGAAATGCAGGTCACCATCTCGCAGCAGCTCGGCCTGGAGCTCAACACCGTCAGCAATTTCTTCATGAACGCGCGGCGCCGTTGCATGAACCGCTGGGCCGAGGAGCCCGGCGCGGCCCCCGGGGGCCCCGCTGGTGCCGCCACTTTCTCCAAGGCCTGAGGCGCCCCAGCCTCGCGCCCTCCCTGCCTCCATAGCCTGGGCGCTAGCCTCCCGTATCTCCCACCCCACCTTACCGACCCGGAGACTCGCCCTAGGGGGCACCTGGAAGGGATGCAGTCAGGTCCCCAACACCCAGGGAGGGGACGCAGCACACCCCTCAGCCCAAGTGCACAAAAGGGCCCCCTCCTCCCTCCATCCCACCCCTTCTGGCCAAAGGAAGCCCTCCACCATCCCCTCTCAGAGGATGGGGTGAAAAAAGGGGCTCCCCAGCTCCCTCTCAATTTAGGATGCGCAGGGGCCTTGGGAAAACCAAGGCTTGTCGTGTCCTCCCCGAAAGCGGGTCAAGAAGCACATACTAGAAATATAAACCGGGTATTTAAAAAAAAAAAAGGAATTTTAAGAATAACCCCTTCTTCGCCAGCCGCCCCCTATCCCCATAAAGGGAGGCAGGAAGAGCCTACCTCCCCACCCTCCCGTGGACCCTTCCACGAGAACTCAGTCCCTTCTAAAGTTGCCACGTCCAGTGGGATCCCTCCAGTGCCCCCACCCACACCAAACCAACCCCATCCACCCGCAGAACTGCCCCCACAGCCAAGAACCCAGCTGCCCCTCCTGGAGGCAGCCAGGATTCCTTGTGCCAAGAATTGCCTGCCTTAACGTCTGGGGAGGGGGCCTGCAGCGGCAACCGCCCAGCACCCACAGGCGAGCACCCTCTCCCACCCCAGCCCCTTCCCCCCCGCACCCTTCTGTCATTTCACTTTAGCTTTAGGCACCTCGATGAATGACACACCGGGAGAGACAGACCCCAGGAAATAGAAGAAGACATCAGAGTCCACAGATAAGTCCATGGACACAGAGCCCT
Organism: Macrotus californicus; assembly: GCA_007922815.1. Taxonomy (NCBI): domain Eukaryota; kingdom Metazoa; phylum Chordata; class Mammalia; order Chiroptera; family Phyllostomidae; genus Macrotus; species Macrotus californicus. Next base: position 291,197 of record VMDR010000044.1, read on the forward strand.
GGAGACCCCTGGAGTCCCTGCCTGCTGGGGTCATGGTGTTGCTACCTGCCTGGAGCCCCCTGGAAGTCACTCACCACCTCCTAGCACTTGGGGTGCTGCACTGGGCCTGAAGGGGTGACAGGGGTGAACCTGTGCTTGCCACGTCTGTCTCCACAGAGAAGAAGGTGGAATCCGCTTGCTCGTTTTTGCCAAAAAAAAATTGACAAGGGGGTAGGAAGGGTCAGAAATGAAGATGAGCTACACCCCCCACCTCCCCTGCTCATCTGGTCTGGGCGACCCCCAAGACTGGCTGGCAGCTGGATCCCAAGAGCCCATCTCCTCTCCTCGGGTTTCATGATCTAGAGGCTAGAAGGAACCTCCCCAAAACCCCATCCTCTCTGCTGCCTCCCAGGGAGGTGGCCACTGCCCCCCTTGAGAATGCAAGAGACATTTCTAGTGAAATGCCCTTCCCCCTCCCCCAGGTAAAGGCTACCTCACTCAAACGTTCATGTCTGTGATTGGAAAAATCACGCCTGATACCAAAGATTCCCCCCCCCCAAGGACTTGTGCTGGTTGCTAGAATTCCCTCGCGTTTGCCTCTGTGTGCTCAAGGGCCTACCCTGGGCCCTGCCCTCTAGGTGCCACCACCCCCACCGGAAAGAGAGAGAGAGAGAGAGGGAGAGAGGATAGTGAGGTCGATGAGTGCCTTCTTCTTGAACCAAAGATGTGTATGAAATGTTCTCTTGTCCTTATCGACTCGCTATTGTCCGGGCTTTTTAAGCAGCTGGATCTGAGTGATGCTTCTAAAACCTTTGGGTGTTGGGGCGTTCTCCTAAGAGTCCCCATTTTGGCTCAGCAACCAACCCCTTTCCCCAAACATAAGTGGATGTGGCCCCTTTTACCCGCACCACCTCCACACCCCTCACACTTGCTAACACCTGGGCCCCACTGGCCAGAGCACCTATTTTCAAGGGACACAGCTCCTTGGACACCCTCTGCTGGGCAAGTCCCTTGCTCTTCCTGGCATTCGAGGCCCAAGGGTCAGAGGCCAGGAGCCTCCCATTTTGTCCCCTGCTGGAAATGTAGATATTGTCTTGGGATCCTTCTAGCTGTGGAACATTCTAGCTATGGTAAACTGTGGTCAGATCAGGTCGAGCCCCACTGACACAGGTCACAGAAGCTTCCCCCATTCCTGGGTCCCTTTCCAACACCTTCACATCACACACGTGCACTCACACACGTGCGCACATGCACACACACCAGCTCCTGTACCCCCTTCCTCCTCCAGCAGGCCTGCACCCCATCCTGTCTGAGCCCCTGGGGTCCCACCCGCCTGTCACTGACACCCAGTTGGCCACCACAAACCAAGACCATCCCCACGCAGGGAACAATGCCTCCAGCACAGCTCCTCTGAGCCTTTGACAATTTTCTCTGAAATACCTCAAAATATTTAATGTATAGTTTATGTGATTAAAAAAAATCCTTAGCTAGTTTTTGGAATACGTGACTTGAAGCTTTATACCGTTAAATTATAATTTTGCAGACGATGGTATGTCATTTCTTTGACGAGTTCTGTGGGAGACATATTGAATGTCGAGGCAGCGAAAGCTGGGCAGTCAGAGGCGAAAGACAGAGGGAGCGTGAGCGAGAGCCTGAGCTGGAAGGACCGAAGGACTGGGCGTTTACAGATTTCTTATTGAAACGAGTCCTTTAGGAAAGAGAGGAAGAGAGAGAGAGGGATACCTTTGTGTTCTCTGGCGTGTTCTGTTCCTTGTCTTTGGAGTCATGTCTTATAAGAGTATTTATTATTCTATGTGGTCTGTGTTCAAATGTAATTTAAGAAAAAAAAAGAAGAAAATGGAAAAAAAGACGCAATGGAATTTGATTTGATGCATGACTAATGTACTCTTTCTTGATAATGTACTAAGTGGATGGGGTGGGGGGTGGGAACGGGGTGCGGGGCTGGAGCCCCGGAGTCCATGTGCATCCTTGTGTTTTGTGCCCGGTCCCTGCTATTCGGGCCCCTTTGCGCTGCTCTCTGTTGATTTCCCCCTTTCTGAAGATCTGTGTCCAGCCGGCGGGAGGTGGGGAGGAAAGGAGAAGGCAGACAGCAAGGCTTAAGCACCCAGATTGGGTCCCCACCTCCTGGTGCCCACACGCCACCTGCCTGTGCCTGCTGAGTTTCCTGTTCCTGGCTCTTGGGCGCAGGTGGCTGTCACTGCCATCTTGGACCCCGGTTGGTTTCATATTAGCATGAATTCCCAAGTGTCTTGTTCAGAGGAGAGAGACAATCAATTGAGTCTTGTCGCCCAGGGTGATGTGAGGCTAGGGTGTAGCCCAACTTCCTGAGACCCTAAGAACCCTCCTGAAACCTCTTCCCTGGACCCAGGTCAGGAATCTGGCCGGGCTCCCCCCAGGCACCCTCAGCCTCCTTGGCCCTGGGCTGGCCTGGGAAATGGGGGATGCATTTCTGCTTCCAGCCCACGTTGAGACCCTAGACAACAGAGGGGCCTCCCAAAATCATGAAAGGGGACAGAGTGTCCAGGCTTGTGACTCCACTTCTGGCACGAGGCCCCACGTTCCAATCAGGAGAGCCCACTTCCAGGACAGGCCCCAGGAAGGGGACCCATTATGCCCTGAAGGACAGAGAGCCTCAGTTTAGAGGATCAATCCACCCAAAATGAAGGCACGGTGGCTCAGGCCCTGGGGCCCCGCTACCCAGCCCCTGTATCAGCCAGAACTTGGGCCGCTTCCCCTTCTCTGCCCAAAGCAGTGTAGGCCACACCAGCCTGTCAGATCCCCAGGCTCCTCCTTGTAGCCCCCGCAGACCGCCCCCCACCCATCCCCTGGGCTGGTCTTTGGGTGGAACCCCCTATCCGGGGGTGAGGGAGAGCCCTGAGTGTTTAATTAAGACTGGACACCAGGGCTGTTCTCAGGGGAGACACTCCTGGGGTCATCAAAGTCCCTCCCAATGCTAGAGGGAACAGAAGCCCTCTTCACCCCACCCTCAGGCGACAGGCTTAAAAGTTAAAAAAAAAAAAAAAAAAAAAAGAACCATCATCCTTGTTAACCACTGCTGTGCTGGATTTGCTGTTTTGTTTTTCTCCAATAAATTATTTTCTAATCACTCACCTGGGCGTGTATGTTGGCTGACAGTGAGGGGGGGCACAGGAGGGCGAGGAATGGGGCTCACCCACCACAAAAACAGGGACAGAGGGGACAGAGGAAGAGGACGTCTGTCTCCCCTAGCCCAGTCCTCTCCGCTCCAAACCCTGCCTTCTTCCATGGCCACAGTCGTCCCTGAGCCCCAGCCCCACAGGGCTCCCTCCACCTTCCCTGGGAACCACTAAGAATCAGAGAAAAGCTCAAGGGCTTTGAGCCAACCAAGCCTCAGGACAAACATCTTGCTGGGACTTGCATCTGAGGAGTCACTGCCCATTGCTTTCTGGAGCCTGAAGTGGAAGGTAGTTTATTTGAGGGGAAGACAGCAGGGCGGCCGGAGGGGGAGTGGGCTGGGGAGGGAGGTGCCAGGACTGGACCTTATCAATTGCCGTAGGAGAGGCTAGCAGGCAGCGGCCAGGGAGCCGGGAATGGTTCGCAGCATCTGCTCCGCACATTTGTTCTTTCTGAGAGCAATAAAGTTTTATCCACATTGTCTACCCCAGGGTGGAAAAAAGGAAAAATAAACAAATAAATAAAACTGGCTTTCCTTGAAAATCCCTCATCTGGCCACTACAGTGTTTCGATTTTCAAAATCAGGAAAAACTATCTCAGGATGCATCACAGGAAAAGGGTGTGGTGCGCCTCAAGGAGCCTTAGGGTCAGACGGATCCTGCTTTATCAGAAAAAGAAAAGGATGCGAAGCTCCTATAGTTGGAGAAAGCCTCATGCTTGCTGGTTGACGTTTCCTGAGCCTGGGCAATCACGGCGCCTCCCAAAGCAGGGGTGGCTACCCTGCCAGGACAGGTGGGACTTGGTTCACACTGGGTGCTGGCAGCTGCTCCATGGGTGACGGCTGGCTCTCCAAAGGTGGGGCCTCCACCTCCATCAGCTGATTCTCCCCTACTCGCTGGCAGTTTCCACCTGAGTAGGGTGGAACTCGGGAAGTGGTGCCCTCCCCTTCTTGTGGGGGTGGGACTCTTTTTGCCAGATGTATGGCCAGCTCCTCTGGGACAGCAGCGACATCTTCCAAAAGGACATTTTCTCCAGGGATGCTGGCTGTTTCTTTAGAGATGACTGGCCAGAAGGCAGTGGCTGGCTTTCAGAAAATGGCATCTGGCTGTCTCTGAGAGATGATGGCCTCTCCTTGGTTGGTGGCAGATTCACAGAAGAATATAGCCTTGTCTGCTTAACTGGCAGTTCCTTGCGGAAGGAGCCAGATTGCCAGTTCGAGGAAGGAGCCTCATTTTTAGTGAAAGAGAACTGCCCCCCCACAGTCAAGGAGGAGCTCATCATGGAGCAGGGCCGCAGGTCCTCAGAGGACACCTTCCCCTGGTGCTGGTGCCTCTTCTTCCCCAGGAAGGACAGGTTCCTCTGGTACCAGGGTGACTCCTTGATGCTCGGGGCCAATTCTTCATCAGGTGGGATCGAGTGATCAGCCAGTGTGTCGCTGTTGACCCCTGATGACCTCTGCAGAATCGTGCCCCATGTGATGAGGTCTGCATAGCCTTCCCGGTGGGAGAAGGCATAGCTAGAGCGCCGCGCACGTGACTCCCGACGTAGGTAGGGCAGGGTCTCCACAGTGACCCCCTCAGTCGGAGCCTCCTTCTTCTTCTCCTGCAGAGCAGAGGGCAAGCAAGGGTGATCAGGCTCCCACACCGTGCTGATTGCTCTCAGGTCACCTGCTCCCAGTGGGGGCCATTTATAACCCTTGGCCATCACTGGCCAGGCTCTTCCCTACCCAAATTGAGTCCTCCTTGGGACCTGATTTTGGACCAGCCAATCACAGTCCTTCCCTGGGACTTGACTGAAGTGCCCTCTTGAATCAGAGCCAGGAGAGGTTAAGCATGGGGCAGCCAGGTCCCCAGCCTGTGTGACAGAACATTGCACGTCTGTGGCCACATCTGGCTCCACGATTCCAGTCAGTTCTGCAGCCCGTCCCAGCTGCAACTGGTCCTTCTAGGATTTTTTTTTTAACCCAAACCAGTAAGTTCCCTCCTCCCACTTTCTTCATTTGTGGTAAAACAGACATAAAATGAATCATTTAAACCATTTTTAAGTGCACACCTCAGTGGCATTAAGCACAACCACATTACTATGCAGCCGTCACTTCCATCCACCTTCAGAACCTCATCTTCCCAAAATGACACTCTGTCCCCATTAAACACTAGCCCCCCCAGCCCCTCACCCGGCCCCTGGCTCCACCATCTACTTCCTGTCTCTGTGGATCTGACTCCTCTGGGGTTGCACAGTGTTTGTCTTTTTATTTCTGGCTTATTTCACTGACATAATGTCACCAAGGTTCACCCAAGCTGTAACTGGAGCCAGGATTTCCTTCTTTTTTAAGGCTGAATCATATTCCACTGTGTGGATGAGCTACGCTGTGTTTATCCGTTCATCTATTAATGGATACTTGGGTCGTTTCTAAGCTCTCCCTTTTGCCTAAACATTTTCAGGTCATTTCTGTCATCTCAACCCCCTAGGTCCTAGATAATTTGTGGTGGGAGTCTGACAGCGCTGGCACCAGAGCCAGGCGGCCGCCTCCTTTCCAGGAAGGATGGTTTTCACCCTGAGGTCCTGGGGTCTGTTATTTGCCCCCCGCCCCTGCCCGAGGGTACTGGGTGTGCATATAGGTCTCCAATCTCCTACCCCCAGTTCCACACCTCCTTGGAGTCCCTGCTCCCAGCATGGGCTCTGGGAATGTGCAATGGGGACCCCAGCCACCCTCACCTTGGGGCGTTTCTTCTTAAAAGCTTGGTAACTGACACGCAAGGCCAGGACAGGCAGAGTGTTTAAAGACACATTCAGCAGGACCACCAGCAGGATGGAGGGGTGGGACAGCATGTTTCGGTCAGCATCTGGCAACAGGGAGTTGTCATGTCCTGGCCTAGGGTAGAGCCTCCCAAGAATCTACTCGGTGCCCCCTCTTCCCGACACCCTGCCCCCTTCCTCACCCTTCACCCCCAGGATGCCTTTGTGCGAATTCCCTACAGACACGGTTCCCACCCATCTCTGGGGCTAGCCACCCCATTTCCTGCTGGGGGGCTTACACAGAAAAGGGAAGCTCTTGGGGACGATACTGAAGAGCCAGAAGCTCTGGATAGTCCAAGTTATGACCACGTAGAAGCAGAGGCTGAAGGAAATGGCCAGCACGAACAAGACTGTCCAGTGCTTGGTGATGAGGATGACCTGAATGGGAAAGGAAGGTTAAGCCAGGGGGCCTGGAACCCCAGGCAAGGCTATGTAGAGGAGAGTGGGGGCCAGGCCCCCAGGGTCAAAGGGCACCTGCTAGGCCTCTCAGGCAGGGTCACCAGATGATAAGACCTCCATGTCCTGTGTCCAAGGTCCCACCAGGGGTGGGGTGGGCAGCAGCCCTGCCTACCTCCATGGTGATGGACAGCAGGCCCGACAGGGCCACGACCACGGCAAAAGACTGATAGTCACTGAAGGGCTCAGACATGTCATAGCTGATCCACAGGGTCATGAAGAAGTTCACCAGGGAGGTGGCCGTGCCATGGGCAATGGCTTGGAGGAAGACCCAGTAGTTGAAGAGCTCGTCCTTCTGGCCAGCACTGTACAGCTCAGGCAGCTCCAGGCTCTGCTCGGCGCTCACGTCCTGGGGTGGGGGTGAGGGTGGGGAGATTCTGGAGGTTGGCAGCAGAGCAGCACACACACGCTGGGCTGTTCTTGGCGTGCCTGAACCATGCACGCGAGAGTGGTGAGTTGGTGAATTTTGTTACTGGTGTTTTAGCTCAGTTTAAAAACCATGTTTAAAAGATTTTCTTTATATATTTTCAGAGAGAGGAGAAGGGAGGGAGAAAGAGTGGGAGAGAAACATCCATTGGTTTCCTCTCTCATGCCCCCAACCGGGACCTGTCCCAAAACCCTGGCATGTGCCTGGTGGGGAACTGAACCAGTGACCCTCTGGTTGGCAGGCCAGCACTCAATCCACTGAGCCACACCAGCCAGGGCTAAAAAGCCTTTTAAAAATGAAGTTCAGCTCTGGCTGCAGTGGCTCAGGGGATTGAGTGCCAGCCTGCGAACTAAAAGGTTGCTGGTTCAATTCCAGGTTGGGGCCAGGTCCCCAGCTGGGGGCATGCAAGAGGCAACCGATAGATGTTTCTTGCCCTCCCTTCCCCTCTCTCTAAAAAATAAATAAAATCTTTTTAAAATGAATAAATACAAATGAAGTTCAAAGTCCCATTCCTCAGGTCCCACCAGGCACACCTCAAGTGCTCATCATTAGCCACCTGTGGCTTCCATCTGGACAGCACAGGCCTGAGACACTTCCATTATCGTAAACATTCTACTGGACTGCCCTAGTCTGGGTTGCTTGGCCAGACCTTCTCAGGGAGGGAGGCAGGGTAAACAGGAGAACCATCTCTTTGGATGCCCTGCCTACCATTGTACAGATGGGCAGGCAGTGGGATGGAGATTTGGAGTTGGTCCCACAAAGGGTGGAGGTGGCTGGGCAAGAGGGCTTCACCCACTATTGGGCTCTGGTGGGAATGGTTACGTGGTAGTGGTTTCCCAGCCCTGCCTCCAATGCGCCCCAGCCCCACAGCGGGGGAAGGGCGGGCAGAGACAAGAGTATCTACAGGGAAGGAGGAGACAAATCCTCAGCCTGCTCACCTGCTCGAAGAGCCCAATGTACAGAACTGGGAGGGAGGTGTACAACAGGTTGAAGAGCACCAAGAACCAGCCTTCATACAGAGGCTAGGGATGGGAGAATGTGGTTAGTGATCAGCCTTCAGATGCCAGACGGCCAGAAACAGAAATGCTCTTTCCCTGAGGAGGCCCACCCAAGCCAGCTTGGCACCTGGGGAGAACTTCAGCTAGAAACTTTCGTTACAAACCAAGGTTGGGTTAAAGGAGGCTGGGAGTTAAAAGGCAGAGAGAAGAAGCAGGGTCTAACTTTTCTAAAACAGCCCCATTGAGTGTTCAGTTGGAGGCTTTCAATCAAGAGCTGCAGGAGGAAAAATAGCTAAAGAATGTGATTTTTGGTTATTTTAGACTTAGGGAGTCACTGATGGGTAAAAGAGTTGGAAGAGTCCCCACAGACAATGAGCCCAGCTCCCTTCCCAATGCATGAGTCCAGTCCAGTTAAAGGATATGAGCTTCCATTCCAAAAGGCATTTTATGTGCATTTGGCAAGTGAGCAAATAAGTAATGATCAAGAATTTTACAAAAATCAAATTTCTCACTGCTGGAGAAGAGTCATAAGTGAGTACCTGGAAAAGGCTGAGCTGAGTCTTGTTCTGTGGGACTGGAATCAGAGGTATCCGGGTGAACTCATGGGTTTTGAACATACACAGATAGATGACAGGCACAGGAATGGAAACAGACATAAAGATGCGCATCTACCCGTGGGTCCGTATGTGCACATCTCCTAGCTCGGTCTACTGAGAGGGTAATAGCACTCGAGTAGCAGTGAGCACACCAAGCACCCAGCTCTTGGTGTCTAACTACAACCTCCAGTGAAAGAACCAGGGTTCCTCACAGGAGGGGCTGGTTCCAGGGCTGGAGCGAGGAAAAAACAAAATGAGCCTGGAACCTCTTTTAGAGCCAGAGGGTGAAGATGTGCTCAGGGAAAAGCAGTCCCATGTCAAAAGGACAAATCGGGGACAACTGGAGCAATAAAATACACAATCAGATAGATATCCATGAGTCAGTAATGATAAAAATCAGTCATCAGTTCATAAATGAACGAGACTGAAGAAGTGCCTGGTTCTTCCTACAGAAGAATTCCAGTTAACAAGTGTAGAAAGTTGGCATGTTGTCCTCTCCAAGGTCAGGAGAAAGACAAGGACGGCAGCCCTCACCATCTTACTGGGAGTTCCAGCCAAAGCCCGTAAGGAAAGGATATAAAAAGCATTCAAGCTGGGGGAAAGAAGGAAAATTATCTATATTTGCAGATAACATGCAGAAAATCCCAAAGGACCCACCACAAATCTCTTAGAGACAATACGGGAATTCCACAAATTCGCAGGGCACAGATCAACACACAAGAAGCCATCTTTCTTCGGTTAGTGGTCATTATCAGTTTAAATAAAGCATAAGCTAATTTTCAGAAAGAAAAAGAAAGAAAGAAAGAAAGAAAGAAAGAAAGAAAGAAAGAAAGAAAGAAAGAAAGAAAGAAAGAAAGAAGAAAGAAAGAAAGAAAGAAAGAAAGAAAGAAAGAAAGAAAGAAAGAAAGGGAGGAAGAAAGAAAGAAAGGGAGGAAGGAAAGAAGAAAACCATCTGTGTTTCTAGACACCAGCAATGAGCAATCCCAAAAGGAAATTAAGACAACAAATTCCACGTACAGCAGCATCTAAAAGAATAAAATATCTAGAAATAAGAAAGTAAAACAAATAATACGTACTTATCAAGGGCGCTTCTGTAAAGCCCCCTCTCAAGTGCCTGGGTGCCAGTGACAGGAAGCTTATCTCTGTCACCACTGTCTGTTTTCAGGTAAGGTCCTTACACGCAGGGAACTCATCACCCTATGACTCTTCTGAGGCTCCAGGAGGCACATCTACTCTTCACTACGATACTGTTGAGCATCTTGAATTCCAGGACCCAGCCCCCACAGTCTTCTCTTTGCTGGAGTTCAAAGAGAACTTCTCTTTCCCCTCGGAAGACCTACCTCTGGAGCACCTGCCCTGCCCTGGCTTCAATGTTCAAATCTGCCAAATATCCCTGAAAATTTTGGGCACAGGGCTGTGCAGGAAACATCCCTTCCCTTTACCTGGATTCCATGGCTCTGAAAGCGGCCATAGAAAATGTTTCATGGCCCTGCGACCTCGGGCAAGCCCTGCCCCATGAGGACCCCAGCATGTGAGCGTGCCCGTTGCTCTCCTGGAAGCCACAGGAAGGGCACAGTACCCACAGAGCATCCCCAAAGGGCTGTCCCTCCAGTGCACCTGGGCAGTGAAGCCGCTGTAGAAAGCAAACCAGATCTGAGCCATCATGCTGGCCAGCGTCTTGTAGATGAAGTAGCGGAGGAACTTGCAGACTCGCATGTAGGACCAGTGTCCGTGCACCAGCAGCAGCCGCCTCAGGAAGCAGAACTGGGCCAGCATGTAGTCGCTGCTCTGCACCGCCTGCATGCCCTCCTTGCCTGCCAGCCCTACACCAATGTCCGCAGCTGCAGGGACACACGCAGTCCATTGGCCCTGGGCCACCGCTAGCCTGCCACAGACCTCCCCCAGGCCTGGTGCCCACCACTCACTCTTGATCATGTTGACGTCATTGGCACCATCCCCAATGGCCAGTGTCACCACGTTCTGGTATTTCTTGACCAGTGCCACAATCAAGGCCTTCTGCTTGGGCGTCATCCGGCAACAGATGACCGCTCGGCACCTCGAGGCCAGTTCAACAAAGGCCCGCTCCCGTCGCCCCTCGGGGCTCTCATGAGTGTTGGACTCTTTGCTCTGTAGCACCAACCCTATGCTTCTCAGCCAGGTCCCGAGGGTCTGCCACATCAGAGAGATGCGCCTGGCCTGCAAGACCTCTGTCCTCTGCTCACCTGGCTCCTGCCAGGACTCCTCCACGTCCATGTTCACATTTTGGACCAGCACCCGGGGCTCCTTTCTCGGATAGAGCAGCAGCTGGTCCTGGCCAGCCAGGGAGGGTAGGGGGGAAAGGAGCACATCACTCGGCCTGCACCCCTTCCCTGCATGACACCTCCGTACTGGTTGCTCCTCCCGCCTCTTGCCCCAGACCCAGGCTGGACTTGACTACAGGGTTCCAGACCCTCTGAAAACCATCTCTTGGCATAGCATTCCCTTTGGCTTTTTCAACAGTCCACCCCCACCCACCATCTGCTACTCCTCCCAGCCCCCTGCCATGTGCCAGGGGCCTCACAGTCAGCCCTGAGCTGATACTGACCAGGAATTCTCCACTAATGACCATGGCCATCTTGATGTGTGACAGGAGCTGGTTCTTCAGAGAGCCCTTGCCGCTCAGCAAGTTGCTGTTGCTCGCCCAGTAGGCCTCCAGGGTCTGTCTGCAGGGACCCAGCTGGGACTCAGCCATGCCTGGGTACAAGCTTCCTTCCATCCCCTCCCCAGTTGTGCCTCGGTTTCTCCTCTGGAAGTCCAGCCAGGTGGAGGCTGAGGACATTCTGCAGATCCCCAGGGCCACACCTGAGCTGTGGGTGTCCCCCACCACCTGCCGGCACCTTGCCCTCACCAGTTTCTCCGCCCCCACCTCCCCTTCTCACGCTGTCTCCTTCTCCTCCAGGATGAGCATGTCCTCGGACAGCAACTGGCAGGCAAAGCCGATATTCACCACCGTCTCTGCAAACCGGCCCAGCTCAGCCTCTGGGCAGCCTCCTGCCCAGGGGCCATGCCCACCCTGCCCCACCCACTGGCTGTGGCAATTGGTTCAGTGGAGGGCCTGTCATTCAGGCAGCCAATGAAAGCCAGCCCTGAGAATTTGGCTACAGCTCTGAGCAAAGGGGCCTGCACGCTGGCTGTCCGGGACTGGGTGGCTGGCAGGAGGTGAGTCTGGGGCCAGGGCCAAGGGATCATTAGATATATCATGCCTAGTACCCACAGGCACTTTTAGGAATCCCCCGAAATGACTGAATTCCTTTAAAATCAGAAGAAAAAAAAAATAAATGTATTCCAGCCTGGACATTTGTCCTTATACCAACACAGTTGTAAAAGGTCATTTTACATGTTTTGTGTGTCTGTGCCCCCCATCCACAGAAGCGCTAATGTGAGCCTGCTGGCACCCATGCCCAGGGGGGTCTCGGAGAACCGACAGTGGGGTGGGAGAGAGCCAGGGCTCCAGGGACACAAGATCTGAGCTCCCATGCCAGCTTTGTTTCTAAGTGGCTGGGCAACTTTCAGAAGGTGCCCTGAGGTCTCTGAACTCAGCTGGGCCCACCTAACACTCAAGGATAACAAGTCTCAACTCATGGGGTTGCCGTGAAGGCCAGACACTCCAGAAGCGCTGGGCACAGTGCACCCCCTGAGGGAGGTGCCTGGGGAACCCCAGCAGTTCTAATCATTCCACTGCTTCCTTTCCCAGGAGAAGGTGGGGGGCAGGGCTGAACCCAGACAAGTAGGACAGGCTGATGGTGGTGCTTGGGGCACATGAGCCTTCTCTCCCACCAGTCTCCCTTCTCTCTCTGCTGGGGATGGCCGTCCTGAGACCTACCTGGCTTGTCCCCTGTGAGTACCCACACTTTGATGTTCCCTTGCTTGAGACATTGGATGGTTTCAAGGACGCCGTCCTGGAGCCTATCCTCAATGGCTGTGGCTCCTAGCAGCTGGGGATGCAGAGAACAGATTCAGCAGGGACCCAGCTACCCTGGCAGGGGTGGGAGATCTGGGAGCCCACAGGGCTGGAACCCCCTTGCCTCCTGTGCCATGCCCACCTGGAGGTTCTGCTCCATCTCCTCATACACCTGGTGCAGGGCGTGGGCCCGGTCCTGAAGAAGGATGCTGGCTGCCTGGTGCCGCTGGCGCCACTCCTCGTAGGTGTCCTCATCCACCTTTTTGTAGGCCAGGCACAGCGTGCGCAGGGTCTCCTTGGCAAAGGACTGGGGACCGGCCGGACGGCAGGTGTCGTCCTGTCACCACCCTGCCTCCCTGGCGCTTCTCCAGCCACTGCCTCTCTCAGCCCCTCTCCCTCTGCCTAGGCTTCCTGAACCTTGACCCCCACCCACAGTCTGTTTTCCCCAGAGGGGACAGGGATCACATGCCGCCCTGTTCCCCACTTACTCAGCCTCCCAAGAGGCCCAGGACTGTTCTTCCTCCAGACCTTTCCCCTGCAGTGCCCCCACCAGGAGCACCGTCCCTACGCTCTATGTAGCAATTTCTAACTCTTTCAGAAGACCCTTGGAGCAGCCCTGCCGGACCTCTGCCTCTGACCCCTGGCCCTAGGCATGTCTGTATTCCACATTGTGACTCATCTTTCAAGGGGCTCTGGGGGTGAAGAGGGAACTAACAGAAAAAATCCTGTGGGTGTCCAGCCTCACCCCCACTCCTGCTGGGAGAACTTAGAGCTCCAGGGATGCCCTGGGGGATGGGGGACCCCAAGGCAGGTATCTACCCAGCTCCTTACTTCCCTCCTACTCTCTTACCCCCAGGCTTTGTGCCCTAGTAGGTGGCCCCAGGTCTTGCTTTGGCTCTTCTTTTTTTATTTTTTAAATAAATTTTATTTATTTGCTTTTAGAGAGAGGGGAAGGGAGGGAGAGAAACATCAACGTGCAAGAGATATATCTATCCATTGCCTCTTGCACACCCCTAACCGGACCTGGCCCACAACTCAGGCACGTGCCCTAACTGAGAATGGAACTGGCAACCTTTCAGTTCACAGGCCAGCGCTCAGCCCACTGAGCCACACCAGCCAGGGCTTGCCTTTGTTTTTGACTAGAGGTGGACCTCAGAGGTTGGGTTTGGACATGACAGGGGCTCCGTGGCTATCAGGAGCTCCATACAGGCCTTTTGCTCCTCTTGTGCCTCAGTTTACCTATCCATTCCATGGGGCAGTTGAGCTAAGCCATCTTGCCAAGCTCCTGGGCTCTGGGTTGTTGTTCTGACTGCACTTCCCTAGTTCTTAGAGACTAGCCGCATGCCCCAGACTCCCCGTCCCGGCAGGGCAGGGGCTCTGAGAAGCCCTGAGTGGGGCCCAGGGCATTCTTTGCACAAACACCACCCACCCTGGCACCTATGCTGGACAATCTGGGGGCACAGAAAAGGGCTTGGGGAACCCCAAGTGTCGGGAGTGGGCCAGAGAGAGGTAACTGGGTATGACATGTCAGCCCCATGTTAGGGTCAGGCAGGAAAGTCTTTCTGGAGGTGGGGACCAGGAGGTGGTGGAGCTCTGAGACAGGAAGATCCTGAGTGACAGAGTAGAAGAAGGCATCCAAGCAGAGGGAACGGTGTGTGCAAAGGTCCTGGGGCATCACCTGAGCATGGGGGAAACTGCAAACTGGAAACTGGGGTCCTGGGGAACCTCCTGGAGAGCAAAAGAGCCAGTCTAGAGAAGCCCACAGGAGACACAAAGACACAGCTCGAAAGCCTGGCTGCGGAGTTTTGGCTCCAGCATAGAGACCAAAGATTTGGGCAGGGAGGCTGAGTGTGTCCCAGAACCAGGCCTGGCTTGGTGGGGTGCGGCATCTAGGGCCAAAGCCTAACCACAGAGGGTCCTTGTGTGACTTAGGAGAAAATGCCCCTCTGTGCAGGTATAGCTGGGGGTTCAGCTCCTCCCTGCCCACGTGTGCTGGGGGAAGGGCGCAGCCTGGCCGACTGCACATGACCACCCTGCACACCTGAGGCCATCTCTCTGCACCTCTTCCCCTCTACCTCCCTCCCCTCCCCCAGGGACTCACAGTTAAGGCCTCTTCCGTGGTCCATTCTTTCAAGCCTTTCTTATTCAAGCGATCAAAGAGGACAGTGTCTGCGCCTTTGGTGTAGAGGTAGATGGAGCCCTCGGGGTTGCGGACTGTGGAGGGAGAGGCCTGGCTGCCCATAAGCACTCCCTTTCATGCCCACCTCCATCCCTGGGCCAAGGGTGCTCACCCAGCACGGACATCCGCTTCCGGACACTGTTAAAGTCCATCATGGCCAGGACCTGGTACACCCGCTCCTCCCCCAGCTCCATCACCGTGATGCTGTCCTGCGTGCGTGCCAGGAACACGTAGCCAAAATTCCGGGCTGCTGTGACCAGCGCCTCCTCATCAGGGGATGCTGCCTGGTACAACAGCTGGTCTGGTGGGGGAGGGGACCATGGGAATGGGGTGGGCAGAGGTGAGCATTTGCTGAGAGCCCACTGTCTTTTGGGGACCCACCACCCATCTGTGGGAGGTCCCACTTCCACCCCTGTAGCCCAGGGGAGGAAATACCACAGCAGGTGCCCACCAGATATTGACAAGGCTATGGCTCTGTGGCCAGTACAACCTCTAAGCCAAATAAAGGGAAGTGGGCACTTGGATCCCAGTCTAGGTGATTTTCCCTCCCAGCTCAGTAACAGACCACGAGCTCCAGGCCTGGATACCCTCTAGGTCCAGAAGAGGTGGGGCTTGGTACACAGGCCTGAGCACCCTCCAAGCTGGATGACCTGGACAGGAGCCCTGGGGGTTGGCTGGATAGCCTCTAAGGCTGGAAGACCACCTCAGAAGAGCCCGGGCCTGAACACCGTCTCAGGCTGGGCAGCCCACAGTGCACTCACTGTCTTTCTTCTGCACCAGAACTGTGTGGCAGATGGCCAGCAGGCGCCAGAACTCCCGCACCGTCCTGTCCTCATTGCTGCGCACAGCACCCAGGAGCCTCGCGTTTTGGAAGAGCAGCTTCCCATCGGCAAATTTGTTCCAGAGGTAGGGGTTCTCCTGGGGTGGGGGACAAGCTGGTTCTGGGTGGGTCGCCACTCGCCATCCCCACACCATCCAGTGTTGCAGGTCCAGCACTCACCTGATGTGGGGCCTCGTCCTTGTCTGGGCCTGGGGAAAGACCTCGTTTCAGGCCTCGGCTTCCAGACTGCTTGGGGTCCCGCAGCTCCCACCCCCACTGCCAGGCTTCCTGGGGCCTGGGCTGTGAACCAGACACCCGAAACAACAAAGGACCCCCCAGCCTCAGCTTTGCCTTATGCACAAAGGAGGAAAAGATGTCGAAGTCCCATTACCTGGGAGATCTTAGAAGAGCCAATCAGTGGAATGAGGCCCCAATGAACACATCTTTTTTGAACGATTAGTGGTAGTTCTTAAAACCTCATTGCCAACTTTGAGAAGTTGGGTGATTTCAAATAAAAGCCTAGGCCCATAGCGCTTATAGAAACCTGAGAGAGACCAGCCCTGGTTGATGGCACTCACCACAGACCCCACTGTTCCCTATCGCCCACCCCCTAGACCCTGGCTGAGGGCCAGGCAGCATTTCCGTTTCTCATACTGGTGGCTGCCTGATATACCTAACAATTCCCGAGCTGGGTCCTCTGTCAGCTCCTGCTCCACATCCTGTCCCCTAGCTATAAACTAGATCAGGGGTTGGTGACCTATGCCCTCTGCTACTGTCAGCTTTTAAGTGTGGGCTGTGAGCTAAGAGGGGTTTCACATTTCTAATTGGTTAGGGGGAAATTGAAAGAAGAACCCTGTCTTGTGAAACATGAAAATGCTATAAAATTCAAAATTAGTGTCCTCAGTAAAGGTTGGTGACAATCAGAAGCAGAATATGCTATCTCGTGACACATGAGACACTATGAAACTCGAAGCTCGGTTTCCACACTCAGCGGCTGCTTTCTGGGGACAAGGGCTGAGCTGAGTCTCCACAGAGACGGTGCAGCAGGCGGAGCTGAGACTATTGACTTGCTGGCCCTCAGAGAGAGGGCGCCTGGGCCTGCAGTTCTGTCGTTCTGATCTGAGTGGGGGTGCTGGGGACAAGGCCGAGGGTGGGTAGGTCGGCCATCCCTGAGACCCACACAGCTCTCCTGATGGTCACAGTTCCCCCAGGGGCCCCGCCACACCCAAAGGCCCGTCTTTGCTGGGCAGCCCCGTAGGTAAGGGATGTGCCAGGGCCAGGCCTCACCGTAGATAATACCGTTGATGCAGCACTTCTTGAAGGTCATGATGTTCTGTGTGAGTGTGCCTGTCTTGTCGGAGAAGACATACTCCACTTGCCCCAGCTGGTCGTTGAGGCTGGTGCTGCGGGCTTTGGCAGGCATGTCCTGGGGCTCGTAGTACATCTGCACATCCCAGTTGATGAAAATGCTGTTCCCCAGATGGATGAATTCAGCTCTGCAAACACAAGCTGGATCATGCCCTGGCCTATACCCACCCAAGCTCCCACATGTCTCCCACTGAGCAGTGGGAGGGGAGGAGGCTCACGTGAAGAACATGGCCATGGGCACCATGACACTGAGCAGGATGAGGAAGCTGCAGAAGATGAGGAAACACTCGGTGGTCACACTGTGCATCTGCTTCTCAGCCACATAGTGGTACTTGGTCTTGAAGTCTGTCACCTTGTCCCAGAAGCCCAAGGTCAAGGCCATAGAGATCAGCACCAGGAACATGAAGATCTGCTCAGCAAACGAGATGGTGGAGCATGTAGAGGGACCTAGGGCAGCACCTAGATACCTCAGGGACTCGCCAACAGGGACACACTCAGTGTAAAAGACAAACAGAAGATGGGAAGCCCCCCACCTAAGCTCTGTCATCGGGATGGGGGAGGGGAGCTGGGGGGAGGTGGCTGGAAGTCCCAGGGAGAGGGACTGACAGCCACCTCCTTGCAGGTGGCTTTGCTGGGGTTTGTGGCTACTATTTTAAAAAATTATTACAATGACTTTTAAAAAGATAAAGTTGATTAGGCAAAAAGTTAATAATTGTTAAATAAATGTGCATGGAGATAAGATGAACATTTTCTTTTTTTTTTTAAGATGAAGATCATCTCACTTTATTTTTTTTTTAATAACACTTTATTTATTTATTTATTTTTAGATACAGGGGAAGGGAGGGAGAAGAGAGGGAGAGAAACATCAATGTTGCTTCTCATGCGCTCCCCTCCGGGGATCTGGCCCACAACCCAGGCATGTGCCCTGACTGGGAATCAAACCGGTGATCCTTTGGTTCACAGGCCAGCACTCAATCCACTGAGCTACACCAGCCAGGGCAAGATGAACATTTTATTATCTCCTGTGGGTTTGGAAAAATGTCAGGACCAAAATTTATTTTATAGCTCTGAGTGGTGTGGCTCAGATGCTCGGGCTTTGTACCACAAAGCAAAAGGTCGCCAGTCCAACTTTCAGTCACGGCACGTGCCTGGGTTGCAGGCTGGCCACATCCGAGAGGCAGCCTATCGGTGTTTCTCTCCATCTCTTTCTCCCTCCCTTCCCCTCTCTTTAAAAATAAATAAATCTCTATAAAAATTTATTTTAGAAAGACATTTTTTAATATCACGATTATAAGAAGTTTCTCTGGCCCACAGACCTGTGTGTGTGATCAGGCGGCACATTTTGCAGAGGAAGGAAACTGAGGCCTGAAAAATGACAGTCGGGCTTCTACAGGGAGGGGCCCTTTCCCTTTCCTTTCAGGGGAGGAGCTCTAGGCAGCTCACCAGGATCACCAGCCTGTTCATCAGACGATCTATCTTGGTTCTCTTCAGATGGAATTTGCCACAGTTCCTCATGATCTTTGTGTCAAAACCTGCAGGATTTGCATCCATCCATCTACCCGTCTCTCCATCTGTCCATCCATCCATCCTCCACCTCTCTGTCACCCCGTTCCTCTAACCACCCATCTGCCCATCTGCCCAGTCACCCACCCATCTACATACAAGCACCCTGCTTTTTCCAGCCAAACAACAAGGGTGCTGGCTCAATATGTCCATTTCCAAAGTTCTAGAACCCAGGTCCCATAGAAACCACGCTGGGAGCCCCACATCTTATGCAGCAGACATGCGGCAGCCAGGCCTGGCCTCGCGACTTTTCCCCAATGATCTCAAGGTCCTCACCCACCCCCACCAGGACAGCTCACACTGCAGAGGCCCTAGAGCGGCCGTACCGGCATAGATGACCATTCCGTAGCAGGTGTCTGTGTTTCGGATCTTGCAGCCACGTAGGAGGATGTTGCCACTGTCCAGGGGGTATTTCTTGCCCTCCCATTTCAAGTGTCCCATAAAGTGGTGCATCCGACTGTTGGGTTCCTCACACACCACCTGGCCTACGGGCAACCAGGGAGCCGAGGGCATGGCTGGCGTTGGGCCATCCCTCTCCAATGCAGGATGGGGCAGGGTGTGGGGAACATTCCATCACCCTCTGGTTCCGGTCACCATCATGGGCCCTGCACTGTCTTGAACTTGCCCCACTGGCACTGACACCCTGCTGCCACATAGCGTCTCCTGGATTCTCCAAAGCTGGCCCTGTTAAGCCTCAAGGCTTTTGTGCATGCTCCTCCCTGTGCCAGGACTCACAGCTCCTTAGGGAAACCCTCTCTGACCCTCCAGCCAGACTATTTCCCCCTCAAACCCCTTCCTCCTGTTACATCCTGGGAGGTCAGTAGACATTTATTCCTGCCAGGACTGCCATGAATACCGATGAGTCCTCAGAGAGGAGGTGCCAGCCTCGTCTCTGTCATGCTGGGGACCCTGCGGCCTGGCCCCACTCCTGACGTGCCGTGCCCGGCCCTCCATGTAAACAAGGCTTTCCTCAGATATCATGGAAACAAATGCAACCAGTGCCTGAGTATCGAGAGCAAGGGGCTGTGGTTTGAGGGAATGAGTCTGCTCTAGAGTCAATCGGAGTATCTTGTCTTTGCAACAAGGCAGGAAACTAATGTACCCCCTTGCTAGGCTCTGGCAAACAGCAGTTGTAGCCACAGGTGTGAAATGTCTCACTTTTCGGGTGGAAAATAAGAAGCTGTGATGGATAGGCCGGTTCCCTGGCTGTGCACACAGGCTGCCTTTGTGATTAAAAAACCAAAACCATTTTCTTTAATGGGATCACATTTCAAAAATAAAATGTAATGCTTGATAAAATGGTGCAGCATGTTTCGTAACAATAACAGAAAACACCTCGACTGTTAAGTGGAATCAAAGAACATGAAACAGGCCTGGGACACTGGCTCATTCAAAGCCATCTCAACCCCCAGCACCTCCCAGCAGACCCCACCGCCATTCCCAAGACCCGATGAGATGGGGAACTTCCATGCCCGCTGTACAGAGGGGCAGACAAAGCCCCAGGTGGGCTGGATGAACCGCCACTGCTCACCTTGAAAGGAAGCCATGGTCCTTACACTGGTCAGCTCATGGTGTGTGACCATCGGGGCCTGCCTGAACTTCAAGTTGGTCTCCCTGGTAATGAGAAGGGGAGCAAGGTGAGAGGTGGGGACAGGCAGCACCCCGGGCAAGGCTCCCCCAGCCCCCTCCAGAGCCACTCAAACATTTTCACTGAGCCCCTACTGTGCACCAGCTGCCAATCAGGAGACTGAGGCCCAGAGAGGGAAAGGACCTTGCCCAAGGTCACACAGGACATTTGCCAAATAGCAAGACCCGAAGATCTCCTCACTTTCAGGCACCTGCACCTGCAGCACAGTAGGGCCCCAGAAATGTTGGTGCAAAGAAGGTAGGCCCCTTCGTCTGATTTAATGTTATTGCCCCCTGCCAGCTTGCGGGTGCCCACACATGCTCCCAGAATGAATGACCTAAATATCCCAGTGGGCTTGGGGAGCCACATTTTGTTGCCACTGGGGAAGGCCTCGCTGACTCCTAGGTCCCCAAGCCCCTAGTGATGACCATCGCCTCACCCATCAATGTCAGCTGTTTCCACGTAGCACAAGCTGCTGGGCTCCGTGCTGGCCAGCAAGAGCATGTCGGCCTGGGTTGGGGAGGGGGGAGTGGGAAGAAGGAAACAGCTTTGCGGGGTGGGTGGCAGTGCAGGGAAGGGGAAAGGCAAACAGGAAGGCAGCCCTCCCCCTGGAGCGGGGAATCCACCGGGTTGCTGGCAGCTCACCGGGACAGTGCTGTCCTTCTGCAGGCAGACAAGGTCGCCCACATGCAGGTCCTTCCATCTTTTCCATACAAAGCTGTGAGGAGCGGGTGGTAAGTGTGAGAGGGGACCCCAACCAGGCCCACCTTTGGAATCCCGGGCCCCCATGCCACCCTCAAGCTGGAAGAACAACTTGGGGAAGGGGCTGCAGATGCCCCCGTGGTGCTTTGCTTCCCTATGTGCCCACCTGCCAGGCTTTGGGGGTGGGGTAGACTCAGCCCATGTAGAAAGTCCAACCTTCCCTAACTTTGCCCCTCCTTGTTCTGTATCCAAGTCCCTTCAGACCTTCTCTGCCTCTCCTTTCAGCTGAACTCTCTCTCAGCCCTGCGAGGGTTAGCAAGCAGGTCTGCATCCTCTGTCCCATCACAGGGCCCACACCCAGGCCTGGTAGACAGCAGGCGCCTAATAAATGCTGGCTGGGTCTCTGTCAGACATCAGACTCAACCAGGATGTCCAGGGGGCACAAAAGTTTCTGGACACTCCTATGGGCACCCCTCCCTGATGTGTCCTCACCCTCCCACACCCCACTCCAGCTGTGCCGGAGTCTTCTTCCTTAGGATGAACTGCCCCACACAGCACCAGGGGCCTCACCTCTTCCCCACCAGCACCTGGCAGGGCCTGTTGTTGATGGTCCTGTCACTCCTGTGTCGCCCCTGAGCCAACAGGGGTGGGTCAGAGGAGTGACTCCGCCCCAGCCCTGCTCCCCCAGGTCACTCCCACCCCCGCCATACCCCCATCCTGCCCCCACACCGCCCTGGTGAGGTCCCAGGTGCAGAACACAGCTCCAGCTCACCCTTGTGGTCCCAATAGTGAGCCCACACCATCCACACCTGTCCAGGGACCCTGGGGCGGGGTGGGGGAGGGCGGCGCAGGCACTGCAGGGACAACTGCTATTGGCAGCAGATGGAAGGTATAGTCCACCTGTCACCCAGCATGGCAGCAAGACAAGGACCCCACCCTGTCCCAATCCCCTCCCCAGCTGTCCTTCAACCCCACTTACGATGTCGTCCACCAGGTCTCGGGTGGCCCGGATGATGAGCAGGCAGACGAAGGGAGTGAAGAGGGTGAGCCAGGGCAGTGTGGAGATCTCGGGGACGCCCTGACACACAGGTGGGTCACGCCGGGTGGGTAGTGCTGACCTTCCACCCCTGACACTCCCCCCAACCGCCGCCCCCTGCCTTCCCACCCAGCCCCTCAGCCTGGCATTGTGTCCCACCTGCCAACTACCTGGGCCCGGGGCCAGCCACCTCCCCACACAAGCCTTGGGACAGCTGCCTCTCTATTTCCTCTCCTTTCCCGGCACTGCTCCCTAGCAAACTCATCTCCCTTCCCTGACCAGCTCCCATGTCACATTCTCCAGGAAGCCCCACCAACCCCAAGCTTGTTCCCTACTCAGAGCCCTGGCTTTACTGTCCCGTCTGTAACTCTGCTCCCCCCAGTCAGCCTTCAGGCCTGAGCTCCAAGTGAACTCCAGGCCGGCCTGGGTGGGACATGGGTCCCCTTCCCATCACTGGTCCTGCTATGTGGTTTAAGGACAGTGGCTATCAGGGCCACTGCCAGGTCCCCAGTGTCCAGCATAGGACCCACACACTATATGTTTACTGGATCGATGGATAGAAGCAGAGGGTCGGAACAGGATGGAACGTCAGGTGAATGGAATGTGAGGTGAGGGGCAGGGCGCTCTGTCAACTGCCCACCCACTGAAAGAGGAAGTGTCTCAAGTGGGACTCTGCCCCTTTGGCAGGGCCACCCAGGTGCTAGTAAGTAGTCTGGCGGGTCCTGAGAATCTGCTCTCCACTCTTCTTTCCTCCTCACCCTTTGGTGTCAGGTCAATGGGTTGGGGCCAAGGGGGTCATGTGGCCAAGGCCATCTATGCTGGGGAGGATCTGTGCCCTCCTCGAACCCGCAGGAGCCATTCATGCACCTTCATCACTGAACATCACTGAGCACCTTCATCACTGAGCCCCTCCTGTGAGCCAGGCCCTGGGCGGGGCAGTGGGGGTGCAGCCACAAGGGCACTCCCAGGGTGAGGGGGGCCAGGTACTGACAGTCACAACTGCATAGTCAGACTGCACACTTGAACCTCCATGTATCTACAGAGCCATGTGTCAAAGCTAGTCAGGGAAGGCTTCCTGGAGGAGGCAATTTGAGCAGCTGAAAGGAATGGTGTGTGCACAGATGCCACTCCCACCCTACCCCACCTGGAGGATGATGATAAAAAGGAAGTAGAAGTTGGACATTCGATGGAACTGCTCGTACAGATTTAGGGGCAGGAAGGAGAAGAAGTTGTACTTGGCCGTGCGGATGGCGTTGTCCTGAAATGAGAGCCAGCATGGGGGCACTGCCCTGGCCAGGGCCCCACCCTGGGCTTGCCCCACCCTTTGGTCACAATCAGCAACAATTGAGCACCCAATATGTGCAAAGCCTCCAACCAGCATTAACTATCTACCAAAGCCAAGACCTCAAGCCAGCTCTACTGAGTACCAGCTGAGTGCAGAGCCTTGAGCCAGCATCAGCTGAGCCCCTACTACATGCAAAGACTCTTCGAGCAAGGCTGTGACCCCAGTATTTTCCAAAGTGAGACACACGCAAGGGGATTTTAGAAAGAGCCTGATGAGCACATTGTACCCTGAAGGTTTAGTATTAACTGATTTTAAGGTGAACTGGGGTAGGGCCAAGGAAACACAAGAAATTCCAGCACCAAACTGGTGATTTGCTCATGATTAAGACTGGGGGGAGGGGAGGCTAGGTGGGGCAGAGGGGAGGGCACTAAAGCCGGGGCCACTCACCTTGTACTTCTTCCTCTGCCAACACAGGAAGGCCTTCTCCTTGAACTGGTCATTGTAAGTCCGGCTGTTGGCCTTCACCTCCCAGGTGAATGCTGAAGCCAGAGAGTGGGGCGTGGTATGGGGCACAGACCAACACTACCTAATGATCCCCAGAGGGGGTCTAATGGGCCACCAGGGGAACCCAGACCCTGGAGACACCTGGCTCTCTGCCGTGGGTGTGGGAGCCGGTAAACAAACACCACCCGGGGCCAGTCCCTAGGCACAGAGGACAGGCCCTGGGAGACTCATCCACGCCCATTCCTTCCACAGAGGGGCTAAAACTGAGGCCTGGTGCCCAGCTCTGAGCTCTGAGGTGTGCTGGGCTGCTCGCCCAGCCCCAGCAGCCCCGCTGGTTTAGGTCTGCAACCCCCAATTCTTTAGTCCAACAATCAGTCATGGGTTTTGGGGCTGCTTGTAACCCAATGAGAACCCCATGCTGGGTCTGTCAAAGGGGTCTGGGTGGTCTCCCTGTCTCCACATTCCAGACACCACCCTACAATGCCCCTTGGTTTCCTCCACAGCCCCCATGCCACCCACTTGGCCCCAAAACATGCACCTGAGATCTTTTCCTCCTCAAGGTCCTCATTGTAGGCCAGACTGCCCATGCTGGCCGGGCTGTTGGGGAGAGGGGTTCAAGGTCATACCAGTGGCCCAGCCCTTGCTAGACACTATTACTCTGTCCCCTTCAAAATATCACCTCCCACTTCCATTGGCTGCCCCCTCCCCAGGCGCTGAAGGTCCAGCCACTGGCTCTGTGTCCTTCGCGGGATATCCGGGGCCTCTGCTGATCCCCAGTCTTGCAACAGTCTCACGTTCAGCAGTCCCCGCAGCTACTGAGGATGGATTCCAACCAGTGCTGCCTACCCTCAGGGCCTCCCTCAGTCCAGGCTGCCATCGCTTCTCCTGGGATAGCCATACCCACCTTCTCCAGTTCCCCTGCTGCCCCTCTCCTGCCCAATTCCCACATGGGACACAATGCCCATCCCACTGAGGGGTCCCATCAGTGATTGCCGACTGACTACACCGGCCTCAGGGTTATACATCATATGGGTAAATGTGTATACTAGAACCAAGCTGCTCCAAGAGGTCTGAGTGAGGTCTCAGGGCAGTTAACTGTGATAGAGGCAGATACCAGACCTCCCACAGAGCCCAGAACCTTCTCACTGCCTAGTTCATGGTCACTCCTTCAATGCCAGGAATTTGTCTCACCACGGGGCCCTCAGCAGCTCTCTAAGCCCTTGCCAGGGCTGTTCCCTCTGTCCAAGGAGCAACCTTCCCCCATGCTTGGTCACTGCCTCCTCACCCTTCTGGTCTCAGCGTATAGTTCATTCTCAGATGGGCCCGGCTTGTTCAGGCACCTCCTCTGGGCTCTCCCTCTGCCTGGGGTGTCCCCCATTCCAGGTCTCATCACCCTCTGTCCTCTGCTTCTTTCCTTGTCTGGGAGGCCGTGTGCCCTGGAAACCTCCCAGGGCAGGAGGGCTGGTGTCTGAGTCACATGTGTCCCTGGAGCCATGGGGGAGGACCTGCTCAGGGCCAGCTCTGATGCTCCTGGGAGCCTGAGCCGCGCCATACCCCTTCCCCAAAGGAAAAGAAGTAAGGCTCAGCCTGGAGCCCAGGGAGACACCCCCCCACACACACCCCGTACAGGGCAGGTGAGGTTGGAGAGGTGCTGGGTCGGCCAGGATTCATCCAAAGCAGAGTAGCTAGGATAGGAAGACGCCCCCCCCCCCCACGCCCGCCCCAGTGCTTGCCTCCTCCTCACTCCTATACAGCTCACCCAAGCTCCCCATTAGCCGCCCCTCCCGAAGTTTCGAGGCATAGGGTTCAAGGCCCAACTGCTCCCCCTCCTCTGGGGCCTCCCTGGGCTGGGAGATCAGTGTACACAGTCGGCACCTCTCCGAACTCAGCCCTGCGCGAACCTCTAGGGGGCGCCCGCTCCGCCGTTGCAGCGACCTCGCGCCCTGCCTCTTGTGGACGGAGCCTTGAGAGGTTGCGCAGACACCGGAGCCTTGAGAGGTTGCGCAGACACCGGGGATGCACAGCAGCGGGAGCGCCGCCGCCCACAGGCGCGGGCCAGGGCGCGGCCCTGCCCGGGGCAGTCCCCGGGCGTCCAGGGCAGGGGATGTAGTGGAGCAGTTTGCCCAGTGCCAGCGGGCCTGAAAAGGGAGGTGCGGGCGCGGGGCCAGGCAGGGTCGAAGGGTGGGCCTAGGCTAAGGCGGACGATGGGGCCGGTAAGAACGGGGCCAAGAAGATGGTGAAGCCGAGATGAGTCCGGGAGGGGCCTTGCAGAGAGGGCCAGGGTAGGGAAAAGGGAGGGCAGGCCCTGTGTGCGGAGCCAGGGCAGAGGCCAAGCCTGGGAGGGTTCTCTGGAGTGGTGCCAGCTCAGCTGCGAGCCTGCTGCTGTGGGTCGGGGGCTACAGTGGCCAGTGGGCGGGAGACGGGATGAGGGGGCGTGTCTTAATAGCTACGGGGTGTTAAGGCACCAGTCCTTTAATGTGGGATCTTGTAAAGCGGGGCCTGAGTGAGGTGGATTGGAGCCTGCCGAGGTTGGGCGGGGCCAGTATGGGACTAGGGGCGGAGGAGGGATGCACTAGTAGGTAACTGCAGGTACCTACCTGGCTGTGAGTCTGAGCGCCTGGGTTTTCACACCTCCTATGCGCAGGCGCAGTGTTGGGCGCCGGGCTAGGGCAGGCCGTTAGAGCCACCGAGACTATATCCCCGCATCTGGAGGAAACCCATAAGAAGGCTCTGTCCTGGTTTGTGCCCACTGAGCAAGCGAGGGGGGGGGGGTCTTCCTGAAGGTGATGGGGTGGGAGACAGTGGTGAGGCTTAAGCAGCCTCCTGTTGGAGATGGGGAACTGAGTCATGGCAGGACGGTGTGTGGAAGGGGCTACTAAAGTTAGAGTCCCTTTGAGAGTTGAGGCTTATGGAGGGTGGGGCAAACTTGGGGGCACGGGAGATGATTAAGCTCCGTGGTTCACATTTTCACTTTTTGGGGCTCCCTGAAGTGCGGAAATTAGCAAGGCAGTGGGCTCTGGGCACTTTCCCCCCAGCCCTGGGGTCCTTCACTCTGGCCCAGTCCTGACCCAACAGACAGGGGTACCTCTGTCTGACTCTGTGCCCTAGTGTCTTCTTCCTACCTGGGGCTGAGTCCCCCTGAAGTGCCAGCATCACCTATGAGCAAATGGGTGAGTGAATGAGTGGATGAGCATCAACTTCTCAATCACATTTCTTTGAAAGCTGAGTCTGCACATCCTGCTTGGCCTCTGGGAGTGCCAAGTAAACCTCTCCTTTCATTCACTCACTCACTCACTCACTCACTCAACAAATGTCAATCCAGCCCGACCCAGTGGTTAATGAGAAAGACCCTGGGGAAGAGGCTTTAGGAGACATCTTGCTGGGTGCAGGTGTGATCAGGGGTCAGGGGACCTGATTTCCTCCCTGGGATAGCAACAGTGGGCAGAGGAGCTTCCAGAGCAGTGAGAAATGGGTTTCCACCTCCAAGAGCCAACAGGTTTGACAAGCTGTAAGCTTGCATACCTCCTGAATCAGGGAGCTCCTCCCCCAGCTTCCCCTCATTAGTGCTGAGGGCTACAGATACCACACCGAAACGGATTTCTGTGAAGCCACTGGCACCACCTACTTAGAAAACTCTTGTTTACAGAAGAGGGTTAAAGTCAGCTGGTTACAAGAATGGTCCCAGAGGGATGTGACAGTGGCCTGACTGGACCAAAAACTGTCCCCCTCCAGAGCCCCCAGGACCTGGAGAAATCTGAAGCAGCCACGGTCAGGTAACCCCTAGGAGAGGGGCTGCCATGTCCTCAACCCAGGATCCTGCCCTCTTGGCCTTTAGCAGAAGCCAGAGTGCCAGGGTGGCAGGGCCTCCTCAGGGCAGCCTTCCTCCCAGCACCTTTGTGCTCCCACCTGAGGACCCCCAACATCTTCTGTTCCATATTTCCGGCCTTGCTTTACACTTTGAATAACTTAAAAGCAGAAGCTTGCCCTGGCCAGTGCGGCTCAGCTGTAGTGTCGTCCCATTCCAACAGGTTGGGGTCTGATTCCCAGTCAGGGCACATACCTAGGTTGAGGGTTCAACCCTTGGCAGGGCAAATATGCTTTAAAACAAAAAATTCCTGAACAGCCCTGGCTCTCCCACACCCCAAGAGCCAAAATGACACACAGATGGGGTGAAATCAGGGAGCTGGGCGCACACATTCCCAGGGATTGGCAAATGGCACAGTGGACCATGGCCTCCTGCCCTTTCTGTGGTAGCTTCTCAGACATTCAACCTCTCATAGAACTTGGCTGCTGGCTCCCACCAGGGGACTGGAACAGTGACAAGCCCTAACCATCCATACTGCCCAGAGCACTTGGCCTGCAGGGAAACACTGCCGCGTCCCCAGAGCAGGGCGCAGGGCCCAGGAGGCAGCCTGGGAACCAGAGCTGGCTTTCCTGCCCCACTGAGGCAGGTCCTGGCCATGGGGACAATGACCTCCAGGGTTATGCGGAGCCACACCTGGCACGAAGAACACTACTGGACCCTATTACATCTAAAATCCATACAAACATTTATTCTGTCCCTGCCTGGGAGAGAGAGGGGGTTGGGGCATTGGGAGGGACTGTGGGCCTTGACAGCTCCCAGGTGAGGGCGGGGCTCCAATGGGAAGTGTCCAGACACCAGGGCCCTGGGGACATCTGGAGGGCCAGGCCCTGGGGGCTGGGGGAGGGGCTGGCTTGGTTCCCAGAGGTGAAGGAGTTGGGGGGTGGCTGGGGGAGGCCAGTTATCACCCAACCGGGCCCAGGCCAGGGTGGATTCTTGGGTCCTGGTGGCTGTGGAGGCACCAGCTGACTGCTCCCACCCCCACCCCCATCCCCCCCAGGAGGGAAGGCAGCACCAGGGTCTTGCTCCTCCAGGTGGGGAAAAACTATGCAAGTCATCAGGTTTAAATTAAAAATAATACAAAATAAAAAAAAGATAACCCCTGTCCAAACAAACCTGTGACAAGCCCACCCAGCCCATTGGACACTGGCAAGTGAAGGGGAGGAGCAGGCAGTCAGCCTACAAAGGTCACTGCTGGGGACAAAAGCAGGGCCTGGCTGGTGTGCCAGGCAGGTGGTCCCAGCCTCTGCTGTCAGCAGCAGCAGCAGTTTCCAAATGACAGGTAGCAGTCTGGGGCAGAGGCAGGAGGGAGAAAGGGGCCACAAGGGCTGGGGCTCCATGTATGTCTTGAGCTGGGTCTTGGGTGCCACTTGGCTCCTCCCGTGCTCTCCATTCCCATGTCTTGGTGACGTGGACAGGGTTAGCTCTCACGATTTATTGCACTGTTTTGGAAGAAGCCTGGGGCTAGAGGACGGGCCAGGGCAGCAGGAGGCAGGAAGCAGGAGGGCAGGTGGGCAGGCGGCGGTCACCGCTTGGTCTTGGCGTCTTCTCGAATCTTCCAGATCACCAGGTGCATGCAGGCACTGGCGTCCTCACTGGAGCTGTGCCCATCCACTGTGGAGTGGGCAGAGGGTCAGGGTGAGCCAGCCCTGGGGCCCTACCCTGCCTCACCAAGCCCCAACCCTGCACCCCCCTCACCCTATCACTCACCGTTGTC
Organism: Macrotus californicus; assembly: GCA_007922815.1. NCBI lineage: Eukaryota > Metazoa > Chordata > Mammalia > Chiroptera > Phyllostomidae > Macrotus > Macrotus californicus. The sequence continues at coordinate 320,226 of VMDR010000044.1, forward strand.
CTGGATGATCTGTCTGAGGTAGTCAGCCATGAGATTCCGCAGGGAGCGCTTGTAAGGGAGGCCCAGGCGGTGTGGGAAGAGCACAGATGTGTCCACCACGGTGCTGTGGATGACCTGTGGGAACAGCCAGCCAGTCCGGGTACAGTCCAGGACCCCAGGAGGCCCTCAAAGGCGCCCAGGGCTTAGAAGGATTCCAGAGAAGCGTGCCTGGTCACCGGCCCACAGCCCCACTCGCCCTCTTGAGGATAGAGCCTAGGAGGCCAGGATACCTTCAAGGCCAGCAGGTCGCTCTCTAGGCTGTGTCCAATAAGGATGGTATTGGCATTGAACATGCTCAGGAGGACGGCCTGGACGTCCCGGAGTGAGATGTTTGTGTCGGCAAGGTCGGCCTCAGTCACCCCAGAAAACCTGGCACAGGCAGAGCAGGGGACTTAGGGTAGCTGGGAGGGCGCCAGAGGTCCCCAACCCATGAGCTGGGTCACAGTCAGGGGTACTGGACACCAGTGGAGCATGGAGTTCCCACCCTGGGATCCCAGGTCCTTCAGGGTCAGGCCGCACCTTGTATTGTAGTCAACAATCTCATTGTCCGGCTTGACAAAGGTGTCGTAAACAACCTGCATGTCAGTGTCCACCACCGTGACGCGTGTCAGCTCCAGGCCATATGTGGTGTAGGACTGCAGGCCAGAAGGATGTGGCTCAGACACACCCTACAGCCTGCCTCCCTCCCCGGGCACCACTGACCACACCCCCAGCCCAGTGTTCATGAGAAGGCTGCCCCTGATTCCAGAGCCCCGCAGCAGAGGTCTAGGAGCCTAGAGGCCAGAGCAGGCACGCACCAGGCACCCTTTCCCAGAACCTACATTGTGTACGTGAAGCCCACACAGCACCCGAGTGCAGAGGGGACCCTGAGTACACACGGTTGTGCCCAGGGCGTGTGGTGTGTGCCGGGGATGAGGTGAGAGCATCTCCTTGGTGAGGAGAAAAGCCCCTTCTGAGCAGAGGCTGACAATGAGCCTCAGAGCTGCAGACACGGCATGACCCAGCGTGAGGCAGGTCCAACTGTTGTCCACAGCTCTTCATCTGCTCTTTTTATCCTAAACCCTGCACTGGCCCAAAGCTTCCGGCGCAGGAGCTGGGACAACTCCATGGAGCAGCAAGATCCTTGCAGTTTACCGGGGCCATGAGTCCTCACCAAGTGTTGGCCAGGTGACTCACCATTTCACAGTCAAGGGCATAGATTCCAGGGTGAGCATCTTCTGGAAGCTCTTTATCAAAGGTCTTCATGAACCCTTCAAGGTTTTCCTTGCGGCCATCCTGCACGTGTTGCTGAGGGTGGGGAGGGGAGGGAAGGTGAGGGCGGGAGGCTCAGAGAGTGGGGAGAGGCCCTCAGGAAAAGCCCACAAGGTCGAGTTCACAGGACCAGACTACACTCCCCTTTCCAAAGCAGATAAACCGAAGGACAGGAAGAGGGCAGCTGAGGGTAGCCTGCTCCTATCAGGACAGGGTAGGATATTCCCAGGATGAGGAGGCACCAACAGGGCCCAGGAGACCTACCTTGGCAACCTGGCAGCCAGTGGAGCCAATGGCGGCAGAGCAGCACATGTACTGAGTCTCCCAGCCACCAGCCGCTGCAGGGGAGACAGGGGTCAGTGGCAGTGTTCTCACATCTCCTGCAGGTAGTGGCTGACATCCACTTTGGGCTGGCAGGGGCTTCCCAGGAGAGGGGACCCCAGCCATGGGTTAAAGGGTGGCCCCTGTGAGGCCAGGGATTCTAGCCCTATTCCTGGGGGACACCAGGCCCTACAGGGGAGAGGGCTTGGGATAGAGGCAGCCCCTGACTCTGCATAGCCCTTCCCCACACTGTCAGCGAGGACAGGTGCAGGCATGGGTCCCCTTGGGGCCTGCCCAAGGAAACACGGCACCCCAGGGGACCCTCTGTGTGCCCCCCAGGGGTGGGTCTGCAGGCAGCCACAGGCGCTCCAGGGGACCAGTGCGTTCCCGTGGGTGAGAACCTGGCCACATTAGCCATTAAACGAAACCAGCAGCTGCAGGACAGGACAAACCCATTGTTCCCAGACGCCCACGTATTTCTCACAAGTGCTTATGTGCTGAAGAAGGGCAAGTAGGGGGACGGGGTTGTGAGGAGGCCTTCCTTTATCTTTGTCTAAACGTTGTAACAGAAGATCTTCACATTACTTTTGTCAGAAAGTACAACTAAGGGAAAAGAAATTAAAAAGGGGTTGGGGAGGGTCCCAGGGAAGGGAGCCAGGCGGGCCTCACCGCGGTTCCGGCGAAGCCGCCCCCAGTGGTAGTAACACTCTTCCTCGCGCACGCACCGGCCTGAGGGGGACACGAGGTACTCGGTGCCACAGCGGCAGCAGACCCGGCAGGAGGCTGGGGGTGCAGACAGGAGGACAGGTGAGCAGTCAGGCCGGCCCCCGCGGCCTGAGCCTCTCTGTGTCTGCACCTGCTGATTCCTGCACCCAGACGCCTTCCCTGTGCACCCTAAAAGGAGCACAGGGGCAAGAGGCAACTCACAGTCTTTGGGCGGCTTCTCCTCAGCGGTGAAGATGACAGCGCCCCCCGGCCTCTTAGGGTGCGGGAAGGGGTAGCCGTTCTCCTTGAGCTGGTCCTCAGTAAGTAGGTACTCCTTGAGGCGGTCATACAGGGCAGCCCCTGCAAATGACCAGGACAGGTGATCAGCCCCACAGTGAGGTTAGGGATGGCCAAGCCGAGGGTCAGGCAGCGGTTGGAAGGGTGGGGCAGGGGTGGGGGACGGGCACTGTGCCCTAGGCCCTGGAGGAGCCAGGCTCACCTTTCAGATCCTCCACACGGGGACTGCTTGGGCGGCTGAGTGAGAAGCTGGTTTTGGCAGCCAACTTGCCCCCCAGCACAACCTCATGGGACACAACCCTCCGGCCACTGGTTTCTGGAAGGGGGAGGAGAAGGGTAAACAAGGCTCAGAATCCCCCATCCCTCCCAAATGCACCCCCATTTCCTCAGTACCCTGTTTCCAGGACAGCTTCGTCACCACCAAGAATCAGGGGAGGCCCGACTTCCTGTGACCCTGAGCCAGTCGCCCCACCCCCACATTAACTCAGGACTAGCAGGTCTTGGGCTGCCTGGAAGCCCCTGTTTTCCCTCCATCTCCCCCTGGGCGGGGATTTTCACCCTTGTAGGGAAAGAATTTAACATGAGATATAATGGCCATCTCGTCTGGGAGAAGTGGATGAGGGGGGCCCAGCCGAGAACAGAAGAGGGAAGCGCCTGCTGATGGCTTAATGCGCCCTCGAGAGGCACCGTAAACGTCTTCCCAGGTTAATGCATAGAGCAGGCAGGGCGAGCTTTGAAGAGGCAGCCCCATTAGCAGGCTGGCGGCCCCTTGCTGGAGAGACCCAGCTCTCAGAGGAGGAGGTTCTCGGAGGAGGGTGGTTAAAAGCAAGGAGAGGCTGTTCTGAGGGCATGGGGCCAATGCCAGCTTAGACAGAGCCCGACAGCCGGGGGCCTTTTGTCTGAGAATCTTACCACTCAGAGCAGTAGAAAGGCTGCCAGAAGGGTCCCAGCCACTCTCCGTGGGAGGTGTGGGGCTGAATCCTCTAGATGCAACACTCAGGCTGCCCCCACCCTGCCCGACTTACTGCTGAGACCAGGCACAGTGCTGGGGACCAGGCCCCGCAGCTTCTTGAGGGTGTTCACAGCTACGTTCAGGTAGATGTTTTTGCTGGGGCTGCGATCGTAGGCCACCTTCTCCTCGTTCAGCGCCTAGGGATGACATGCCACTCATTCCTGGACATTCCGACAGGTGGTCCTAGCCCCTCTGCCCAGGTCTTGGCCCTGCAGTCCCCAGACGCTGGCCACCACTTCCCAGGGTCACTCACCTTCTCTATGGCTTCCTGGTTGGAGGAGCAGAACTTGAGACATTCCTCAATAAACAGGTTGAGATATCGCTGACGGATGACGGTGGGGACTTTACCCCCAAACTCTTTTGGAATAACAGGCTTCTTTAAACTCTGGAGGGGACACAGAAACAGTGGAGGGTGGCGTGCCCTGCCTGGGCCTCTGACACACTTCTTGGAATCCCGTCTACACAGGGGGAAGCCTGCTGGAAACTATGTCTTAGTGACCCCGGGGATCGTCATAGGCTGGCCAGTGCCAAGAGATGACTATTCCAGTGTTGACAAGAGGGGAGGGCTCATGGTACTCGGCCCTCTTTCTGCTCAATGTTTCTGTGAACCAAAACTATGCTAAAAAGTGAAAGGCAATGGACCTAAGAGAAAACAAAGGAACAGGAAGAGGGAAAAGCAAGCCTGTGATGCTGGGCGCGTCATGAGCTGGATGCCCTGTCTCCCCAGGAAGGGGCAATACCTGTAAAGATGGGCTGTGTGCCACACGCTTGGGGGTGATGGTGCTGGTGGTCTTGGAAGCCATGCCTGACAGTGTGCGCGTCTTCAGGGGCTGGCTGCCCAGCTCAAGGCCATTGGGAGGCTGGCTGCTGCTGGCTGCGAGGGTCCTCTTGGCACCTGTGGGGGTTGGTGGGGGACAGGGGACGTGAGTGCAGGAAGACAGTGCGCCCATCACTGAGCTGCAGAGCACTAGACAGCTGCGGTCATTCAGCATCAGCAGGATGTGCATCTCGGAGCACAGGGGGGAGGGCGAGGGGTGGGAACACAGGCTGTGGAAGGACATTAGGCTCTATCTGCTTCTGGGCAAGTCCATTGAGAGGGGGGACACAAAAATGGAGCTGCGAAAGCCAGCAGGGTGGTCCGGCGAGTGGCTGGGGGCATGGGAAGCCTCTGCCACATGTTCCGACCCCTGACTCCGAAGCATTGACATCTGAGGGAGGAAAGGTCCTGGTTCCTGGATTGAGGACCAGAGGGTCTGGGACGCCCTAGCCTGGCCATTGTGACCCAGCTGGCCTGCCCGCACTGCCTGTGTTCTCCTCCCTCTTTGGTGAGGTCACAAACAGGTCTCCCACCCCCAGGAAGGAGGGTTAGGGTTAGGGTTGTTTCCAAGGGCTCCGGGTGGGGCAGTGGGGCCAGGGAAGGTGCATCTCCCATGTGTGTGCACAGGGGATCTCTGACCAGCTCTGAGCCTGGGCTTGGCCCTGATGGAGGGACAGGAGCAGATGAGGAGACCAAGGCATGGAGTAGAGGGCCCAGGTCCCTGGCTCCTGGGAATCCCATGCCAGTGTTGGCCTTGCAGACCCCACAGGAAGGAAGGGAGGTCTATGCACTTTTCAGATTTTAGACTCATGCAGACGCAGTACAAGTGTGCACTGGGTGGGTCTCCCGAAACCCCAGGAGAGCCAGGAACGCTGGCTGTCGCAGCAGTGACTGTGGATGGCTGAATGCAAAAGGTGCAGGCTTATGAAGCTTTACACACCTCAGGGCGCAATCTCCCTTCTCTGAGCTAAACCCACAATCATGCCTGTCACTGTCCTAACTCTCGCACCCTGGAGAGAGAGGGATCAGGGTCTGGACACACCAGGGAAAACCAGGGGAGGGCTGTGGACACCTGTACCTGCAGGACCACCAGGCAGAACCTGACCACCCACTCAGCTGGCTACTCAAGGGGGTCTTTAAACCAGCAGCAAGGACATCCCAGAGTGGGCCAGACCTTTGGGCTGGGGAGGCTAAGCCCGCATCTGAAGAGGTTCCCAGGTGACTCCAGCAGTCTGGCCTGGCACATTTCCTCAGCTCCAGGTACCGCCAAGTAGAGACACTCCCATTGGGTGTGCAGCTCCACTTTCAGACAATGCCCACTTGGCAAAAGCGACCCTCAGAGCCAGATGAGGAGCAAATACATGCCCCAGCCCTCAGATCAGCTGGCTCAGTGCAATCAGGGCCTGGGACCGTGGGTTACATCCCCAGGCCAGCCCCCCCTTCCTAGAACCACCATCTGGAGTCCAGTGCCTACCCTCAGACCAATCCCTGCCAGGTCACTGGCCTCCAATACTCCGGGAACCCGGGGGAGGCAGGGACACAAAGACCAGGCAGGGACAGAACAGGAGGGCCACAAGGTGACCTCTAGGTCAGGGCCTTGGAGGGAGGTGGGAGGCCACAGCTGAAGAAACTTGGGTCTGGCAGAGAGACACCCCTCAGACTCTTCGGCCAGCCCTCACTGCCATCACCAAGGCCAGGGGAGGCCCAGAGCACCATGCCAGTCCTGCCCTAGCCTCCCGCAAACAGTCGGGGAGACTCTGTCATTTTACAGATAAGCACAATGAGGCCGCCAGGCCTTGCTCAAGGTTACCACTGCAGGTGCACTGGGTGCCTCACCTCCCAAGACCTCCCCGGGACTCACCTGTAGCCAGGCAGGGGTTGGGGACGTGGGCAATCCTCCTCTTCTCTCCAGGAACTGCAATGTGAATGGAGGACGGCTTCTCGGGTGGCCGCTTAGCAGCCTGAAGCCAGCTGGCTGACTCCCTCTGCGCCTGCTGAGCCCGCCGATAACACACCTCCTGGGCAGTGGGAAGCCGGGTCGGGGGTGGCGGGCCTCTCCTCACGGGCTCTGGCTGAATGATGAGAAATTTCAGGACCCAGCTGTATTGGGGAAATGGCACACAGAGCAGGCCACCAGGGGTAACAGGCTGATGGTAGAGCCACTGGTAGGGAGGCAGGGGCTCCAGGGTTGAGGCTGGGTAGGATATACCCAGCTCCACCTTCAGAGCTTGCAGATACCCTGGTGGAAACCAGCTCAACACTATGGCCCTCAAGCTCACATTGTCCCAGTTGTCCCAGGTGCCAGCATGGCCCTGCTCTCCTGGCCTCTGGCATCTAAGAGCCCAGGCTGTGCCTTCAGCCCTGATATAGGCATGGGGCGGGCAGAAATCCCTGCCCCTGATTAGACTGGCATGCTGACCCAACCCCATTTGATCTAATCTCTGGACTGGCTTCCAGAGTCCCAGGCCTCCCTCAGGACTGAATCAACAAGAGGGAGCTCCAAGTTCAGAGTGTGAGGCCCATCCTCTGGCCACAGAGGAGGAATCCAAGGCTTAGAGACATCTGGCCACTTGCCCAAGATCACATAGCACAGCTCAGAGCAAGGCAGAGACCAGGCAGTGTGGCCCTGGGGGAGGGCTCACCTGCATCGCACTCTCCCTGCTCTGGGACCTGCTCTCCCCAGCATAGAACACAACGGAGACTGGATGGGGGCCCCAGGCACTTCTCTGCCAGGACACAGGGAGTGCTGGACCACATCTGACAAAGGAACCCATCAACCTTGTTCTGCAAACAGGAGATCCTTTCCCTCCCGCCAGCCCCCACCCAGGACCCCACAGCAAACCCTCACCTCCTTGCCTTGCTTGGACAGATGAGAGATCCTCCTCTTTTGCCCAGGGAACAGAGTGGTCAGACCTGACTGTTCCTTGTTCTCCACCTTCTCTTCTTTGGGGGGCTGGAACACACGATCATCCCTCAGTAAGGCTCCCTTCCCCTGGCCTCGCCACCCACACCTACACAGCCTGGGAATCAAGGATGGGAGAAGGGTGGGAAGGGCGGCTCCATATCACATCCAGCCCCAGAGGCACTCCCAGCCCTACCTTACAGGTAAGGAAACAGACTCAGTGGCCCGCAGCCAAGGACCCTGGGTGCTGGCCCAGTCCTGAGCCCACTTCCCATGCTGCGCTGGGGCAGAGTGCTGCAGATGCGTGCAGCCCTTCATGTACAAACTGCCTCTGGCTCCCCTCCCTCATCTACCTATCTGCCTGCCCACCTTGCCCATGGCAAGGCTCAGGAATGTGGGAACCCAGGGAATGAAATGAGCTAGCAACGCCTCAAAGGGCTGTGAATGGGACGGTGCTAACAAGGACCCCGGGGTCAGACTATGAGACCCCACAGAGGATGCAGGTTCCTGAGGTCTCTGTGCGGGGACTACGTCCTGCTGTTTAAAGCAAGCGCCCTCTGGTGGCTAATATGTGGACATGGGACAAGGAGACAGACCGGGGCTGGCAAAGGTTTGGGAGAAAGGCCAGAGGAAGGAGGGGCAAGGAGAGGGGAAGGGAGGGGAAGGGAAGAGAGAAGAGAGAGGGGAGCGAAGGGGCCAGGGAAGAGGGAGACGAGAGGCAGAGTGGAGGAGAGAGAAGGAAGTGGAAGGGGGGGGGGCTGGAGAAGGACTGAAAGGAGGAGAGGGGTTGGTGGAGGGGGGGGGGAACTCTGCAGAGGGGGGTGGGAGTGAAGGATACCCAATACCCCATTGCCTGACACTCTCAGAAGCTGCCACAGGAGCCCCATCAGGCAGGCCAGGAGCCCGCCAGTGGGCCATAAGCCAGTGTTCTCTTTCTGGACAAGGTGGGGCAGTGGGGCAGCAAGCAGCCAAGGATTGCTGAACTGGGGACGAGTTAAGAGCTATCTCCATCTTCGCACTGAGACTCCCGTCACAGGGAGACTCTGGGGACAGAGCACCCAACAGCCTTCCTGAGCCTGGCCCAGACTCTCACCTGCCGGGCCAACCGGCCCCTGTCCTCGGTCTTGACGCAGGTGGATTCATTGAAAATGCGCAAGCACTCCTCCATGGGGTCAGAGTCAAAGTCGACCTCCTTCTCCAGGGCAGAGTAGTCCACATCTGTGCCTGCCCCAGAGGAAGAAGAGGAAGAGGAGGAGGTGGCAGCCCGGCAAGGCAAGGGGTGTGGGGAGGCCTTGAGGCGCTTGTGCGGCCCCCGCGTGGCTGAGAGGCCCAGGCTAGAGTCCGAGTCCGAGTCCGAGTCCGAGGAGGAGCTGAGGCAGGGGAGGGCAGGGGGACATGGTCCAGGCGCCCTGGGCCCTGGGTCCTCATCCTCACTCTCGTCCCCAAAGAGGTCTGCATGGCTCAGGGTTCGCCTCTGCAGCTTGGGGGCGGTCTGGGAGGTGCCCTCATCCAGGGAATGGGCCTTCCGCTCTACCAGCTTCCCAGGTGGGGACTTCCCACCCATCCTGTCCGGCAGCTGGGGGGCAGCCCCACGAGTGGGGCTGGGGCTTGGCTGTGGCCGCAGCTGGTCGTTCAGGCCTTTTCCTGAGCTGGCCACTGAGGTTGTCAGAGATGGCTTTTTCTTGGTCCCTTGGGGCCGCTCTGCCCTGCGCTGGACACTGCCAGCCTGTGAGCTCCTCTTGTTTGCATGTGGCTTCACAGCTGGCCTCCTGTGCTCTCCATCCTTACCCCTGTCTGTTTTCCGGATGCCGTCCGTGGGGTCAGAGGCTGGCAGCACCCCACTTTTCTTCTTCTTGGGTTTTCCTTTCTTGGGGCCGCTGCACTCTTGCAAGGTCCTGGCTTGAGGGGAACCAGGCTTGGCTGGGCATGCCCCATCAAGGCCTTTGGGAGGCTGCCTGAGGTCCCCCACATCGTACTGCACGGCCATCTCCTTGGTCTCCCGAAGGCCACCCTCCTCAGGCTCCTGGCCCTCCCTGGAGCCTGGCTTGCTGGGGCCCTTGCTCTCGGCTCCTGCCTGGGCCCTCAGAGGGCTGGCAGTGGAAGGCTTATCCCCCAGAGCTGTGGCAGCATCATCATCTGAGTCAGAGAACCTGGCATCACAGCCACTGAAGGGGTCACAGGGCTTCTTTAGTGCGGGTGTGTAGGGCTCACTGCTGCCACGGGAGCTCCGGGGCCGCTTGGGGGCCCGGTCATCCTTGGAGCTGGCCCTGCTGAGCAGCCGAGCAGAGAAGTTGGACAGTGGGTCATACTCTAGGTCAGTGGATGGCTTGGAATCATCTACCACGTACTTGCTACTAGAGACTGGGCGGCTATACCGCCGAGACTGACTCACGGCCTTGGGGATGTATTCCAAGGCACCACTGCCCCCTCCGCCATGGCCCTGAGCTGGGTCCAGAGAGGCCAGCAAGTACTTGCTGCCCAGCTCAGCAGGGGTGGCAAGGGGAGTGGGCTGGTAGCTGGCATTGGGGCTTAACAGGCCTCGGCCACCAGGGTTGTAATCAAAGGACAGTGGAAAGGTATCTTCGTCCAGGCTGGTGGTAGGGCCATGGGATGCCAGGGCAGGAACCTCGGGAGAGACATGCTCACGGGCTGTCTCCAAGAGTTCCCGGTACCGCCGTTGTTCTATCTCCACCTCAGAGCGCACGGCCTCAATGGCCTGGTTGACCAGCTCCAGCTCCAGGATGTCTGAATGGGGCTCGTCCCCTCTGCCCAGGACACCGTTCTCCCTCTGTGCCGGGAGTTTGGGCAGCTCCGGGTTGTACGGGTCATAACAAAGCCCTGGAATGGTAAGAGGGAGGAAACAGTGGTGAGCGGGCCTGTGAAGCAGCAGCCACATGTGCCAGCAATCTGCCTTGACCCAGAGAACTGGCCTTCCAGAACCTAGCAGGAACAGACCCCTGCCAAGGCTTGGCCTGCACAGCAGGATTCCCAAGGGCCCCTCCATGCAAAGGCTGATAAGTGGGGTGAGCAGTTTAGAATCCTGGCCCGAGACAGCCACAAGATCAAGAGACTAGTGTGACCCCTGGGACGACTGGAAGGGGTAGAGACTTGACAGATAAGACCATTAAGACCCAGAAGGTGGGATGAGATGGTGGTGGGATTCCCGCTGGGCATGCCTACCCCATGGCCACTCCACACTGCTTCCTGTTTTGGGGAGTTGGGAAGATGCCACAGGAGGCCTGATACCCAGGCAGGTCAAAGGGCACAGAGATGCTCGACAGGGTGGAGTGGGAGTGTGTTCAGAGCTCCAAAGTTCAGGTCTGAGGGTGGAAGGAGAGTAGACACAGCCCACCCAGCAGGGTCTGAGGCGTGCAGGGCTCTGCTCCACACCTGCACCTGCAGGAAAGTTTGCTGAGCTGTGTGGGTACAACCAAGAAAATGGAAACCACTGAAGTGTCCACCACTAAGTGTGGACAAAGGACACTTTGACAGAAAACAAGAGACAGATGGCAATCTGTGGGTGACCCCATGGGTGTAAAGAAGGAAAAGCACATGCTAGAGGTCAGCATAGCCCCAGTACCACCAGCGTCGGCACAAACCTCAAGGACTCACTTACGGACAGAGGTGCAGACATCTTCAATGACGAAAGCAAATAAAGCATGACGTTTCACAAAAGGAGTAATGTGCACATTCCAATATATTAATCTACCATAAAAATTCCAGAGTTTAAAGTGCTCATCACTACAACTTCTACTGGATGTAATTCGACATCTCTAAAGAAAACGCCAACGGGGTTCACGCCCTGTGGTGGGAGAATGACAGCTGATTCTCCCAGAGCCTCCAGGAGCCAGTCCTGCCCATACCTGGACTGAACCTGTGAGGTCAAGTGTCAAAATCTGGCCTCCAGGACTGTCAGAGAATCAATCTGTGCTGTTGGAAGGTCCCCAGGGCATGGTGACTTGCCACAGCAGCCCCAGGAAACTCATGCAACCTCATTTAGGGAGAAACCCACTTGGCTGGCTGCCCACAGGTGACAAGCTTTACAGGGCACAGTGGCTGGGTCTGGGCTGCCTTCAGGAAAGGGATGAGGGAGGGAGAGGTTCACTGTAGACGTGCAGTCTGGATTTTAACTTGGACCCTATTTTTGAAATCGTATCTATCGAGAAAGGAGAAAAGCATGAATCTATGCTTCAGACCACAGAGGACATGCCAGGGCTAGGGGAGGGGACAGGAGGTAAAATGACACAAGGCTAGGGGCCAGCGCCAAAACAAATTGCAGGGGCTCTCCTTTGGGGGAGTTCACAGTGGGAGCAGCTACTTCATGCCCCCCATATTACAGCTGAGGACGCTGGAGTGTGAGGACCCTGGCTGGATCAAGGCTTACAGTCCCTGTGCCCCCAGTGAGGGACAAAGTGAAGGGACCATTCTGAGGGGAAGCTAAAGACCCCAGCAGCAGTGTTGAGGCCACCCTCCCAGCCTACCTTGACCCAGGATGAATCCCTATGCACCAATGGCAGACCCACCCCAGCTCAGCACCCACCTGCATGAACATTAGGAACCAATGCTCCCTCCCTTCCCCAAGTCCTAGCTGCCAGCAGAGTGGAGAAGCCCAGGCCGAGGCCACCAGCCACAAGCTGGGGTCAATTACTGGACATATCTACAGAGGGATCTGTCGGATTGCGCTGATCTCTGCTGAGGGGGGTGAAGGTGGGGAGTCTCCTGTCTACCCCAACCCACCTCACTCCCCAACTTCCTTTTTTGGTTACCATGGCTCCTGCCCCACCCTGCCCTCCCTGTGGGGAATGGGAGCAAGGACCCACCTCATGGGAAGGCCCTCCTCCAGGACAGGTTGGTGGGACCAATGGATGGAGGTCAGGACCCATGCCCACAAAGGGCCAAAGGCAAATCAGCATGAAGGCCTCAGTTTTTCTCAAGGTCAGGAGGTCAGAGTGCAGAGCCTGAGGATTTTCAGCCACTTAGATTTGGACCAAAAGGGTTTTCCCCAAGGAGCCTGTTTCGGAAGCCAGGTGGAGGAGGCACTGTGCTCTGGGAGTGAGGAGAGTGGGGGCCCTGCAAAGTTCCTGAGGCTGCTTGGCCTCACTGCCCTGGTGGACCAGGGGCAGAGCTCTGGCTTTCTCAATGAAAGCCTGTACTGGCATCCTTCCTAAAGGCCCTTATACCTGCTCCACCCCCTCCAGTTATCAGGGAGCCCATGAACTAGTTTGTCAGGTGGGAAGGGCAGAGCACTTGGAGGTCCGAGCCATTCATTCTGAAGGGTTACAGCCCCTGGCTGGGCCCAGCCCTTCATCCAAGCACTCAGGAGCTCTGCCAAGGGGAGGCGTTTTCAGTCCCAGATGAAGGCTGCCTCCCTGCCCCACCTGCTGCACCAAAGGGCAAAGGAAACTGCTCAAAGAAGGTCTGTGTCAAGGTCCTGATCCTGCCCCTCTGGGGCCTGTTTCCCCATTGGTACCATAAGGCTATGTCATCAGCCCGAGGGGCTCTAGATAGGTCTGGGAGCCTCCAGCACACAGCTGCCAGTTTTGCTGTAGCTCTGAGGCCCAGAGCTATAGCCCCTGAGCCATGCCAAGTTATCGGAGCATTGAGGGGAGGGACACAAATACAGAAGATACATCTAGTCCCCTGCCCCACCTGCCTCCGAGGACCAGGTCCTTTAGGGGACCTGTCAGACCTGGAGAAGCTCCCAAGAAAATGTCTGTAAGCTGCCGGACACCCTGGGGGCATGCAGAGGGCAACTTGACAGGTGACCCTTGAGGTCAGGAAGGGCCACAGGCATCTTGGAAGGAGGCCTTCAATTATTGGGGATTAATTTGGAGGGAAGGGAACAGTGCTCCTTTGAGGGTTGACACCAGTAAGCACACCTCAGTAAACAAGATTATTTGGGCTGTGTTTTGGAAAAGGAAGCAGTCTTGGGATGGCTGGTAGAGCCCCTCAAAGGTCAGAATGAGGATGCTACACTCTTTGGGAAGTCACACTCCCAGGCCTGGTTCCTGCCCCCTACTACAGGGTGAAGGAGGGGCCTGCTGCTGCCCAACTCCAGGGACACCCATGAGGTGAAGGGCCTGCCTGGTCATTTGAGGGATGCCCCATGGGAAGGCCCCTCACCAGATCAGGGAGGGGGAAGATATGGAGAGGCGTCTTCCAGCTTCCACAGCTCACCTTCCCCTGGTCATTCGTGCTTGGCTCTGTGCACCCAGCACCGCACACCCACCGGGTCCTGGCCTGGCTAAAGGACAGAGCGGCACCCCCAGCGGCCTCGACCCCCCTCAGACTCTCTGATCATCAGCTTCTGGGACAGGTCTAGCACAGCAGAGACCAGGCCTCTTCCCCCAGCTGCTGGAGCCATGGGACATTGGATGGGAAACTGAACAGGCCAGGGCATGAGCTGAGAGAACACTACCAAACCCCAATAGGCTGACCCACAAACAAGACAGGTACAGGCAACCCCCAGTCCTGGCAGCCACCTCTAACCTCTGCAGATCTTTACTCTGCCAAAAACCCTTCCCCGGTCCTGGCTGGTGTGGCTCAGTTGGTTGGGCGTCGTCCTGCACACCGAAGGGTCACTGGTTCGATTCCAGGTTAGGGCACATGCCTGGGTTGTGAGTTCAATCCCCAGTTGGGGTGTGTACTGAGATGCAACCAACTGATGTGTCTCTCTCCCTCTTTCCTCCTCCCTCACCTCTGAAGTAAAATTAAAAACAAACAAAAAAACAACCCTTCCCCATTCTGGCCCTGTCCCAACCTCTGCTCCTCCTTCCTGATCCCCCTGCTCCTACCACATCCTCTGTTCCAGAAACCAGGGGCACCCTGCTCTAACTGCTGCACGTATAATCAATGACAAGATATTGAGTGTAAAGACCCCACTTGGAGACGACCTGTCTCTGCTTTCTCAAGGCCCGACCATCCCCCGCCCCCTTCTCCCTAGTCTGCCCAAGAATGGAGATAAGTGCAGGACTACACAGGGATCCCCCAGCTCATTCAGGATAAGACCTCAGCAGGGACTCCTACAACCCAGGTGGCAGTCATAGCCTGCTGATCACTGGGGACACCAGGAAGAGACACAGTCCCTGCTCCACAGGAGATAAGCGGGGACATAAAGACTAGTCAAGGACTAGACCCACCCTGGGTGGCAGTGGCCTTGAGGTGGAGCCAGAAGACCAAGGACATTCCTTAAGGCTGTAGTGGTGGGAGAAGTGCGGGGGTTGAGGCTGAGGGCTCAGGGTTAGAAGGCTCCATACTTGGGGCTTTTCTGGGAAGCAGGATCTGGCAGACAGCACCCTCAGTGGAAGGAAGAGTAACCCCCCAGGTCTGGCCACCACTCATTCCCTCCAGGCCCGGCCTCCCTGCTCTTGGGGACCTCCCCCACCCCTACTCCTGGACACTGGGATGCCCTACTGGACAGGCCAGGAGCCTGAAGCCTAGCAATGAAAGCACCTGGCCACTCACCTATTCTGAACCAGAGGAGAGTGCCCCACACTGCCCAGGGGAGCCCGAACACTTGGGGAGAGAACATGTAGGCCACCAGGAACGTGTTCCCAGGTGGGACATTTGAGACATGCCTCTGCTGAGGCCTAAAGGGGCAGGTCTGGGGTCCTCCCCCCCACCTGGCAGGGTCTCCCCCACACCTCCTCCACATCTGCCTCTGGGGCTGGTGATGACGCTAGAGGACCTGGGATACTGGTTTAAGGCTCAGATCCCAAAAGCCTCCCTTAGTGCCCCCCAGAGCTCTCCCCCAGCTCTAGCCTCACCTTGCAAATAGTGCAAGGTCAGGGCCTCAGTGCAGGTGGCACCACACAGCCAGCTCCAGAGGAAGGAAAGAGGGTCCCAGCCAGACCTGGGGCTACTACCAAGCCCATTCTCTGTACCCCCAGAGCCACGCTGGCATCAGTAATTACACTGGCTGTCAGACCACCCTGCTCCCAAATCCGGATCCTGAGGCAGGCTGCCCTCAAAACACCTACTGCCTGAGGCCAAGCAGCCTGGATCGTAACCACAACAGGCTATGCTTCAAAATCTGCAAAAATATACAGGACAGTGTAAAAACTGAGGGGAAGAACCAGAAGGGCGGCCGCAAGGGTAGAGACAGGCATCCTGGGGTGGGGTGAAAGGCGGCCTTTTCTCCTTCGCACCTGTCCATCCTCACTGTCCACGAGGGCACAATTCACTTCAGTGGGCCCAATAAAAAAGCTTCAAAATAGAGCGCTTGCACTCTTCCTGGCCCCAGCGTATCTCCAACTCACCGAACACGTGGGTTTTCTTTCCAGTGGGTGACTCTGGGGTCATCTCTCCCACCACACAGGCTCCCGGGAGCGCCCCACACCCAGCACAGAGACCTAGCAACTTGATGCACCTTCAGATGTTCCAAGTCAAGTCAGGTGAAGGCACACCCCAGCCAGGGGAGACAAAGGGCTGCATTCCTACAGGCAGTCCCAGGACGTGGGGCCAAGGCGAAGGGGCAAGCCAGCTACATCCCCTAAGAAAGAGTCCACACACAGGGGTTACACATGAGCACACTGGCTTTTATTATTTCACTCTGCAGGCAGGTGCTGGGGAGGGGATGATGGAGGGCTGGCTCCTGAAACAGTGCCCACACCCCTGCTCTGTGAGGGCCCTCTGGGCCACACTCTCAGAGGAGGGGATATTGGTCTCTCCATACAAGTGACTGTGATATGTGACTGTCAAGTATGTGGGGATGGATCTGGCCTCTAGGACACTCAGGGACAAGCATCACCAGGATGTGCCTGGAGTGAATGTACTCCAGTGCCCTCTGAACATTCCCTCCCAGCCACCTTCCAGGCCTGCCTCCTCCATCCAGCAGCTCAACACACGGACCCCCTGGCTCCTCTCTGCACCCGAGCTGACCAGTACAAATGTCTGCAAAGGTCTATGAGATGAATGAGTGAAAGATGAGCGAGTGAATGAAATACTGACCAAGAGCCATGGGCCCCTCAATGCCTGGAGCACGTCCACTCCCAAGGACACAAGCCTTTGCGGTGATCAGAAGAGAGTCCCTTCAGGACAGACAGCTCCCAGCAGCCACAGAGCAAAGTTAACTGGCTCTGAGTCCCCCAATCTCCTGTCTTTGGCACAGACTGGTTGTACTGCAGGGGCACTCCCAGGGCCTGTGCTAGAAAAGGACAAGTTACAAGTCAGTGTGACAACAGGGACTCCTGCCAGGACTGCTGGGGGTGGCAGTGAGGCTGGGAGACAGCCTCTCCTTCCCCCTCCTGTGCCTTTCCAAAACCACAGAGCATGAGAACATCCCAGGCCTTTCAATGCACTGTCTCCCTGACCAGAACCCTCCCACCCTGCTTCCAATACCAGGTAAAACTCCTACTCATCCTTCAAAACCCAGATCAGTAACCACATGCATGAGGACACTCCCCTGAATTCCCTACAACCCCACGTGCCAACTGCTCTCTCTCTGGACCCCAGCCCATTTCTGTGATTCTGGATATAAATCCAGAGTCCTCCCACCTGGTCCACAGATATGTACTGAATTCACACAGACCTGGAAAGGTCCTTCTGGAGGGCCCCAGGGCAAGCTTCTGATTTTACAGATGACACAAAGGCATGGGTGTACCTACATGTGCGGGTCCAGGCCAAGGTCATAGTTTGTTAAATGGTCAAGTCCCACCCCTCAGAGCACCCAGATTATGGGGTTCCCCCCTCAGCTTCCCATCCTGTTCTCCTCCAGCAGACTAAAGCAGCAAGCAGGAGGGCAGTTCCCCCATGAGTGCTTCTCGGCCTTCAATCCTGCCTGCCACCCACTTATCTCTGCCAACAGGCATTCCACAGAGCCACCTCCAGAAAACTCAGTGCCCAGAGGAAGTCACAGAATTGTTTGCTCCTAAACTGCCAGCACATGTCCCTGCTCCCCCAAACAGCACAGGCAGACCACTGCAGGGACTCACGAGGTCCTGGCCATCATGAAGGAGGAGGACAGTAGAGACACCTCTGTGAATCTCAGTCCGAGCCTGCCAGGACTGGCCCAGACCAGCCCCTCCCTCTGCACTTTTCATTTCCGTGTTCTACTCTGTCCTGAATCAGATCACACCAGCCAGACTCCGCCTGTTGCACCTGTGTAGCTCAAACAATAACAAACCCAACTCCCAGGCACCCACTGCTCAGCTCCCATCAGCCTGCACTACTCAGCTTACAAACTATGTGCTGGAAATTATTTTGCAGAGGGACTCTGGGGGTGGGGGTGGGGGTGGGCATGGAGGAGGTCAGAAAAGCAGGAAGAAGAGTTTTGCAGGTCAGCGCCGTCAGACTGAGAGGAGGCAGCACTGCTGTTCTGCTGAGACCTAGTTTTCAGGAGAGGTAACTGAGGCAAATAACACTGACCAGTGGGAGGCCAGGCTGGTCCCCTCCTGGGCTGGCTCTTTACACAAGAGAAAGCTAAAGCAAAATGCCTTAACTTGGGGCTCCACTCCATCACAGGGGCTGAAAATGCATCGGGTACCCCACCTCTTCTACTGGAGCCCCTGGGGGAAAAAAGAACCCCATCTAGGGTTCTTTTTTTTTTTTGAGACAGAGAAAAGGAGAAACGTCAATTTGTTGTTCTACTTATTTACGCATTCATTGGTTGATTCTTGTATGTGCCCTGACTGGGGAGCAAACCCGCAACCTTGGCATATTGGGATGATGCTCCAACCAAGTGAGCAACCCAGCTAGTATCCCCACCCAGGGTTTTGGGGCTGCTGTGTCTCTAGCCTCTGGGCCTGAGGAGCTAAGGGAGGTAGAGTTTGCAGGCTTTGCCATCCCCATAGGCCTTAGGGAACTAGACCATCCCATTCCCCAATACACAACAGGCCAGTGCTGGGACACCGGTACCACTGACATTTGGGCCTGGTAAATCTGTGTGTAGGGAAAGGAGCCATCCTGGGCACTGTAGGGTGTTGGGAAGCACCCCTGGCCTCTACCCACTCAATGTCAGCAGCACTGCCATTGATGACAACCACAGATGTGCTCAGACATTGCCCAGTGTCCCCTGGGGAGGTGGCAGGTTTGTTCAGGTGAGAAATTGCAGCACAGGTCATATGCACACTCTGCAAGACATGTCCATGTCTCTCTTAGTGCAACCACCTTCCCTAGCCCCCCCATGCATCCCACCCACACACCACCCACTTCCCGCCAGCCTGAGCCCAGGTCATGGGCCACCTGGCAAGGCCTAGACCCAGAGACTCACTGCTCTACTGACCAACGTGAAGCAAAGAACCCTAAAATACCCAAGCCTGCATCTGGGCGAGGGGTAGGTTTCTACAGTTCCCAGGCCATCTAGAGGGGCCACCCTGTGTGGGAACCATAGACCAAGAATGGCTTCTTGCCTCACTAGGGACTGTGGGGCCTCGGAAAACAGAATCCTACTTAGTCAATGCGACAGGATCACAACTTTGGTGAACAGACAAAGCCTGTTGTTTTTAGGACTGGGAGGAAGGAGAGCAAGCTGGCAGATCGAAGACTCATACAAAACATTTTTCTCTGGGCTTTCTGGTATTCTCTAATGTTTTTTAAATGAACATTACTCTGAGTCCTGAAAAAAACTGATCTGAATGGAGGGGCTTGTGTGGGGCTGAACCACAAACAGAAACCCAGGTTCCCTTTACTGGTAATACAGCTAATGCTAGAAGTGAACACTGCACTGGTGACATTTACAGAGGACTGCTCTGTCAACCCAAAGTACCTTTACTATAATTCCATCTTTACAGAAAAATCAGAACAATAGAACCACACATCCAGAGCAGTAGTGAAGGCTCCTCGTCTGGGAGGCCTTAAACTTCAATCCCAGAAGTCTGGTGGCCCTGGCTCCTTGGGGGCTCCCTGGGGGCCTGGAGCCACACCTGGATGCACAGCTTCCAGGGAAGGACATAGCGGTGATGCTTAAAAAAGTAAAGCTACCTCAGCAAGAAAAGAAACAACCTATGACCAGAATATACTAACGTCTCAGCTCAAATCTCAAACCTCCTACAAGAATCCCTGCCAGATCCCTCGCAGCTGTCACCAAACTCTGCCGTGACATTGACAATCATCATCATGATATATAAAGAGAAGCAAGTCCATTAACGTTCTCTGCTCAACCCAAAGGAAGGCATTCCTTGGAAGCCTATTCCTTTCCCATCCCTGTCAAGTGAGTCTGACACTCGGTTTGAAACACAGTAGGTGCTGCTAAGTAAGGTGCAGCCAGAAAAGCAGAGCGAAAACAAACACGGGCTACCGTGGATAGTCCGGGTCCCGGCTGGAGGAATGTTGCCCGCAAGAGTGTGGGGAGGGGCTGGGCCGAGAACGAGAGTCGGGGAAGCGCCGGCGGTGGAGTCCAGGCCTGGGCCGGGGAGCCTAGCCCGGGGCAGGCGAGCGGGCGGGCATTACCTGCTGCGGGGGACGCCGCTCCGCCGCCGCCGGGCGCGCCCGGGCCCCGGGCCCCGCGGTGCCGGAAGTGGCAGTAGGGCCGCCGGCAAGGACCCCCGGGCGCCCCAGACCAATAGGGGCAGTCGATGGCCCGGAAGAAGCCTGTGGAGCGTAGCATGGTCCGTCCCGCGGCGAGGCCCCGGCCGGGAGCCGCCCAGGCTCCCGGTCCCTCACGGGCACCGCGGTCGCCGCCGCCCGCGCCTCACAGACCCCGACGCCGCCATCTTGCTTCGAGGCCCCAAGAGGCCCCCGGGACGCCGCCACAAGGCCCCGGGGAGCGGCTGTCCACAGCGCGCCCGATTAGAAACGCCTGATCTCGCTAGATCGAGGAGGGTCGCAAGTCCATGGGCCGGGACAGGCATCCGCGGGAGATGGAGTGGGGTGTGCAGACTGTCCTGCCTGAGCCATTCGGGAGGCTCGCCGGCGCCGCCGCCCATCCTTTCGCAGCGGCAGCAGCGCCATCTTGAGCCCAAGGCCCCTGCGGCGTCTGGGCTGTCCACGGCGCGCCTGACCAAAAAAAAAAAAAGCCCTTCGGGTCCCAGTTATAGCTTATTTGCGTTTAATTTGCTTTTATTAGAATGTTCCTCTAGAGCGCCCTCTGCTGGAAAAAATGAGTCCTGTACCTGAACCCAGCAACTGTAATGCCTGAGTTAACTCCGTCCAAACTAAAACTTACCTCCCTGGTATACAGTTGGCTCTCAGTAAGTGCTTAATTTCCCCCAGCTGGACCCGTGTCAGCAGTCTGATCCCCAGATATACAGGAGGAGTCCTGTTCTCATTTACTCATTTGTCCACCAAATACTGAGCACCTGCTCTGTCAGCTGTCCTAGATGCTATGCTGAGCCATATTTTGTTTATCCATTCATCAGATGACAGATATTTGGGTTGTTTCCACCTTTTGTCTATTGTAAATTGTGCTGCTATGCACACGTGTATAGGTATATTATTTGAGTGCCATTTTGTTTCAGTACTAGTTTTTAAAATGCTGTAAATTTGTTGCCCGTGTTTAGAACTTGGGAAGACTAGTGAGGTGAAATTAGGTCATCCCTGAGCTAGCATTAGTAAGTGCTCCATTCATGCTCACTGTCCTTGGCCATGCCTTCCACAAATGTTTATCAAATATCTATTCCATGCTAGAAACATCAGTGAACAAAGCAATACCACCACCTTGATGGAGGTGACATTCCAGATGGGGAAACCAACAGACAATAGGAAATTTAGGAAATAAGTAAATGAGATAGCTTAATACAAGGCATAAAGTTCTGGGGTGGAGGAAGTAGAATAAAGTAGGACTGGGAAAAGGAGTTATCCACACAGTCCTATGGGGAAAGTGGGATTTGTGCAGTTCTGAAAAAAAGAGGAGCCAAGCAGACACCTAGCAGAAGAGCATTCCAGGTGGAAGGCACAGCACATGCAAACACCCTGGGGCAGGTCTGTTCCTGGCATGTTGGAGGAACAGTGTGGAGGCCTGTGTGGCTAAAGCACAGTGAGCAAGGGGAAAGAGGGAGGTGATGGCAGGGAGGAAATGGGGCAGGGTCAGGTGGTGCAGGGCCTTGTGGGCCTTGAGGAGAACTTAGACCTTTATCCAGGAGGAGGTGAGAACCCTGGAGAGCTGTGGGCAGAGGGACAGGGCCTGACTCAGGTGCACACAGGCACCTTATGTTGGCTGCTGAGAGAACTGTCTGTGGGAGGGCAAGGGCAGGACCTGATTCAGGTTCACATGTATCCTCTGGTGGATGCCATGGGGAGGACAATTGTGGGGGTGAGGGTGGGGGCTGGGCACCGGGGCCGTGGGGGGGGGGGGGGGGGGGGCAGTGCAGGTAAGCTGCTCTAGGTAGATGTTGATGGGGGCTGCAGCCAGGTTTTGAAGGTACACTTCAGGGAGATTTCCAGATGGACTGGATGTATGAAACAGTCACCATCAAGGGTAACCCCAAGGACTCTGGCCTGCACACCTGGGAAGACAGCTGCCAGTGACTAAAGGGGTGGTGCCAAAGAGCAGCCTGGTGATGGGCTGGCAACACTGGGTCCTGGGATTAAAGGGGAGGTCTGGGCTAGTGATGGATAGAGAATGTCATCCGCACACAGGGGGACCTAAAATGGGGGAAAAGTCAGAGGTCTGCATGCGAGTGGAGCGTCCAGAAGGCAGGAGGGGGCATCTTCAAGCTGATTCTGGGGCAGGTGGGAGTGTAACCAGGAGAGACAGAGGAAGGGGCTGTGCACATGGACTCCACATTTCAGGAACTCTGCCACAAAGCAACAGGGAAGCCTGCCAGAGGGGAACAGGGATCTAGGGAGGGATGTCTCTGGTCTTGCGGAGCAGAATCCTACAGAGAACATGGGTGGAGCAGGAGCGAGGGGGTAAGAGGGAGGCCACCCTCAAGTAAAGGTGATAGCCCATGCTCAGGATGGGAGTGACTTTTGACAGCCACAAGGACAAGACCCTGATGAAAGTTGGGCGGGGACAGGCGATCACCAGATGGTGGGGCCATGGGCTTCCTAGAAGCAGGAAAGGCCCCTAGACGGTCAGCACTGGCTCACCAGCAGCCCCACCAGCTTTCATGGCTTTGGAGACCACTGGAATCTGGATGCCTTTTTTCTAGAAAGGCGATTCGAAGCTCCCTAATCCTCCCTCCTTAAGGGGCCCCTCCCCAACTGGGAGCATACAGTAGCATGCAATACAGGAGCCTGTTGGGACACGAAAGGTGTGGGGGGGGCTCCCATGAATAGCCCTGAGGGGCTTGGGCTCCACCAGTGCACCATGCCTGGGTAGGCTGGGAACGGGGCAGGAAGGGGTGTGATGGTCATCACAGCTAAGCAAGGCGTGGGTGACATTGGACAGAAGCATATGCTCCTGCAGGGTGTTATTTTGTGTACCAGCCACTGTGGACTTGCCAAGACCCCAACCACATCTCTGAATTCACTAGCTCTCTGCCTCAGTTTCTACAAAAGGTAGGGTGATCTTGGGACCACACTGGCAAGTGGCACAGAGCCCACCAGCTGGTGGGGACTGGTAGTGGGAAAAACCACACAAGCACTTAGTTGGGTTTAAAAAAGGGCTTGTTTAATTAAATACAAGGATGAAGTCAGGCAGGGGAGAGGGGCGCCACCCAAGAAAGCACAAGTCCCTAGGGACGCTATTCTCCCTCCCCTGCCCCCAACCTTGAAAGGCCACAGCTACCACTGGCCCCTTGAGGGAGGGGGGCGTGGGTCTTTCCAGGCCCCTGGGATCCACAGTCCTGTGGACAGGCACCTGCCAGGCCAAGGACAACCGAGGGGACATCCACACAGACACAAAGGTTAACAGGGCCCATGCCCCTCTGCTCTCACAGGCTAAGGCATTTCACCATCTCTGAGAGAGGAAGGATTAAGGGTAGATGGACCAGCCTTGCAAGGATCCACCTGTAGGCCAGACCTGAAGACAGATTCAGCTCCAAAAGGACTTACCCACCGCCCCTCCCACCCAGGACCCCAGGCACCCGTCCCTGGATCCTGCCAGGCTGGGTCCGGGTCCACAACAGTGCCATCCAAACCCCCAGCCCCTAGTCGGGACACAAGGAAGGCTTTGGAACAAATGCAGATGCCACAAACCTCCTGCCAATGATGGGGGGGGACAAGCCCTTTCAGGGTCTGGGGGAAGAAAGCCTGGGTATCTTCCTACTCCAGGGGGGTGGGGTCCTTAGTGCCTCTGTCCAAAATGAAATCCAGCCAACTCTACCAGAGGACATGGCATCCACCCCTCTCCACCTTAAGTTCAGATCACAAGAACCCCCCCTCACACCCCATGCCCTGAGGATGGCAGACCACCCTCGGGCCTGATCAAGAAGACGGGCGCCTGAAAAAATATTCTACCCAGTAAAAGACAAACAAACAAACAAACAATAACGAGCTATTCCCAGAGTCCTATTCCCAGGCAGTCTGGGCCCAGTCCTCCTGCTCCTGTCTTTGTGGTCAGGACCTCAGTTAACTGGTCCAGGCCTTGCAGCCCAGGGGGACATGCAGCAGGGGCAGAATGGAGCCAGGGCTCCCGCCTCCACCTGCAGGGGAGGGGAGGAAGAGGAGGGAATGATTGTCACATGATGCTTCGGAAGGCCAAAGTCGGGGACCCTGCCCCTGTAGGAGCAGGGAGCGGCTGTGGCAGCAGCTTCCCCGAAGAACTGTCTTTCTCACTCACACACTCATACACCCACCCAGGGGACAGGACAGCCCCCAGCCAGCACAGACAAGAAAATAAATAAGCCAGCATTCACTCTATCCCCCTTATCTGCCCCCCCACAAAGTGAGGCAAACTGCTCTTTGGAAGAACCCTGTTCCTCTCCTGCCCTTCCCCATCTCAGAAGCAAAACCCAGACCCTATTGGATACCCTCCCCCTCCCCCCTGCCTCTTGGGGCTGGGGAGCCCAGGGGGCCCCTCCTGTGGGCAGGAGGGCTGAACCTGTGGACACCTGAGATCGAATACCCGAGTGGGGGACGGCCAGGCCGCACCCCATTTCCCTGAACAACTCCAATGGCTTTCTGTGGGATAAGGGGCCCCAGGCCGGCGGGTGGGGACAGGTGGGCCCTCTGTCATGCCTGGTTCCTCTATGGCTCTTTGCACACTTCTTCCCAACCTGGAGGGAGGGCCTGGGGCCGATTCCGAACACTGGGCAGGGGGTGCCTTTCCTGCCCCACCTCACACACATTCCCCAAACCAGGGAAGTGGTGAAGGGGAGAGGGGAGCACCTGCCAGCTACCCACCCAGGGCCCCAGTTTAGCAGATGGGAAGAGTTGTAGGTCATGGCTATTTACAGACACCGGCCCCAGCCACCCATCCCTGGGAGCCATCTCCAAGGTCCAGCTGACCCCAGTCCAGTCTCAGGACCCCCACCTTGCATTCTTGAGGGGATCAGAGGCATCTTAGGGCCCTCAAGGGGACACTGGAAGGGGGCCTGGACAACAGGCATGTTGCTGGTGTTCTGGGTGGGGTGAGCTCTGGGTGGGCTGGACAGGCCCTACAGGCCAGCAGGGGCTGGGCTGGGTGCTGGGCTGGGTGCCGGGCTGCCAGCCAGGCTGCAGGGCAGTGAGTCGCTGGGCGAGGTGCTGCGAGTGCCCGGACGCCGGAGCAGTTCCGGGCGGAAGCCTGGGTGGCGACGCGCGTGCTTGGTGAGGTGGTCACTGCGGGTGAAGCGCTTGGAGCAGAGTGGACAGGGAAAGCGCTTCTCCCCCGTGTGCGTCCGGTGGTGGCGGGCCAGCTCGTCGGAGCGTGCAAACTTCTTGTCACAGCCTGGCCAGTCACAGGCAAAGGGGCGCTCACCTGGAGGGAGGAGGCAGGGGACAGAGAGACAGTAGTCAGTGGGGTGGGGGTGAGGTGACAGAGAGAGGGGGCCTTCACATCAGACCCCAAAGCATCCTGGTCATTTCTCTTGCCCCCGCCCCTAGTGCTAGAGGCTGAATTCTGGGTGTGAATTTAGAATGTGTAAATGTGAAAAATAAAAAAAGGACCCCTGCTCATTTCACAAATCCCTAATGAATATTCTCACCCTTGATTTCCTGGGAACTTGTAGTAATTACGCAGCTGTGAGCCCTTTCCCTTGGTTAAAAGTAGAAGCTACAGAGCTTGGGTTCTACCAGCCCCACCCCCACCCCATGCCCCCCAGGATGGCACCATGGTGATGAGGGTCTCCTTGTGTATTTATCACACATGCAGGCTCAGATGCAAGCTGGGTTTTTGGAGGGGCTTTGCCTCATGCAAACTGGTCCTGCTGTCCTACCCACCCCCATTACTCCTTTTCACCCCTCCTTTGGGGCATTTCCCAGGCCTCTTTAGGTGTTAGGGTCCCAGTTAAAACCCCTCCTTTTGGAAATGACCACCCAGGGTGCAGAGCGGGGGACACAATCTAAGCAGTTTCCAGTGCTCGATCCCTCTGCTGACCCTCATGGCACCTCCATGAGCAGACAGACATATGAAGAGCCGCCTGGGCCGCCAGCATAGCTACATATTCAGACACAGCGTCCCCACAGGTAGGTCCCCAGCCCAGCACCACCAGTAAGGGGAGGGGCACAGAGGCTAGGGTAGTTACCCTGCAACTTCCTCTGCAGACCACACCCACAGCCCTGGCTGGCCTCACCCATCCTGCCCGGGCTGGCCGCCAGCCTAGCCCGACCCCCCACCCAGTCTGGGGTCTCTGACCCACAACCCTGACAAGCCCAACCCCCAGCATCTCTCCAGCCATCCAGGTGGCGGCCAAGGGCCCCATCCTTAGATTCTGTCTAGCCCAGACCCCCACCACACCGCAGACCAAGGGGCTAGTCATCCCACCTGCAGGACTCTGCACTGGATATCTGGGACCCCAGAATAAGAGGGTGTTGTTCCACCAGATGCCCAGAGGTTTTGAAGTGTCCGTTGATAGAACGTGAACACCAAACGGTGCACCCACACAGGTGTGACACCCCTGGTGACACTGGATGGAGCCCCACATAGCAAATGAGACAGCTGGGCTGGGTCAAAGGGGCCACAGCCTCCTGAGGGTGTCAATTCATGGGTTAAATACACTGAAAGGCCCACTCTGGAACCCATCCACCGGTGGGGGCAGGTGGTGGGGGAGACAGAAAGGGATCCTCAGCCAGGGGGCATATAAGACCCCCAAAACAGGAAACCACGTGAGAGATACAGAGGTAACCAGGAGGCAGCAGGAGGGACCACAAGACAAACCTCCAGCCACAGGGAGAGCAGGGCCAGGATTCTCAGGGTAGTCCAGGCCTTACCTAGGAAGAAAGGCTGGTGTGGGGGCACCAGTGGGCTCCACAGGGACTCAGCCATCACCCTGGCCCAGGCAAGAGCTAGACTGAAGCCTCCCCTCCCCCATCCGTTCCCCCTGGTCACACATGGACACCTCCAGCAGGATAGAACAGGGAGATCAGAAGCCAAACAGACCCCCCAGAAGGTTTCTTGTGGGGTACCTGTCAGACAGTCCCTAGAAGGGTGTGAGCCCAGATGTCTAGGAAGTAGTATGGTACCGCCTTCCCTGGGGAGTCACAGGCCACAACTGTGCTGCTGGGGGGGACAGCAGCTGTCCCCAAGACCACAGGCAGCCCCAAATCCCTGGGGCTGTCCCCTTCTTGCCCCATGCCTCCCCTAAACAATCCAGAAGGCAGGATCAGCAGCAGCTGGGGGAGGGGTTGCAGTGGGGATATCCTGTCCAGAATCAGGCGCTCAAAAGAGTCCCAGAAGGGGTCCCAACCTCACCTCAACTGTGACTATTCGGAGGAGCTATATGGGGAAGGGGACTCCAGTTACTGGGGCAGTGACATCCCTCCAAGGGACACGCAGTTGTGTCGCCATCTTGCCAGGCACAGGCGGGAGAGCAGAAGGGGGAGGGAGCATCCCGCTGCTTTTGCAGCCGGTAGTTGGCTCACTTCCCCATTTAGGGTGGTGGGGCTGGTACCCACCTTCCCCCCTCCGTCCCCCAGTTCCACTTTGCAACAAGCAGGTTGCAGGAGCTGTGACAGCGCCTGCCAGGGCAGGACGCACGCAGTCACTAGGAACACAGCTGCCGCACGTAGCTCATTGGCTAGCTCACTGGTGTGGGGACACCCGCAGCCCCAGCCAGCCCTGCTCACGTGGTTCGGCTCCCACAGGGTCGGGGCAGCTTCCAGCCCTCACAGCGATGGCCAAATACCTGCACGATGCCAGGCCCTGCCACCCTCTCACAATCCATTGGCAGAGAAAGGCGAAACATTCAGAAGCTCAGGGCTGGTGAGGGTCCCAGGTGTGGCCCCCTGGCCAGAAAGGGTGATGGAGAGCATTTGGTGGGTGGACTTGACCCTGATGGGCTGAGCCCAGGTGAACTAGGGAAAGCCAGGAGCCAACGTGGTGCTGCACAGGTTCAGCATCACCCCTCAGAGTGGTCTTTCCCTACTGGTGCCCCACCCCCCCCCACTGTCCCTTTCACAGCTTTTCTATCTTTGTGCTCTGTATCTCCTGGGTGTGATATTGCCTCCCCACCCCCAACCTGGCATACTGAATACATCTCTGGAAGGAGTCTACAGGCCAAAAAACTCAAGCTCCGGCTTGTGGCTACGCTCAGCTCAAGCAGTGGCTAACAGGTTTGCCCATCATCTCATTCACCCAGCCCCCCAGGTAGGAGCTTTGACTATGCCCATTTATTTTAAAGGGTGGTCGTCCGCAGTCCCTCCCTACTCCTCTTCCCTCCTGGAGGACCCTCCTGCCTCAGCTCATTTCTTAACCAGAATGGCATCTTTGGCATGAAGGGGGGCTCTTGGTGACTGAGGTGGGGGGGCACACTCCCACAGGCCCCCCAGGGCATATGTTCCAGAGATCTGATGTTCTGGAAACATCACTGGGCAAAGGCGGTCCACCTAGGCCCCCTCCCTCCCTCAGAAGCCAGCTCCTCACCCCCATATCATTTGCCCATTGCTGGGCCATCTGGGTGCCTTTATCAGGGAGCCTGGGTGGTGGGTGGTTATCATCCCCTGCAATGCTCGGGGACCTACCCCTCTCCCACCCCCCAGCTGGGGCACAGGCACCTGTGGCCAGTTCCAGTAGCTCTCTGCACCCCTGCCCAATGGAGGAGGGAGCTAGGTGGGGAGAAAGTTCCTGGGTACCCAGGCCCCCTTAAGGCCAAGCAATGTCCCATGCCCCACCCCCAGATAAGCCACCAGTCTCCTGAGCCCCACTTAACCTTAAGGGAGCTCCCAGCTCTGTCTGGGAAGCATGGCTGCTGCCCCTCCAGGCCTCAGTTTCCCCATCTGCCTCTCCTCCTGGGGGCTCTTCAGCAAACTACAATCACCACCACCCTGCACTCCTCAGGCTGTTGGATCAAAAAACTGAGGGTCACCCTACCCCCTCCCCACCCATTTCATACATCAGCCCACCCCTCCCCCCAACAGCGGCCTGCCTCTCTGACCTCTAATCCCTCCTCCGCAAACGGATTTTCCCCTGCAAAGCCCAGCGGCTCCCGCCTTCCCCCTACTCTGCCCTTGGGATTAAATGGAACCCTTAGGCTGTTCTGCCCCCCATACCACCACCTCCTCAAAATCCACACTCCAGGGCCCCTGCCCCCACCCCCTGCAGCCAGGGTGCTGCCCCTCTCCTGGGACACACCCCTCCCTGCCCGTCCTGACCCCTGGGCTTCAAGTCTCCACTGAGCCCTCTTCTTCCAGGAAGCCCTTCTCCTCTGTCAACTCCCCAGAATTCTAGGGTCCCAGGGGACAGGACCGGGATCCCCAGGTTGCCGTGCTCACAGTAGGTGCTCAGCTATTTCTCAGACTTAAGTAGACAGGGTTTTAGAGTGAAATAGGGGGTCTCAACTGGAAGAGACCCTGCAACGCCCCATGGGAAACTAGGAGATGCCTGAGGACATCTACGGCTGTCATAACTGGGGAGACATCCTAGCACTGAGTGCTAGGAAACTAAGCCCCCCCACCCTTGTCAAGGTGCACATGGCTGACTGCGTGCGTACCGGGCACTGGGGGCGCAGGCAGGGGAGCCATCCGCAGATGAGGGAGGCTGTGAGAGCAGTAGACAGCCAGCCTCTCCTCCCGCCCCCGCCCCATCTCCCTGCGTATCCATGGCAACGGCGTCAACATCTCTACAGCTTCCAAAGTCCTTGCCCGCCCCACGCAAAAGAGCTCTGCACTGGGCCAGGGACTGAGGGCAGGGCACAGAAGACCATAGAATAGCCCTTCTGGCATTCTGTGCAGTTGGGTGGCCCCATGAAAAGACCCCAGGGCCCCTCCTGGCCTCCTCACCCTGTGCCAAATGAAGCAGGGATAAGGGGGACACCAAGCGCAGTCCAGCGCCTCATCCTGTACATCTGTACAATAGGGCTAGACCACACCTGGCATTACTTTTACAGAGAGAACAGGCCTCAGATAGGAGAGGGTGGGGGCAGGACTCTCTCCCAAGGGCCCTTGGGGGGACAGACAGCTCAGCAGACAACTACCTCTAATTATGCTCTGTCCCTAGCCTTGGGACACCCAAGATGAGCATGGATTCCCCAACCCTGAAACGAGCTTAACAGCAGCTGTCCCCTCCTCCTGGGGCCAAAAAACCCAGAAGGTCCTCACACAGACTCCAGGCAGGGTTTGGTGGTGCTGGGAATAGGGAGACACTGAACAAGCAATCATTGGGCATACAAGCATCCAAAACCTTGGGAAATGGAACGGAGAGTGCCTGCCAAATGCATCCAGGAGCTGTGTCCCACAAGGTGCCTTGCACTATTGTTATAAAGGAAGCTCCAAGATGGGACATCTAGAGCCACAGCTCCCACAGGGCACAGGACCCAGCACGGATGGCACCACACCTGCCCCCCCCCCCCCGCCATCTGCACCCATCCCTGCGACACCCCAGCTTGGCCTACTGGGCCTCAGCATCTCATTAAAAATGGGGATAGTGCCCTGGCTGGTGTGGCTACATGGACTGAGCATCAGTCTGCGAACCAAAACGCAGCTAGTTTGATACCTGGTCAGGTCCCCAGCTGGGGCCATGCAAGAGGCAGACAATTCAATGTTTCTCTCCCTCTCTCCCCCCTCCCTTCCCTTCTCTCTGAAAGTAAAGAAATAAAATCTTTATTTAAAAAATGGGAAAGTCAATACTGACATACTGGCCCCAGCAAGTCCTTCTTCCCTCACAGACTTAGGGAGATGGCCGCCACCGTCCGAGGGCCTACAGAGGCTCTGAAGGCTCCCAGGACACCCAAGAAGTGTCTCTTGGGAGCCATGGTGGAAGGTGGCCTGGCAACCTCCTTCACCCCATCCAAAAGTCTGACAGAATCTGGGAAAAAAAACCCCAAATCAGGTCAGGGCGCTGTGGGAGAGCAGGCTGGGGTGGGGGTGTCCAAAAGGGTCTCAGAGAACAAACACCTCAGGTGGGAGGTGGGACAGGCAGAAGGGCACAGTGACAAATGAGAGGAGGAATGGGACCCTCTGTCCCTTCTGTCAAGTCTCCTACTTCAGCCCTCCCCACCACTCTGTTGAGACAAGCAAACTCACCCCAAATGAGCCACTGAACTAGACACTGACTCGCTGCCCAGAGAGGCACCTCTCTTTCTTCATGAACCCTCAAATGTCCCTCCCAACATGAGGGCCTCACTGTCTTGAAGACCAAATGCTATCCAGTGACCCAACAGAGAGAGGTGGTGGCCACTTGTAAGAAAATGCAGAACCAAGTCCTGGCCTCCGTGCACACAGGTGGGCAGAGCCTCCATCCCTTGAGAACAAGAAACAGGGACTGAAGGAGAGATAGGAAGAGTTCAGAGTGGATGGGGGAGCTGCCATCACCCATGTGGCATTTGAGGCCTGGCCATTGGACTGGGGCTGCCTGCTATGTGCTGACACCACTGGGACCAACCTGTTTTCCTGCACCCTGTCCACATGTTCCCATAATGGGAGCATGTCCACAGAGCCAAGACACGCCACCCTGTCCCCAGTGCAAACTGACAGCAAGGAGGGCATTTAGAGCATGGGAACCTATGGACAATAGACGGGGGTCGACGGGGGAAGAGAGGGAGATGGAATGAAAGCAGAGTAAGTGTGGCCAGCAGCCCCACTCCTCCAGCCTCCCCTAGCTGCCTGCCCCACCCCACCGGTTAGTGAGAGGTCACTGTCCCAAAACCCTACTCCACCACCCTGTTCCCCTCCCGACTTCTGCAGCACGTGGGGGCAACCAATACGCTAGAAACAGGGTGAGCACCTGATTCCCTCAGGGGATCCCCCTCACTCCTCAGACTCAGGCCCCAACCCTCACTCCCAGCCCTGCTCTCCGCTTTATCAACTGCCCCCAATCCTGGCCGCGTACCAGGCGCTGGGCCGCCCCCTGGGGAGAATCCACGCGGCCATCCTGGAAACAGCGAAGCGGTTCCTCCTCCCTCTCTACAGCTAAGAAACTGAGGCATAGGAAAGGAAGGAATGAGAATCTCACAACTGGGTTCTCCAACCCCGGTGCACAACACCCAGAACAGAACGCAGCAAAAAATAAGAGAAAGAAGCCACCAGGGAAGGGGGCTGCCTGGGAGACCCGATCAACTCCCCAACTCAGCGGCGCCGCGCGCCCAGCTAGCCCCAGCCGCTGCCTCTGCGCCCGCCATCCGCGCATCTCCCGACCGCGTGGCCGCCACGCCCCCTGCACGCGCCCCACCCACCGAGGCCCCGCCCTCCCCCGGCAGGCGCGGCGACGGCTCGGGCGCGCCCCCCTCCCCGCCCCCGACGCGCCACGCAGTTTCGGGGTCCCGGCGGGGGCGGGGGCGCGAAAGGCCGCCCCCGAGAGGCCCAGACTCACCTGTGTGCGTTCGCAGGTGCGATTTGAGGTGAGAGGATTTGTAGTACGCTTTGGCGCAGCCCGGGAAAGGACAGCGGTGGCTCTTGGAGGCGGCGGGCGCGGCACCGGGGGCGCGGCCGGAGGACGGGGACGAGGCGGCCGAGGAGGAGGAGGTGGAAGAGGCGACCCCCGGGGCCGCAGCGGGCCCGCCACGCAGGTCGGCCAGGATGCTGGCAGCTAGCAGGTGGGGCGCGGCGGCAGCTCCAGGACCCGGGCCGGGGGTGGCCCGGGGGGGCGGTGGCTGCGGCCCCGGGGGCCCAGGCGGGGCGGCCTCGCGGCGTGGCGCGCGCACATCCAGGCCGGTGGCGGGGCCCGCGCCCTCGGGGCCCGGCCGCCCGCGGTGCACCACGGCGCCGGAGGAGATGGCCATGAGCACGTCGGCTGCGAAGTAATCCACGCACGCTACCGCCGCCGACATGCCGGAAAAGGGCGCGCAACGCGGACCAAGCGGAGGCGGCGGGAGCAGCGCCCGTCCGGCCGGCGGCGGCTGCTCGAGTGCGGGAGGAGGAGGCGAGCGCGCGCCGCCGCCGCCGCCGCCCGCGCTCGTCCCGCCCCGCCCCGCCTGACGCGCCCTGACGCACCGGAGCCCGCGGAGGCGGCCACGTCCCGCCCCGCCCGGAGGACGCCCCCTCGGGGCGCCGCGGCCACGCCCCTAGCCTGGAGCGCCCTCCGCTACCCCTCCAGCCGCGCGCTACCGCCGGAGGCGGGGCCCCGGCCCAAGGATCCGCCTCCCGGGCGCGCCTACTCCTGCCTCGAAGCACGCCCGGCTTCCTGTCCTGAGCTATGGTTACCCACGCGGGGTGCCAGACCTGCAGCCTGACCCTCCTGGCGGGTCACTTCCCCTGTCACACTGCCCCGAGTCCTCTCCTCAGAGCTGCCCCTCCGCCATAAAACCCTTCTCCCGGAGCGCACCCCGCCCCTCCTGGCACGCTTCTCCCTCCCCCGACGGTCCCCCACCTCCCGCCGCTCCCCTCCTTTCTCGGCGCGCTCCCCGCCCCCTCACAGGCGCGCCCATCCCACGGCGCGGCGCGCGGCCGGCGGGAGCCCGCCCCTTCCCCGGACGCATCCACCCGGGCCTTGGCGCGCCCCCGTTCGCGATGGAGGAGTGCTCCACACCCCACGTGGCTGGGTGGGGGTAAGGAGACGGCCAGCCCCGCCCCCCGGCCACGTGCGCGACCCTTTCCCCTCTGCTCCTCTAGGGCCTGCCCTGCTTGACTGCGCGCATCTGCGTTCCCTTGCCTGCCTTCTTGATGGTCCCCATCGCCGCTCCTGGAGGCCTCTGGGGCCTCCCTGGCTGAGGCACCGGGTGTGGGTGGGTGGGTGGGCGCCCCGCACCGCCTGGTCGAACGAACCTGCGTTCGCCCCTCTTACTGCGCTGTATTTAGGAGTCACTTGTGCTTTCCTCACTAGGGCTGGAGAGGGCCGGTCTGCGTTAGGGAAGGGCGGAAATAGGAGGATTGGGAACTGGATCCCACGGAGTCTCAAAGGGCTGGTGTCGGGGCATTTTGGAAAGGCAGGGCAGGGATGCACACGCGGGTGGAGGACATCGCTCCCGGACGTTGGGCAGGGATCCTTGTTCAGGCCAAGTTCTTTAATAGCTGGGCACGCAAATGGCCGGGGTCCGCTGGCCCAAAGTGGGAGGTCCGCGGAAGTGGGCGGCCACGCCTCCTCCCCTTTTTATACTGGTGTAGGAGCCGAGCTATGGCCTCCATGGGGCCTGCTCAGCCTCTCTGCCCCGGGTTCCAGTCACTAATGCGGGCCCTGACCCTGACCCGGACCCCAGCCACACCCCAGAACTCTAATCTTACCCTCTCCACCTGCAACTCTTGCTGACCTGACCCAGCTGAGCCCCTCTGTCCCCAGGGGTCTCCTCCCACCCCCCACTGCTCTGCCTCCTTGCTGGTGCCAGCTTGTGGCAGCCCTGAGGGAGGAGAGAGACATGGAGAGTTGACTTAAGACTGCAGATAAAACTTGCAGCCCAATGGGCTCCCTTTGACAGACAAGCCCACTCTCCCCCAGCAGAGGCTCTGAGGCCCAGTCTGGACAGCCACTGTCCAGTTCACTCAGTGAGCACTGGTGGTCAGCCTTCCTGCCGACTTGGCCCCCTCTTCCTTTGAAAATGTAGGAGATGGATCACCTTGGTACCTCCCCAACCCCTCATCTCAACAGCCCTTAGAGGCCTTGGATCTCCCAACCACAGGTACCGCTCAGTCCTTATGACCCAGCCTTTCCAAGTCCAGGAGAGGCAGGTATCACCTTTGAGTTCTCCCACCAGGCATGCGGGCAAAACAGCAGAATGAGAAAGATGCTGGGACCTTTCTTTCCTTCCACCTGTGTTTATTAGGCCAGAACAAACCTCTCAAGGGCTGAACTACAGGGGCTCCGTCTAGGGCAAGGCAGCTGGACGATGAAATGAGTGAGCGGGCACAGGCCTGTCAAGTCGAGAAAGTGGGGGAAGCCTCCCAGAGGCAGCTCCACCTGGTGCCTCAAGTGTGAGAACCCTCAGCTGATAAGGCAGGGACACAGGGCAGTGGCGGAAGAGTGGCGGCAAGTCAAGGGTCAGGGCTGCCATCCTGGCTGTGCCTAGGAGGCGCAGTGGCTCAGGAGAAGTCATTCTTTTGGGGCCTCAGATGTGAACCACTCCTGGGGATAGAGTCTCAGGCCTGTGGCTTGTATCTACAGGCCACACAACTGCTCTGCAGGCAGGAGCTCCCATATAGAGGCCCCTGCTCCACCTGTAGGGTTTCTCTTCACACCTGGGTTCCAAGGCCACCTGGGCAACCACCACATGTGTGACCCTCAAATCCCTGTGACCCACAAGGCCGCCTCTGACCCAGCTCAGCCTTGTGCCTATTCACTGTCTTCACTACAGCCCTTCAGCAATTGTCACCCCCACTTCACACATGCAGAAATCGAGGCTGCAGCAGGGCTGAGCAACAGTCTACCCGTGCACAGAGCCAGGCAGCAGCGAGGGTTTGGGGAGAAGACAAGGAAGATGGCCCCAGCTTATTCTGGACTGGCATCAGTCCCTGCCTCCTCCAGACCTCAGTTTCCTCACCTGTAAACTAGGGATCATTTTTGCCCTTCACTGATAAAACCAAAGGACTCAGAAGGCTGGGGCAGATGAAGCCAGATGAGGAGGTGGAGGGCACGCAGGTGCAGGTGAGGGAAAGGCTAGATAAAATGGGGTGTACCGTGGTGCCCATGTGCCCATGGAGAGAAGGCATGCAGATGGGTCAGGTCAGAATCAAGGCTGGGGGGCAGGGTGTGCACACGCATATACAGAGAGACACGCTGTAATGGCCATGTATAATCTTTTAAGAAAATGAAGCCTTACTCTTGTTTTAGTAGCACCTTCTGTACTATTCAACTTTTTTTGTTTTACCCATGTGTATTTTTTACTTTTTCTCTAAATGTCAACAGGTATCTAGGCAGTGCAATTATGGGCCATGTGTCCTTTGTTTTTTATATCTTTCCATAAGGGAAATGATTTTCTAAATAAATCCCCCCTTGAGCATGGGCTGAATTCAGGGGCTCACTTCCAAAGAACAGGGCAAGAAAGAGGGAGGGCAGCAGTTTGCTGTGGGGACACACTGCTGGACCCCACCTCAGCCAGGTGGTCAGGTCAACGTCAGGATGATGCCCTGTGCGTGTATGGGACTCCTGATGGGATGCGACCAGAAGGGCACCTCACATTGGTGTGTCTTCCCAAAAACCCACAACTCCGGTCTATTCATGAGAAAACAGGTGAGACATGGGAACATGTCACAAAATGCTCCCTAAACTGTCAAGATCTTGAAAAACAAAGACTTGAAATGCCCTAGATTATAAGAGACCAAGGAGATATGATGACCAAATGCCATGTGGGGGCCTGGGCTGGATCCTGAACAGGTAAGGATATCAGTGTAAAACCTGATGAGACTGACACACAGTCTGGCGTGTAGTTGGTTGGAAGGCACACAAGTCAATTTCTTGGCTTTAACACAATAATATGAGGGATGCTGGGTGAAGGGTAGATGGGAACTCCCTATACTGTCTTTGCAACTTTTCTGTAAACCCCAAATGATTCCAAAATGAAAGTTTTAAAGCATGGAGAGTGAACGTGGGAGTCATTTAATAATAATTACCACACGGATAGTAACAGCTTATGTCAGAGACACTGCGCAGTCTCACTGGTCTGTACATAGCTCACCAAAACTGTAAATGTGCCCATTGACCCAGCAATTCTCCAAAAAAAGGTGCCCAAAATATTCATAAAGAAGCAAGTATGTATAGTTGCACTACTTGCAATTAGAAAAAAAGTAACCTTAACATCACTTACTAAGTTATGGAGAACGTGCCTTGGGAAAACCAGGACACAGGAGGGAGAAGGTAGTTCCAACCCCCGAGGAGGCCTGTTTGTGCTGTGATTCTGTTTTCACCTCTGCAGCTTGTCCACAGTGGTTACCTCTAGAGGGGCCTGAAAAGACCTGGCAGGGACATGGAGGAGCAAGAGGGGACGTGGGGGTTTGGAAGGCAGTGGACCAGCTCCTCAGAAGGGCATGCCAGGTAGCACACATCCTTTTCTGCCTTACATCAGGCGCTACCAGATGCGACTCTGACCACTTGGTGTTGGTCCTGCTCCTGCCACCCTTTGTCAAGTCAGTGTCCCAGCACTATAGCCACCTTTGGTGATAGAGCGTTTTAGAGATTAATGCACACTTCACACTCTCTTAAGGTATCTGTGTTTATTTCCAACATGTGTGAGACTACTTATACTTACCATGGTCCGTGGATCCCTTACAGGAGCAGCCAAAAGCTCAGAGTGGGATAATGAGCATGGCCAGGCCTAGCCAGAAGGTAGGCCTGTGACTGTCCTACTACCGGCACACCACACAGGACGCACTAGCCCCCTGCTCAGAGCTGCTGGGAACAGACCCAGGGCCCCCATTCCTTTTCCAGGAAGTGGGGAGGGCAGGATCTGGCTCTAACCTGGTGTTCACCTTCTGGCTTTCACATGGGGATTCCCTCACCAGAGCTCCTGCTCATCCTTACTCCTTGGCTGGCCCAAGGCCCCTGGAAATAGAGGCTCGTACAAGCACAGAGGGGATTACATCTGTCTGGCTCTCAAGGACACCCATCAGCCTAGCCCCCAAGCCACCTCTCACAGGTCCGTGTTCCTCTGGCCCCACCTGAGCTGCTGAAGGAGAAAAGCCCTTCTCAGGGTGCCCTCCTCCACCAGCATGGGTCAGGGGGAGCTCTGCTAGGCATACTGGGCTTCATAGAACAGCCTGAGCCAGGCCCAGTCCACTCAGAGTGTCATCTGTGTGTGCTATGGATACATATATGGCTGTGGTCTGTGCCCCACCAGTGCCAGGTGCTGGGATGTGGCAGCTCAGAGCTCATTGTCCAACAGAGGCACACCTGCAGCCCAAGACTGTGAGCACCACAGGAGCCCAGGCAGAGTCCTAAAGCTTTTCTCTGAGGACAGCTTTGCCTGAGATCTCTGTCCTGTAAGTGGGGACAGTGGGGACGGTGACCCCAGCAGCCCAAGGCTTTCATGAAAATCAACTTGGCACATGGCAGGAGCTGTGAAATGAAAGGAAGGAGGTCCCTGATGCTGGGCCAGCAACCCTGTCTGATGAATCCCACAGCCAAGTTGCTCCTGCACCCTGACTGAGAGCCAGACAGGTGAGTGCTGCCCCAGGGGTGGGAACCCACACCTTAGACTAGGTGCTCCAGTGAGAGGTGGCACCCCTGGAAACCTCATGTCAGATCTGGCCCCTGCAGGACCCATGTCTGAGGTGTGCCAGACCAGGACCAAAGGTTTCAGGGAGTCATGGGCCAGCCTCCTGGGGAGGGAGTTCATGCTCGGGGTCTGCTGGGCCCCAGGAGAACACTGCTGATGGATATGAACACATATGTCCAGGAAAACTTACAAAATGGAGAACTGAAAGTTGGCCCTTCTCCCAGGCAGCCTGGCCCATGAGCCATACCAAATGGAAGGAAAGGGGGCGCATTCTGGGATGTACCACCGGCTTCCCTCATCACTGTACTAAATGGTAACCCAAAGTCCAGAAAAAGGCTAAGGACCCTGTGTGGACAAAGCAGTCTCAGTAAACCGCCTCACCAAGGTTAGTATCTTTAAAAAAAAAAAAAAAATATATATATATATATATATATTTATTTATTTATTTATTTATTTTTAGGGAAGGGAAGAAGAAAGAGAGGCAGAGAAACATCAATATGTGGTTGCCTCTCTGTGCCCCTTACTGGGGACCTGGCCTGCAACCCAGGCATGTGCCCTGACTGGGAATTGAACCAGCGACCGTTTGGTTTGCAGGCCCACGCTTAATCCACTGAGCCACACCAGCCAGGGCTCACCAAGGTTAATATCACACTGTGAATATTGGGGGCGGGGGTGTTGCTCATACTTAAATTTTCAGAATCCTTTCTATCACAGAGTGTGTCTTGTGGAAGTAGCATTGCATGGACATTGTGCAAGGCCTCAACTATTTATTGTAAGATGACAGTTTTCTCTCAGCTTAATCTATAAATCTAAGAATCCCATTTTCTACAAAAATGGTCAGGGTGGGGGAAGTAAATATGCCTGCCTGAGGTGGAGAAGGAAAAAGAACCTGCGTGAGTGAGGAGAGGAGACAGGCCTCCAGATCTCGGCGATGAAGTCAGTGGAGCTCAAACTAACCGGGTGACGGCCTAGCACAGCCCATAGGCAGGTCCGGGCTCAGCCTGCCGCAAAGACGCACTTTAGTGGGGAAAGACGGCTTTTTCGGAACATGCAGGGCAAATGAGTTGGAAAAAGCAGTTTGGGTTCCTACCTAACTCCTTCTGAGGAATACTTTCTAGAATTAGACCAAAATTTAAATATATATGTATATATTTTAAAAAAGAAACCATTACATTTCCAGAAAAAAATATCAAATGTTACATAATCTTGGAGTAGAGAAAATAATTCTCAGCATGACACAAAATGCAGAGGCCACACATGAAAAACACTAACAATAACTAATAACAACTTTAAATGCCTGGCAAAAATAAATAAATTTTAAAGATAAAAACATAATCCAAGTCAAAGACAAATGACAGATTGGGAAAAAACACTTTTAACAGACAATGGGAATTGCCTTAATACTGAAGTGTGCCTAGAAAAGGATAACACCAACAACCCAACAGAAAAAAATGGGCAAAGAATAAGAAATACAAACACACTTTATATACAGGCATGTTTATAATATAGATCTTTCCAGTTTCAAAATGGTACAAATGATCAACATAAAAAATAAATCTGCCCTGGCTGGTATGGCTTAGTGGATTTGAGTGCCAGCCTGTGAACAAGAGGCTGCCACTTCAATTCCCTGTTGCGGCACATACCTGGGTTTCCGGCCAGGTTCCCTGTTCGGGGCGTGTGAGAGGCAATCACCTGATGTTTTTCTCCCTCTCTTTCTCACTCTTTTCCCCTCTCTCTAAAAGTAAATAAACAAAAGAAATAAAATCAAATAGGCCCTGGCTGGTATGGCTCAATGGATTAAGCACCAGACTGCAAAGCAAAGGGTCGCAGGTTTGATTCCCAGTCAGGGCACATACCTGGGTTGCAGGCCAGGTCCCCAGTGGGGGGTGCACACATTGATGCTTCTCTCCCTCTTTCTCCCTCCCCCTCTGTCTAAAAATAAATAAGTAAATAAAAATCCTTAAAATTAAATTAAACCTTAAAAAAATAAATCTTACAAAAGCATTGAGATCCGCGGTACTTCTAGGAAACACAAATAAAGTTACAATGAAACACTATTTTATGCCTACCAGCTCAGCAAGATCAAGCAATTGAGGACACCAGCCCCTTCCTTTGTTGGGAGGGGGACAATTTGTTAGGACCGGCTAAGAGATTATGTACCCAGTTAGAGATATATGGAAAGCCTTTTTGACCCAGCACCTCTGCACCAAGGAATTCAGGCCACAAAAATATTCCTACTTGGCTACAAGTATAGTCAAACCTAGCGTTTGTTACAATACTGGAAAGAACCTACATTTCAACCACTAGGCAATGGGATAAATATATAGTACTAATAAAATGTGGTACAACCATTAAAACAAATGAGTTCACCGAAAACACTCTCCAAGTGGGATCACGTGAACAGGGAGTGATGTCTTCTACAAACGCATTAGACATACATGCATAGACTTTCTCTGTTGATACACGAGAAACTGGTTTGTCTCCGACCCAGGAGAGAGGGAAAGAGACCGTGGAGGGCAGGGGTGGGAACGACACCAGGTTTTCACCTGCCACGCTTTCAGGTTCTGTTTACTCTGTGTATCTGAAAACATTTTTGTTCAGTTGTAAGCAGTTGCTTTGAACTTGCCGTTTTGCAGGGTCCTGACTCAGTAAACCAACATTCTGGCCGGGTGAAAAGACAACATGCTGTGTGACAGGTGCAGCGCCAGGGGTCAGTGGGAGGAATATAGGGCTGAGGGGGTCAGGTCAGGACTAGGGTTGCTTTGGGGAAGAAAGCAACTGAAGCAAGAGATTTTGAGGAAGTCAGACTTCTTAAGAAAAGCTAGCTATGCTGGTGGAAGACAAAGAGCAGGGCTTAGTGAGCGTTATGTGAGACTCCAAGACC
The DNA here is from genome assembly GCA_007922815.1 of Macrotus californicus. Classification (NCBI taxonomy): domain Eukaryota; kingdom Metazoa; phylum Chordata; class Mammalia; order Chiroptera; family Phyllostomidae; genus Macrotus; species Macrotus californicus. The sequence continues at coordinate 360,924 of VMDR010000044.1, forward strand.
AGTCTGTGCAAATGTCCCAGAGTGAGAAGGGCAACCGAGAGCTAGGGCGACAGTTCTCAGCTCTAATGAGTACACATCTCACGTTCAGTTTGGGTTCTAAACGTCCCATATTATAAAAAATTATGACTCCCAGCCAGAGGGGCCAGTGGGGCTCGGGAGGGACGAAGGCACTAGCAGCTTCCCTGCCCACTCCCACGCCAGGGCACTTCCCAGTGATAGAGATGGGTGGTAGAGGATTCCATGGACTCAAGGACTGGGTTGCCCAGAGAGGCCAGGACACTCGTACAAGCCTGGATGCACGGCAGTGGGAGGGGTCGGTAGGAGAGGAATCTCCCGCGTGACCCCCAGTGAGTCACCTCCCGCCTGACAGTGACAACTGTAGTACGTTTTACGCGCCTGAAGGGCTATTTTAAACTCTGAGCACCCAAGTCCCTCGTTCCCAATTAGGAGCAACAAAAAGCTCTGCGGAGCAAAGTACCAGAAGGCCAAACCCGGCCTGACAGACCGGGAGCGATCCACCGCCATCTGATCCTGCTCGGTGTCAACACTGAGATCCGCAGAGGCTCCGCTACAAGGCAGAACTGTGTGCGACCGGACCCTGCGGCATCCCGTTCTGCACTTAGGGAGGTCGAGGCACGCGGGGACAGGAGGAAACCGTTGGGAGTGGCGGAAAGGGCAGGGGCCGGCAGGGCGGGGTACGAGCCGCCGCCACTTACCGGCGAGGCAGGGGCCTCCTCCACCGTCGGCCGCTTCCGGGCGAGCGCCACGCCACTTCCCGCCACTTCCGCCCTGACCACGCACTTGACGCAAGCTCCCGCGGTCCGTCTCCACCCAAGGCAGAAGCACCGCCCCCCCACCCCCCTTAAAGGGGTCACGCAACGCAAGAGGTCTTGGACTAGGTAGTGCCTGGTGGAAATCAAGTTGCTCCACCGAGTACGACACTAGAGCCGAGTCACAACACAAGCTAAGCCGCCACCCAACCAAGGGGTGGACGATAGGTTACTCGACCCAGGAGTTCACAGGAGGCACTCTGGGTCTAGGGGTGAGCCCAGACTGCAGCTGAGGTCCAGAGAGAACCCGAACTTCAAGGGCACCTCAAGTGAACAGAAGTCAAAGGCCCTGAGGCGTGTTGCGGAAACCCAGCCCCAGGTGGTCCCTTTTCCTGGGAGAGACCCCATAAGGTCCTCCGACCTCCCACTGCCCTACCCTAGGGCTTCAGCCTCCCCATTTGCAAAGGAAGTGACCTAGCCCGGCCCGGCAATACCCTGGAAAGCTGTGTTGGCCCTCTGTGCAGCTCGTCCCCCAGGACAGGCGGGACAGGAAGAGCAGCCCTGTTATTGCAAGTGTCCTTATCTACCATGAGAGGGATTGCGCCATGTGCTTATCCATCATGGGAGCTGAAGGGTGCCTCAGAGCAGAACAAGCCCAGGCCCACTGCAGCCACTGGCCCCCAGGGTTGTCTTTAAAAGAAAGGGAGCACATTACTCTCCCAGAAAGCACACCAAATCTAGGCCGGAAGGGTCCTGGGTTCAAATGCTGCCAACCCCGCCACAAGGTACTCTGGTTGGGACCTTACCCCCTCTTCCACAAGGGAGAGTGACAGTGGTTATCTGCATTTGTGCTGAACTTTCCTGAGGATTAGGAAGCAAACCCAGCACCCTCTGAGAACTCACTGAGCTCTAGGGAGAGCACACAAGAGCCATGAAAGCAATAAGAGCCCTAAAATTTTAAATCTTTAATTTGTTTTCACGTTTTCCTTTGTTTTGCTTCCAAAAGGAAAGGAGGGCATTGCTCTGTCACTTTTACATCGTCCACAGCCCCTGGTCCGGGGCAGTTCCCACCTGATAGCCCACCGGCTGCCTCGGGGGCCTGGGGCACCCGGGGGTTCACATGCAGCCCCCAAGGCCAGGGCTGGCGCTGTCTTATTGCTGAGGTCTGTCCCGGCTTGGATCGGGGTGCAGCAGCTCCACTAGGCGCGCTGGTTGGGCAGCTCCTGGGAGATGAACCGTCGCAGGCGCTCCAGGTACTGGCTGTAAAGCTCAATGTCGTTGTGCCCGGCGCCCTCTACCCACAGCGGCTCCACAGCCTTGGGGCAGCGCTCATAGAGTGCCAGCCCGTGGGAGAAGTCGATCACCTCGTCTTCCGTGCCGTGGATGATAAGCACCGGTGATGTGATCTTGGACACCTTCTCGATACTGCAGGGTGGGGGGCGTCAGGCTTCCACGCCCCGCCCTGCCGAGGCCCCGCCCCCACCCCATCCCCGGGGCCTCCCAGCGCTCACTTGGGGAACGCATCGAAGCAGTAGGTCTTCCTGGTGTCTGGGAAGGCGACGCGCATGCCAGAGGTGAGCGGCGAGTGCAGCACCACCGCAGCACACTCGTAGCGCGAGGCGAGGTCCACAGTGGGCACTGTGCCGATGCTCTGCCCGTACAGGACGATGCTGTCCGGGCTGATGCCATACCTGGCGGCAGGGCAGGGTCAGCGCCAACCACAACACATGCCTCCCACAGCCCGCCCTCCTGGGGCAGTTAAGTTCCCCATTCCCTTCGGATAGCCTCCAGGCAATTAGGCTGGTCCCTGGGACCCTCCCCTGCCTCCCAACAGAGGTGGTCCTTTTAGTAGGGAGGTAAGGCCCTGCGCAGGTGTGAAGAGGGCTGCTCCCCCTCAACCCTCCCTCACCGCACTGCAGCCCCATGTCACCTGGCTGAGTTTCTCCAACAGATCATGCAAGGGGAGTGCACCTGGTGAGGGTCCCACCTACAAAGACTGCTGGGGGCAGCGGGCTCTGGGGCCTCTCCTGGTCACCAATGTCAACCCCCAACCCTACACACTTAACCGGGACTACACCCAGATTCTGCTTTGGGTTTTTCCTATCGCTGCTGTTCTAGATTAAATAGTCCCTGGTATTGGGGTGGGATGGTTTTGAAGGCGAGGGGCACTGTCTGTCTTCGGACTCCTCACCCTTTACTGTAGGGAATTGAAGCAGCTGTTCCCATATCTCACCCCTTGATGTCTCCCATGACCAATCAGGTGCTTAGTACACTGTGGTGAGTAGAATATTCACTGCTGTGGGGAGGTGGGTGGGTGCTGACTGCTTCTCCCAGCACTTTACAGTATGGCCAAGTCCTGGGCTTCTCTCAGCACCAACTCCTACCGTCAGGCCTCAGCCCCAGACCCTTCCCTTGCCCTGCCACCTCTCCACATGCCTATAGGGCCTCCCACAGCCCAGCTCCAGGCCACCAACATGCCTGTCCATGACCGCATGGGGACCCACTTGCCACCCTCCTCATGCAGATGGCCTCCAAGGCTCTCCTTCAACACATCTGACCTCAATCCCAAAGGGACACCCTCTTCTTGGTGGATAGGGGCCAGGGCCGTTCTGTATGTCACCTGGGGAAAACACCCGGGAAGCCAGACTCCACCTCCCTGTCTACAGAGGTACTCCCACCTGTCCCTGTCCCTGTAGCACTCCATGTTACCCCGCCTACACCAGGCCTCAGGGATGCCACCTGGCCACGTTCCTACCACCCTGACCACTCCTCCCTAACCTGTTCCCATGTTGTCATGGTCACCCACCCACGTGCTGAGCACCAGCCCAACCCTATCACCCAGCTCCAAGTAGGGATCCCCAGCAGCCCCTGGACATCTACACCTGGATTAACTTGACAAGTGCCAGATGGAGCAGCTCTTCTCCCCCAGGCCTCCTCACCCCCAGGTAGTGCTTAGGCTCAAGCCTCTTGCTGCCTCTAAGCTGTTGGAGCTGAGGGACCCGGACTCTGGAAGTCAATACTGCTGTGACAGGACAGACAGACGATGGACAGAGCTCAGAGCCTTCACCCCACAGCAGGGTGTGGTTCTGCCAGCAAGCTCCAGCAAAAGCACGGACAGCAGGAAGAGCTGAGGCAGCCAAGGGCAGGCAAGAACATATACCATACCACCCAAGGCAAGTCCCTGGTGCATCATGGGCCCCATCTCCCCAAGGCAGACTGACTGAGCCCTGAAGGAGAGGGTCTGGCAAGTAATCAGGCAGGGCTGAGATGGGGCAACCCCCAGCTGTGGACAGGGTGCCACCTCCAGGACAGCCAGGGTTGGCCTCCTTCTGGAGCAGTGCTGTGCACAGGGAGGCATGCTGCAAATGCTGGCTTAGAAACTGAGTGAATGTGCTTCAGTGAATGCTAGGGAGGGAGGGATCTGCCCAATACCTAGACGACCAGGATGGTGAAGGTCCTGAGTCAAGCATGTAGGTATGTCTTCTGCTCACTGACCTCCCACTGGCCACCAGAGCTGTGCTGGGAACCAAGGGGCCCAAAAGAATCCTCTAGGCCTAGAGTAGCCCCACCCTACCCACTGCGCCCAGGATGAGGCCATAAGTGCCTCATAGGCCCATCCCCAGAATCCCAATGCAGTGTAGCCCAGCCCCACCCTGTACCCCATGTGCTCCCTCAACCTCGGGGCTCCCACAGTTCATTCACACAGCCCTCACATTCTACTTCCTGGGCCCGAGTATTCTGCCTACCACTCCCTCCTGGGAAAACCTCCACTCCCCTGGGGACAGCCCCAGCCCCTGTCCCCGCCCCTACCCAGGGAGGTTTGAGGACTGCCCACACACCTGCCTGCACACCAAGCATGCCTGTTACCATGCTGAGGGGACCTGGGGCAGGTCTCACCTTCTAGACCACTGGGGCTGCTGAGGGCTCCCTCTCCAGCAGGGCCATCCACTGGGACTTGGCCTGGGCTCCTCCCTCTCCAGGGAGGTTGGCCCAAGTCCCTGGTGGGTGCCTTCCAACCCTCCCTGTTTCACAGGGTCTGGTCCTCCTGAGGGGACAATCCAAGTTGACCAAGACCCCAGCACACAGCTCACCGGGTACGCAGGGCCTGCCAGGCAGCATCAATGTCGGCGTAGAGGTTCTTCTCAGAGGGTCTGCCCGAGCTGACACCATAGCCCGAGTAGTCATAGGAGAAGATGTTACAGTTGATGCGTGTGCCCAGGCCAATGTAGAAACTGCTCATCTGGCCCAGGTCCACCGCATTGCCATGTGAGAAGAGGACTGTGTACCTAAGGGGGTGGGGGGAGAGAGGTCAGAGGGCAAGGGGGGAGGGGGCTATTCACACCCCAACCCAGGAGAGGACAAGAGTACTGACAACAGGGATAGGCTGTTTGTGCCACAAAGTAGCCCAGCTCCTCCTGCCTATGTGATCTCAGGCAGGGGAAAGCCAGCGAAGCCTGAGGCTTCCCCTCTGTGAAAAGGGCAGTGGGACCATTGGTCACATTCTGAGCACAGGGCCGTCTCTCCTTGGGTCCATTCCTTTTGGAGAGACTCCAACAGCCCCAGAGGATGTCAGGCACATGGGACCACTGCTCAAGGCATTCCCGGAGAATGAGACAGCTTCTCCGTCGGCAGGGCTATACCCTCTCCTCTGGACAGCTGGCCCCTGCTCCTGCTTCACAAGCAAATAAAGCCAACCCCTGTGCACAGTGGTGTGGGTCTCCTTCTCCTGCAGAAAATGACCTTGGAACTCATTTCAGCCCTTGTATCTCATGGTAGCCCTGCCCAGCTGCTGCTAGCAGAGCCTGCCCAGGTCCTGCCAACAGCAGGCAACCCGGTGTCTCCAGGCTAATGGACTCCTGGAGTTCCCTTCCTCCAGCACCACTAGGTCCCAGCTCCTCACTCCTACCACATCAGACTGACCCAGAGGAAAAGTAAGAGCTCGCCCTTTGGACTTAGACCTGGAATCAAAATCTGCCTGATCTGAAGCAGAAGCACCTGGAAGGTCCACCTCTGCCCATCCCTCAGGCTCAGGGAAGAGCTCTGCTTGCAGGTCCTAAGGTGCCCTATTAATGGGGAGCCAGACTGAGCATGAGCCACTAGCTGGCCTCGGGTACCAAGACTTCACTGGGCACCAAGCCCCTAAGAGACTCTGCTCCTTGTCAAGCAGGTGCTGTGACACAGCCACCTTAAGCCACTTCCCCAAGCCTCAGGGTCCTCATCTGCAAGATGGGGTGCTGAGGCACCCTCAGAGCTGCACATGGAAGGGGACCTGGCACTAAGGGCCCAGGGTAGCTGGCCAGAGGCCATTAGCAAAATGAAGCCCATCCTTGGAGGCTCTGATCAGCCAGCCCTTGGCAAGAAGAATCCCCAGGCACCCTCTGGGCTTTCACCCCACTCTGGCTCTCCAGGGACCCCGAGGATGAGCACAAGATACTCCCCGGATCCTGTCCCCCTCCATTCTTCCGGGCTCCAGGTCTGTCCAAGTCGAGTCTTTGCAGCTAACCTGGCTCCGGGCACGCAGCGCACATACATGCAGGCAATGCGGTTGCCCCGGCTGCTCTTGGTCAGGAAGACCTCAACAGTGTCCAGCTCGCGCTGGCTGTACTGGAAATCAGAGCGCTCCATCAGGTGGAGCTTCCAGCGCCCAGGGGTGCCTGTGGAGGTCCGCAGGGTCCCCAAGGGGGTGGTCCCAACCCCACCAGGCCTGGGTTCAGGCTCGGGCACCAGCGAGTAGGTGGGCTCTGGAGGCAGGAAGGCGAGCTTGGCAGCAATGCGACCAGGGCAGGGCGGGCAGCAGAAGAGGCAGCACAGCTCAGTTACGGACAGGCCGTTCATGGTGGGCACCAGGCCCCGGGGCAGGCCTCACTTAGCAGGGGAGGGGTGGGGTGCTCCGAGATATGGGTGGGGAGGGGCAACCCCCAGCCACTGCCCCAGACAAGAGCCCTGTTAGGAGGCAGCAGCCCAGCCCCATCGCGGTCCAAGCCGAGCCCTCGGGAGCCTTGCAGCCTCACATCTCCATGTTGTGCACAGGGAGGCCCTGCAAAGAACAGAGACACGTGAGATTTCCCCAGGGCACCACCAGAGACGGGAACCAATCTACAAGGCGTGATGCTCTTGGCCTTCCTCAAAGCCCAGTCCACCTTCTCTTGTTGAGACTGCTTCATCTTCCACCCCATGGACCTGCAAGCCCAGCTTGCCCTCCAAGGGGACTGTGTAACTCCCAAGTGACCTCTATGGGACCCAAAGCTGACCTGTCCCCACCTGCTACCACCTTTCCTCAGCCTGCAGTCAACAACTCTTGCCACTTAAGCCCATTTGTCAGCCTGGCTAGAGCCTGATGTTTCTGCTGGGCAAACAAACTCCTAGCCCACTCAAGTTCTCCTCCCCCTGCACTGGGGCCAGGGAAACCCTGTCACCAACCCCCCATGCCTCTGTCCAAAAAGCTGTCCCAGACTCTGCCCCCTGCCCATCTCTGTGCCATCCTTCAAGGATCCAGCTACCACTCTCAGGTGGTACACAGCAGCCAAAGACCAGAGGGACCCAAGAGCACGCGCTGGACCCGCCTTAGGACATGCGGAAGGACTGTGATATCCAGAGACAGAGGAGCTAAGGCAGAGGAAACACAACAAACAAAGGCTCTGGGAACAAAAGCAGGATACATCTCAGGCTAAGAGCTGAACAATGGCTCTCCCCTGTGCTGGGTGCCAGACCCAGGGGACAGGCTGTTGAGAGCATAGGGGTGACGGGAGCTGGGGCTCCTCCTCCAGCTCTGCCAACTTGAGGGTCTGGGACCTTGGGCAAGTGGCTTACCCTCCCAGGGCCTCAATTTCCTCATCCATCAACAAAGACACCACTCACCTCATGGGGTAGTAAATGAAATGAGGGGTTTAGTGGTGGGCAGGGGACATGGCTCAGAGCAGAAGCTCAAATATTCTTCCTTTTGGCAGAACGCTGTGAAACACTGTACTTAATTGACTACAACTAAATTGCTAAAGCAAATACAATTGCATACAGAGCTGTCAACAGAGAGACCAGGTAAGAACAGAGGTTTGAGGAAACCTGACCACTTACTCCACTTTCCCTACAGAATGGTTCAAGAGAGGGAGACACACGCCACTCAGCTGTCACAGCAGAGCACCTTGGTGCATTCCGTTTGGAGGCCACAGCATTTGAAAACCATTGGGCTGTGGACACACGAACTCAGAGTAGGTCAAAGCAGTGTGAAGCCCAGAACACACCTGTTCCCTCCAGATCTGTGACCTGAGAGCCAGGGCTAGAGAGAGCCACATCCAGCTGTCACCCGGATTTGGGGCACACAGAGGAGTGGGAGAGCTGCAAACGCCCATGTGGGGAGACATGGGCGGCTTCCAAGAGTCACTGAGCTCTTAGGCAGGATGCACAATTTATGTGCAAGTATTTTTCAGAGGACAAGGTCTATCGTTCTGGTTCTCAGAGGCACGAGAGTTTGTCCTCACCAGGGACACTTGCCCGTGTCTAGAGACATTTTTGGTTATGAAGACTGGGGAAGAGAGCCCCTAGCATCGAGAGGGTAGAGGCCAAGGATGCTGCTTAACACCCCCCCACCCAGGGTACCCTCCAAGAAAGAATTATTTGTCCCCAAATGCCAACCAACATATTTTCCAAGAGGTCCAGGCCCCAACAGGTGACTGTCCACTGGTGCAAGGGGGAACTGAAGTGTCTGAAGTCTGGGCGGCACTGTGGAAGCTGCCTTTGAGAGGAAGACCTGGCCAAGAGCCAGGGGGCAACCCTGAGGATGAAGGAGCACACCAAGGCTGCCAAGCCTCACCGACCAAGCCCAAACCTGGATGTGGTCCTGGACTCCTCCCTGCTGGCCTTCCCGTCTCTAACTGCCACCTGGTCCCCTCCCCTGTCATCACCTGGACTTCAGTAGTCTCCTTCCTTGCTGGTCCCCCCTTGGCCACCATTACTCCAGGCCATTCTTCCCCACACTCCCCAGCAGCTGAGAGATCTTTTCACAACACAAAGCTGATCACGCCACCTCCCTTTTAGGATACCCCGCTGGCCTCCCACTATTTCCAGAATAGAGATCAAATCCCTGGCCACAGCCTGCCAGGTCTGCAGTCAGCTGGGGTAACCTCTCCAGCCTCACTCATCTGGTATCCCCACTCGCCCTCACTTTCCATAGATAAGCCAGAGTCCACATAGGTCCCCTCCCAGGGAACCCCTGCCCAATCTCATTGGACAGCCCTTGCCCTTGTCCTTTCCACCATTCAGATCTCACTCCAGTGCCGTCAAGGAGGCCTTCCAAACCCGGTCACGGCCCTCCACCCCAGCACCCACCCTGCTCTCATGGTTCCAGGTTCCAACCAAAGCACAACCCTGTGAAGGCAGGACCACTGTCTGGTTTTACTCAATAGACAATGGCTGGACTAATGGGCAAAGGACAAGGGGGAAAGAGGAAACAGGGAGTGAGAGTCCTTGACGATTGACAGGGAAAGGGGACAGTCTCTTCTCAGGCCACATGCAGCTCCTGCATGACCTCCTGCACATCATTTACGGGTGTCACTGAGTGTGCCCCAAGAGCCAAGCCTCAGACTGGGCAGTGCACATCCAGGTGCCTTGCTCACTGGGGCACACACCTCTGGCACCCCAAGCCCCAGTGTTTCCAACCACAAGCACCTACTGGGCACCCTGCCACGAGGCCCCATGTGGGCTGGAGGTGTTAAGAAGACCAACAAGGAAGCAAGGCAATTGCAATACCCTAAGACGACCTAAATACAAACGACTCTGACGGCACCTCACCCAGCCAGTCAGGGTAAGAAAGCTGCCTGGAAGAAGGTGCTGTCTGAAAGGTGGAGAGAAACTGGCCAGGTGACAGGGACAGGGCAGAGGGAAGAGCATGAGCAAAACCCCAGAGGTGACAGCGCGTTCCAGGAACTGCGGGTCCTGCTTAGCGCCAACACTGGAAGAGGAGGCAGGCAGAGAGATCTGAGGCCAGGGGCCCCACCCGTAAGCCCCACTGCAGAGATTGGACTTTATCCTGGGGAAAACAGGGAGTCCCAGAGGAGTCCTGGGCCGGGGTTAGGGGCTGTGGGTGTTCCTTGAACTGGAGCGGAGGCCGGGAAGCCAGCAAAGGGGCAGAGGCGTCTGGGAGACGTTTAAGAAGTAGGGCCTGGCTTCGGGCTGCAGCTGTTGGGCCGGTTTCGGGGCAGGGGCAGAGTCCGCGCCTCGGACTGCGTACTCCGGGTAGGAGGGGGCCCCAATCCAAGAGAGTGGGCGTTCAACTCACCACGTCCGACGGCTGAATAGAGGTGGGGGGGAAGAGGTGGGGGCCGCGTCGCAGGAGAGGGAGCGCCCACCCCACGTTGGAAGGCTGGAGGGGGGACAGGGGTAGGCCGGAGTCGGGGACACTGGCCCGCGGGCCTCGCCACTGGTCCGGGGTCCCTCCGGCCGGCACCGTGGCCGCCCCGGGAGTGCGGGGTGTCGGGGTCGTCCGGCCGGGCTGCCCCCGCCTCGCGGCCGGGCCCGGCTCCCTAAACGGCCAGGCGCGGCACCGAGGCCACCCCACGCCGCCGCGCCCGCTCCTGTTCGGCACTCACCGCCGCGGCCCGCGCACCCCAGTCCTGGGGCCGCACTCCATGGTTCCCGGCCGTCAGCCCGTGAGTCCGCCAGTCCCTCAGCGCCACTGCCTGGCCTTCTGCACCGCCGCCGCCGCCGCCGCTCCCCCGCGGGCGGAAGTCAGCCTCGCTCCCGCCACCGCCCCGGAAGTGACGCCAGTCCCGCGGAGAGGCTCGAGGGGCTCTAGGTTCCAGCTTTGGTTTCCTGGAGTCGAGTCCCCTCATCATTCATTCCTTCTTTTACTCACTCTAGGGCCAGGGCTAAGGGGAGGCGAATAAAGCAAGGTTGCGGAAATGCAGGGTCTGATCCTGCCTTTATTTAAAATCATGATATTTTGGCCATGATCGGTGTGGCTCAGCTGGTTGGGCGTCGTCCAGCAAAGTGGGGTCAATTCTCAGGGCACACGCCGGGAAGGGGTTCCTGGGAGAGGCAACCAATCTCTCTCACATAGAAGTTTCTCACCATCCCCTTCTCTCTAAAAATAGGTAAAATATTTTCCAAAAAGTCATGAATTTTGTTCCTCCTGGGTTCTTTTGCACATTTCATCTTTTTAAGTGTTGCATGAAAATACTATGAATTCTGGTAGCTGAGTTTTTTGGCGTTCCTTAAATTTTGTGCCTAAGACAAGTGCCTCACACTCCTTACCCCAGTCCTTCCCAGTTCTGCTCATGCTGCAGGGAGAGGATAAGGGCTGGGAACAAAATGGGGGATATGGCTAAAGATGACTGGGGTGGCCAAGCCAGGCCTTTCTGAGGAGATAACAGTGACAGAGTCTGGAAGGCTGCAGAGGTCAACAGGGCCCAGCTTGAGGCAAGACTGAATTGGTTGGGCAGTCTCGCCCTACCAGGCCTCCTGCCTTTATGCCTTTCCCCCTGTCTGCATCCCTTTCCCAGCTCAAAATGCCCCATCCCCAGCAGGCAGTCCCCAACCCACTCTCACCCCTGCTGCTTCCCAAGGACTCTAATCTTTAGCTATATTTACAGAGATAAGGCTGAGGCTCTGGGCTTCCTAGCCAGACCTCCTCCAGGGCCCAATTCCTCCAATCAGCTGCCTGGAGAGGACCCAGGCTCAGGAGTAGACACTGCCCAGGGCTGGTTTCCTCTGGTCCCCAGTTCTGGCCCCCTGACCTGGGCTCAGCCACCACACTGGCCTTGCCAGGTTCATTCCAACCTCAAGGCTTTTGCATAAGCTGCGCCTCCTGCCTGGAGTGCCCTGTCCCCAGATAACCACATGACTGGTTCCTTATCTTCAAACCTGCTCTCATATGTCACCTCTTCAGAGAGCCCTCCCTGGCCACCCCTCATCCCCCCACAGCCAAAGTCCCTACTACACACACCCGCATCCCATCACACTATTTCTTATACCATTTTATTGAGCTGTTTCCTTGTTTATCATCTGTCTTCCCCATATTTCATCCACTTCCCAGGGCAGAGACCCAGGCTTTCCCCCACCATGTTCCCAGCTGTCACTCAAGCTGTCTGAAGAATTGAAGGATGCATAACAAATGGAATAAAAATAATTCCCAACCCAGAGGATGGCTTCTGTGAGAGTGGGAGGAGGCTCACTGAGCCTTTGAGTGCCACCAAGCACAGACCTCAGGCCATCCCTCACTCTCTGGTTGACTTGAGACACACAATCTGTTTGGAAAATAACTTGGCCACAGGAATCAATGGTCATAAAAGCACTCCCACCAGGGAGCCATGAATTCCAGCCCCTAGCTCTCCAATATGGAACCATTAACCCCACATGGGTACTCATTAAAATTAAATGAATTGATTAAAAATCAATAAAATTTGCCCTTACTGGTGTGACTCAGTGGACTGAGTGGCAGCCTGTGAACCAAAGGGTTGCTGATTTGATTCCCAGTCAGGGCACATGCCTAGGTTGCGGGCCAGGTCCCCAGTGAGGGGCATGCAAGAGGCAACCACACACTGATGTTTCTCTCCCTCTCTTTCCCCCTTCCTCTCTCTCTAAAAATAAATAAGTAAAATCTTTTAAAAAGTCAATAAAATTTTTAATTTAGTTCTTCAGTTATAATGGTCTCAAGTGCTCAAGAGCCACGTGGAACTGGTGGCTCCCATATTGAATGGCGTAGATGGAGAACATGTCCATCAACTGGAAAGTCCCAGAAGCACCAGGCTACACAGTGAGTTCCACCAAGAAAGGCATCTGTGTCTGTTTTTTCCCTGTTGTGTCCCCAGTGCCCAACTCCGGACTTAGCATTCAGTAAATGTTCAATAAGTGTTGATGGAAGAAGAGAAGGAAGGAAGGGAGGGAGGAATTCTCCTTCTAAAGATCTGAGAAAACAATATGAGAGACAGCAGGCCTGGCTGGTGCAGCTCAGTGGATTGAGCGCCAGCCTGCGAACCAAAGAGTCGCCGGTTCGATTCCTAGCCAAGGCACGTGCCTGGGTTACAGGCCAGGTCTCCAGTTGGGGGCCATGAGAGAGGCAACCACACACTGATGTTTCTCTCCCTCTCTTTCTCCTTCCTTTCTCCTCTGTCTAAAATAAATAAATAAAATCTTAAAAATCAATAAATAAACACCATGGAGATGGTCACTCTCTGCCTTGGCCCATCTGCGATGCTCTCAGGAAATCCCCAGGGCTGACCCACTGCTTGCACACTCAGTCCTCTCTTGTTGGACACAGAGGTCGATTCCCTCTCTGGCCAGAACAGAAACAGCATGTGAGATTTTCACCCTGAGGGCAGAGACCTTTGGGTGGGGGGAGGCACCGAGGAATGGATGATTCCTGGAAGAAGAGGCTTCTAATGAGAAGGTCCACCCAACTGCATCCAGGAAACAAAGTGGCCATAGGTTCCTCCCAACTCCGCCCCGAGAAAAACACACCCCAACGGGAACAGGAGTGACGTGGGAGTATGAGAAGACGGGAGAGTTTTTCTCTTCTTCACGCTTTGACATCTTCTGAGTTTGTTCTGGTTTTTCTTGGCAGAGGATGTGTTGCAGTGCTATGATCAGGCAGAGGCTGAAATAAAGTTAGACTGGCTGTTAAACATTGTGCTTATGCTTCTTGGTAGGTGCCCAAAAGAATTAAAAGCAGGGACTCAAACAGGGACTTGGACTTGATTATTTGTAGCAGCGTGATTCACAGTAGCCGGACGGATGAATGGATAAGCAAAATCTGGTCCATCCACATGGTGGAATAGTATTGAGCCTTAAAAAGGACAGGCACATTCTGACCCCTGTGACAACATGGATGAACTTTCTTTTTAAGCACTGATTTTTAACATGTTTTATTTATTAATTTGAGAGAGAGAGGAAAGGAGACGGGGAGAGGGAGAGAGAAAGAAACATCGGTTTGTTGTTCCACTTATTGATGTGTTCATTGGTTGATTCTTGTACATCCCTGACTGGGAATCAAACTGGGAACTTTCAGGGTGATACTCTAACCACCTGAGCTATCTGGCCAGGGATATGTGCATGAATCTTGAGGACATTAGGCTGAGTGACATAAGCCAGACACAGAAGGACAAATACTGTGTGATTCCGCTCATGGGAGATCCCTAAAGAAGTCAGATCCAGAGAGACAGAAAGTGGGTGGTCAGAGCCAGGGGATAGGGATCTAGTGTTTAACAAGGATGGACTTTCAGATTGGGAAGGTTCTGTACACGAGGAAGTTCCGGACATGAGGAAGTTCCGGATACAAGGAAGTTCTGGACATGAGGAAGTTCTGGAAATGGATGGTGGGGATAGTTGCCCAGTTTGTGAGTGTACTTAATGCCAACAAGTTGTACACTTACAATGATTAAGATGGTAAATTTGATTTTTTAAATGTTTATTTATTTTTTAAGACTTTATTTATTTATTTTTAGACAGAGGGAGAGGGACAGGGAAAGAGAAGGAGAGAAACTTCAATGTGTGGTTGCCTCTTGCATGCCCCCTACTGAGGACCTGGCCCACGACCTAGGCATGTGCCCTGAGTGGGAATCTAACCAGTGGCCCTTTAGTTCGCAGTTCAGTGCTCAATCCACTGAGCCACACCAGCCAGGGCATAAATGTTTATTTATTGATTTGAGAAAGAGAGAGGAAGGGAGGGGGGAGAGAGAGAGACATCAATTTGTTGTTCCACTTATTCATGCACTCACTGGTTGATTTGTTTATGTGCCCTCACTGGGGATCAAACCCACAAATTTGTGGTATCAGGTTGATGCACTTACCAACTGAGCTACCCAGCCAGGGCAAGATGGTAAATTTTATGTTATGTATATTTCACCATAATAAAGTAAATAAAGTTCATAAAACCATGAGGTGGGGGAGAGCCCCAGGTGCTTGGAGAAGTGACAGCTTCATGGGCTGAGACCTGTGCAGTCACCCAGGGCTTTGACCTCAAAAGGGTCCCACCCATGACTTACTGCCCTGTGGCTGCTGTCTTGAAATTCCTAATAATTTTTAACAAGGGGTCCTGTATTTTCATTTCAAACTGGAACCTGCAAATTATGTGGCTTGTCTTGGTTTGGGGAAAGGACGGAGAGGCCCGAGGTCATGGCCTGGGACCCTGGGGCTGGTGGAGAAGCACCCCAACATGCAAGTTGTCTGCCCCACCCGAAGGGGAGAGAGTGAGACCTAGTCAGGAAGTGGGCTCCTGACACAGTCAGGAAGGAAGTGTGTGTGTGTGGGCTCCTAAAATAGCAGCAGTTGCTAGCTGATTGGGTAGGGGGTGGGGATGGGAGGTTGGACAGGAATGAGCCAGGCCCAGGAGGCATGGGGGCTTTCCTAAAGAATCCCCTTGCCCAAGCTAGGCCCTCTTCTATCTACACAGCCAGAGATAATGTTTAAAATATTAACTTCCAACTTACAGACTACCATGTGCAAAAATCTTATTTGCACAACTTAATTAAACTGCACGCATACGGATAAAAGCAGGGGTGCAAGACAAAGTCCAGTGAACGCTGAGGGCTGGGGGCAGGGATGAATAGGCAGAGCACAAAAGATTTTTAGGGCAGTGAAAATGCTCTGCCTGATACTATAATGATGGACACATGTCATTACATATTTGTTCAAACCCGTAGAACATACGACACTAAGAGTGAACCTCCCCCACGTAAACTGTGGATGTTAGATGACAATGACGGGTCAGTGTAGGCGCATCCTTGAAACTAATGTCCCCCTCTGGTTGGGCAACGTTGATAACAGGGGAGGCTGTGTTGGAGCAGGGATATATGGGAAATCTCTGTAGCTTCCTCTCAATTTGCTGTGAACTTAAAACTGCTAAAAAAAAAAGGCATTTAAAAAATTACACACACATATATACAAGCCTCTGGATTGTAATCCACTTCCATTCCCAACCTCACGCCAGAAGCTCCCTCCTATCCTGTCCTAGTGCCTTCCCTCCAGAGGTCGCTACTAGCGGACTTCTATCACTGTTGATTCATTTTACTTTCTGTAAATAAAATCATACAGTGTGCTCACGTTTGTGTTGGCTACTTTCACTCCACATCGGGTTCATGTGTGTTGCAGTCATTCATCTTTTTCACTGCTGCATTGTATTCCATTGTGTAACCGTACCACTTTTCTTGATGCATTCTCCTGCAAGTGGACAATTGGGTTGTTTACAGTTCGGGGCTATTATGAACAAAGTTGTGGCGAACATCCATACATCTTTTACTGGACACAAATACTTATTCCACTGGGTGCTGTATTAGTTTGCTGGGGTTGGCATAGCACAGTTGGATAGGTGGGGTGGCTTAAACAACAATCATTGGTTTCTTCTGGTGCTAGAGGCTGGAAGTTTGAGATCAAGGTTTCAGCAGGGCTGGTTTTCCCGGAGTTCTCTCTCCTTGGTGTGTAGATAGCCATCTTCTCCCTGTGTTTCACATGGTCTTCCTTCCATACAAGAGTATATTCTAATCTCCTCTTCTTTTTTAAAAAAGATATTTTATTTATTTACTTTTACAGCAAGGAGAAGGGAGGGGAAAAAAGAGGGAGAGAAACATCAATGTGTGGTTGCCTCTTGCCTGCCCTCTATGGGGACCTGGCCGGCAACCCAGGCATGTGCCCTGACTGGGAATCAAACCGGTAACCTTCTGGTTCACTGGGCGGTGCTCATTCCACTGAGCTACACCAGCCAGGGCTGATCTCCTCTTCTTGTAAGGACACTGGTCATGTTGGATTAAGACCCAAAGCAATGATTTCATTTTGTTTTAATCACCACTTTAAAGACTCTGTCTTCCAACACAGTCACGTCCTGAGGTCCTAACAGTTAGGGCTTCAGTGTTTGACTTGTGGAGCACACAACCCAGTCCACAACAGGTGCTTATCCTTTCAGGAGCTGATTAGCTGGCTCATAGAATAAGCATGAGTTTAGCTTTAGTGGAAACTGCCAAAAGGTTTCTCAAGTGGCTGAGTTCTCTGGCTTCATCTCCTCCATGTGCCCCAGTGCTCCCCAAAATTTACCCTGTGGGATCTTCCTGGTTTGCATATGCCCAGCCAGGGCCTGCCTCAGGACCTTTGCACGGGCTGTTCCTTGTGCCTGGAACACTCTTCCCTCAGAAAACCTCTCATCACTCAGGGTTCAGGGAAAGTGTCACCTCTGCGGAGATGTCTTCTTTGACCACTCCATTTACCACAGCCACTCTGTCACCATGCATTCCACTGGAAATGATCTCTGTTTTATTTTACTTGGTGCATAGGAAGCATGCGATAATGATCAGCTCCTCAACACCCAAGCCGTGAGGGAAATGGCGACCAAAACCACAGTGCACAGTGCTTCATCCCCACTAGAGGCAGTACTCGAAAAGACAGGTAGTGACAAGTGCTGGGGAGGGTGTGCAGACATCAAAACCCTCACATGAGGTAAGGGGCAGTGTAAGGGGCAGCTTCTTTTGCAAACGGTGTAGCACCTCCTCAGAAGGTTAAACACAGAGTCACCATCTGGTCCAACGAGACCCTTGCCGAAGGTCCCACACTATGGTTAGTATACCTGTTTGGCTCTAGGACAGGATTTCTGTCCCTTGGCACTACTGACACTTAGGGTGGATGATTCATGGTTGTGGGGCCATCCTGGGAACTGTGGAGGGTTGAGCAGCATCCTTGGACCCCATCCACTCACTGCCGGGAGCACCCCCAGTCACGACAACCACAGATGTCCCCAGACATTGTAAATGTGGGGGAACAAAGTCACTGCTACCCCCAGGGCCTGGTCCTTAAACTTGAGCATGCACTAGAATCTCCTGAGGGCCAGATCAAGCCCCGAGTTTCTGATAAAGTAGGTTTGGGGTTAGGCCCAAGAATTTGCATTCCTAAAGGACCCCAGGAGGTCCTGGAGCACGCTTGGAGCCCCACTGCTGATGCACCGCCCCTGCCACGCAGGACCTGCAGCCTGGCTCTGGTCTCTCTGTCGCGGAGGGGCCAGGGGCAGTGGCTGTGGCTGTTTTGGGAAGCACTCAACGAAAGCTGCCTATGCTGCCTGAAGCCGAGAGTTTGTCCATTCCGCCTTTTGCCGGTAGGTGGCAGCAGTGACTGCTTGATATTTGGAGGGTCCAGGAAGAAAGGTGGCAGGTCTGGGGAGCGAGGGATGCCTGGGCAATTCCATTTGTCTTGCCAAAATGGTAGTAACAACAACACTGTCTGTTCACATGCACTGGGCGCTCATCTGGGCCAGGCAGTAGGGATCCACAGTGAACAAAATTTCTAGCCCTCGTAGAGGAGACATTCTAGATAAATATCCCCACGTAATAATAAGTAGTGGGAAAACAGTAAAATAAAGAGTGGGCCAGGAGAGAACAGGACTACTGGAAACAGGGGCTCCCCTCACACCTCAGTCCCACGTGGCCAGTGGTCAGGGCTTTAGGGAGAATTTGCTTCGAAACTGTGTGCCTGGTGGGGTGCACTTCTAGCCCCCCGCCCGTGAAGGCTGCGGCACTTACACTGACTTGTGGTGAGGATTCATTGAAATGATGTAAAGTGTTTAGAACCAAAATCATGTCTGGTTCCAAATAAGTACTCAGTAAATATTAACCATTATCAATTAGCAATAATGACTATTACCATTATTGCATTATATCATTACATCATTAGTGTCAGCCTCTAAAACCTGGGGAAGCACAGGACTTGTTTGATTAGTATCATGTTCAAAAAAGTTAAAGGGCTCTGAGCAAAGAGGTTGTGTTATTTATTTATTTATTTTTGGAGAGAGGAAGGGAATGAGAAAGAGGGAAACATTAATGTGTGGTTGCCTCTCATGCACCCCACACTGGGGACCTGGCCCACAACCCACACATGTGCCCTGCACTGGAATCGAACTGGTGACCCTGGGATTTGCAGGCCTGCGCTCAGCCCACTGAGCCACACCAGACAGGAGAAGAGGTTGGGATTTAAAATTTGGCGTCACTTGAGTTTGCTTTTTGGTGTTTTCAGGCCAAGGGAAGCGACCAGTGGTCAGTGGCTGGTGAATTCCATGTGTGTGTGCATGTGTGTGCGTGATGGGGTCCTGGAGCCCTCTAAGAATCTGGGCAGGTAGGCAGAAATTCACTTGTCAAGAGATCTGCTGGGGGCAGCAAGGGTTCTATAACCTCCAGGAAACAGGAGATGGGATTTTCCGGTCCTTTTCAACGTCCAGCAGGCTTTGATTGGCCTTGCTGGATATTTAAAGGAAGTCCCTTCACCTCACCCCTTTTCTGGAAGGAGTTTGGCCTGAGGATCACCACAGAAGTGGGAAACACCATAGGTCCCCATGACTGCCCCTTGCAACCTCAGAAAGTCAGCAGGATGATAAACTGGGTAAATACAGGCCACACAACTTGGGAGGAACGTGGAGCTCAGGGAGGCTCGTAGGGAAGCCCCTTACCTCCCACGGATTCATTTCTTGACGGCCTTGCAGACTTGGACAAGCTTATGGCCATTCAGCCAGTCAGCAGCTGACCCAGGCTTCTGACTGACTCCAGGGCACTTCCTGCTGTCATTAAGCTTACAGTTGGGGAACCAATTCCACATTTTTTTCAACCTTTCAGTGTTGGACAGGAACCTGTTGCCATGAGTTTTAAGGGTCATGTTATGTGTGAAAGGTGCTGGATGATGAACCTCAAAACCAAAGGGACTTTATTAGTTGAAGCTCGTGGTCTATAAAGGACTGAAATCATGACTCAAATTAGTTTAAGTCAAAAAAGGAATAAATTATGCAACACCCACCCCCCACCCCCCCGCCCCAGGAAAGCTCAAAGGTACCTGATTCAGGCATGGCTGGATCCAGGTTCTTCAATGTTGTCAAAGCATGGACTGCTTTTTCTCTTTGGGATCTGCTCTCTTCTGTTTTGGTTTCATTCACAGACGATTTCCACTGCTAGGTGGCAAAAATGACTCCTGGTATCTCCGGGCTTACACCCAACTCTGCTTGTATCTCAAAGCCCCAGGGATGATTCTCATTGGTCTCACTTGAGTCTCATGTCTATTTCTGAACCAGTCACTATGGCCAGGGGGAGGAAAATGTTCTGATTGATGGGGCTGAGTTGGCTGTGGAGTCCTGGTACTTGAACTGAGAGTGGGGGAGGGACAATCTCCCACAAAAAAAACTGGGATGCCAGTTCCAGAGCGGTAGCTGGGTGCTGAGTGGGCAGAATGCAGATGCTACTATAGCGGAGCTTCCACTTTAGGGGTTGCCAATACATTTCCATTTCCACCCAATCTGAGTCCTGGGAACATAAGCTCAGGTGGTTCCCTCACCTCTTCCTGGTCAGGGACCAAAGCTGAATAATATTCCACTGTGTGATGAACCAGATTTTGTGCATTCACTCATCTGTTGAGGAATATATAAATTTTTCTACCCTTTGGCTATTGTGGAGAATGCTGCTGTGAACATGGGTGTACAAATAGCTATGAGTGCTTGCTTTCAATTCTCTTGTGTACACGCTGTACTTAGTGTGGAACTGCTGGGTCACGGAGTAATTGTGTTTAACTTTTTGAAGAACTACCAAACTATTTTCAAAGGCAGCTGCACAATTTTACATCCCTACCTATATGTCGTTTTGCATTTTGAGAAATTAAAAACTGGCAGAAAATTACATTGATGAGATTCATTTGGGGAGGGGGGGTAATTCATTTTTTATATGCACAAAATTTAGGCATTAAAAAAAAGATTTTATCTATTCATTTTTAGAGAAAGGAGAAAGGAGGAAGAAAGAGAGAGAGAGAGAAACATGACTGTGAGAGAGAAACATTGTACCTTCCCCGACCAGGGACCAAATCAGCAACCCAGGTATGTGCCCTGACCAGGGAATCCAACGGGGTAAACCATTGGCTTTATGGGTCAACGCCCAATCAACTGAGCCACACCTGTCAGGGCTAGGCATTGGTTTTAATGACATGCCAATCAGAGATCACGGTCAATTTTTTTTTTAACTAATCAGCAAACATGGGTCCTTTTAGACCTGGATTTTTCTCTTTTCTTGGCAATAGGGTTAAACCAGGGTTTTCCGGCCTTTGCACTGTGGGCATTTGGGGCCGATTCTGTTTGTGGCAAGCGTCCTGTGTACTGTAGGGTGTTGAATGGCATCCCTGGCATCCAGGTTTTGATGCCATTCGATGCTAGGTGCACCTCCCAGTCACGACAATCACAAATGTCCCAGACACATCGCCCAGTGCCCCTTTGGGGTGGGGTGGGACAACTGCCCCTGGTTGAAAAAATCACTGGTTTAAACCTGTTTAACTAGAATCAATAACTAGATTTGCTCATAAAATGAGCATGGCTTGTCCAGGAGAGTCAAGAGGTCCCCTTCGCCCACTATACAGATGGCAAAACTGAGGCCAGGAGTCGGCCAAAGACGCAGACCAGAATTGGAAGCTGATTCCATCCAGTGGGGCAGCTCCTGAAGAACTACGTGGCAACAGCAAACTGGGCTCGGTGAGTGACTGCAACCGGTGTCGTGTGCTCCTTTCACTCAGTGTCCTACTCCGCTGATTTCCGAAAAGGCCGACTTCTCCCCGCCCGCTTGGGTCTCGAACCCACAACTCAGCTCACGCCTGAGCTCCTGCGGATCGCCGGACGAGAGTCCCGGGACTCGATAGGGGCGGGGCGGAGCGAGCGGAGGTGGCCGCGGGCGGCCCTGTGGGGATTGTAGTTTCGACCCCGCCTCCCCATGGCGCCGACCCCGCCCCTGAAACTACGCTCCCGTCGTGCTCCGCGGTGCCAGGCGGAGGCTAAGCCTTAGGAAAGCGCAGCGCTCACGCCTTGCTCCTCAGGTAAGCGCGGGGCCTCCGGGTCTCGGACACTCGTGCCCCAGGCTTCCGGAGAGGGCGGGCTGGGGAGGCCACGTGGGTCCCGGCTTCGGGTGGCGCTGGCCGCGCAGGGGCAAAAAGGCAGCCAGTCCGGGATGGCACGCGCTTCGGGCAATGTGGGGAGCGTCGCGCGTGCGCCGGGCTCCGGGGCTTGGCTCTCTTCGCCCATCGCCCTTTTGCGCGTGCGTGCGTGCGTGCGCCCCTGAGGCGCGGCCTTGAGACCCCGTGCGTCCAGCGGCTCCGGGCGCGCCCTGCCCTCCAGTGATCAGGACCAGCCCTCTGCCTCCGGGCTGGTTGACCATCTTCTTCCGCGTCTTAAGCAAAGGTCCGTAATCTTTCCTGTGTCCTGAACATCGATGATTCTTTTTCTGGTACTTATGGGAAGTGTTAGTTTTCAAGGCCATTTCAAAAAAAAATCCTCACCCAAGGGTATGTTTATTGATTTGAGAGAGGAACATGAATGTGAGAAAAAAACGAGCCTGTCCCCGCTCACCCGTAGGTGCCCAAACGGGGATGGAACCTCCAACGTAGGTATGTGCCCTGACCTGGGATCTAGCCTGTATCTTTTGGTGTATGGAGGATGCTCCAGTCAAGCCACCTGGCCAGGGCTCTAGAGCTTTTTCTGATCTCAACCCAAATAAGAGGTCTCTTCCCACACCCCACAAGCCCAAGATTCTCGAACTTTCGTGCAAGAAGGCCCACTTGTAAAGTACCACGTCCGGCAAATGAACACTCGGGATACCCAGTAGAGTTCGAATTCCACAAACAATGAATGCCTTTGTTTTAGTATGTGTGTCCCAAAGATTGCATGGGGCACAGTTACACTAAAAAACTCTCCCTCCTCTGGAACTGGAATTTAACAGGGTGTCCTATGTGTTATCTGGCGACTGCACTCCCTCTGGGAGCTTGTTAGAATTGCAGATTGTGGCCCCTCCCCTTTCTGGGGCCAGGTCCTAGGAAATGCATTTAAAACTGGGTGCATTTGAGGCTTCAGCACTGGCTGTTCCTTCCGCTCAGGTCTTCCTACCCTGCTTTGCTTGTCTTCCAGGCCCTGCTGTGGGTCGCTGCCTCTGAAGAGGTGAATTTTCCCACTTTCTGCCCCTGCGTGCCTGTGTGGTGGTGATGGATTCCCTCTCACAGAGAGGGAAGCTGCAGCGGGGGTGAGGACAGGGCCAGGCTCTGGCCTTCCTAATCCAAAGGATAAAATAAGTCCTCCTGCTTGAGGTTTACATTGTCGCCTGCAGAGCCTGACTCAGCTCACTCAATAAGCATCATTTCCTGTGTCCCTCCCGGAGCCAGGGTCCACTCCTGCTGGGACCCAGGCCCACTGTCCCCCTGCCCCCCAACCTCGCAGAATGCCTCTGCCCAATGTCCCAGGAATTCCAGCACACACGTGTTTTCCGGTTTCATGCCATTGGAGGGTAGTCTTAAGCGGCTGAGAGGGCTTGCAATTAGGGGTCTATCTCTCTGGTCCCCCAGACCCTCCAGGGACTGTCAGTGCAGTTGAGCCTCTGGCCCTGGACAGTCGGTGCCCAGGGCAGAGGCACCGCCACCATAAATGTAACCAGGTCATCTGAAGAGGCTGTGGCTGCCCCCTGGAGACCAGAGCACAGGCGTTTTTAGAAGGCAGCTAAAGGTGCAGGCAGAGGAGATGGGCACACTCAGGGAAGGGACTGAGCTAGGCAGGACCACAGAGTGCTGGGCGGGGTGGGGGTGAGGGCAGACAGGTGGGTCACAGGGGCAGTCAGGGTGCCTGGGGCTTGGGGCTTCGAGGATGAAAAGAGGAACCCCAGGGCAGCAGCTGCCTCCCACCGTGCTTCAGTCCCTCGATGTGTTTTAGCAAAAATGTTTGCGCACTTTCAGTTCACATGTGGACTGGCGCTCCCTGGGGGGTTTTGGGGGTGGGGGCTCGGGTGAATCACCTTCTGTGAAACCTGTTTATTTCTCATTTGTAGAGCGGGCTCGGGACCCCTGTCTTGCAGAGGAACTCGAAATGCAGAGTCAGTTAGCTGGTGAACACCAGCCACGTGCCCTGGTCAAGGCCCTCCCCTCAGGGAGCCTGGTCTTGTCCTGTAGAAAGGGAACAGTCCCGGGTTCTCCCTCCCAGGTTGTGGGGAGGGGTTGAGGAGCCCACTCATGGAGGTGTGAGGACACGTGGTGTTACGGCAGCTGTCACCCGAGGCAGACCTTGTCTGGGGTCTGCTGACCTAGTGACTGCCAGGTGTCCTTCCCCCTCCCCGTTTTGTTTCACAGCAGCTTTACTGAGATGTAGTTCACACTTTAAAGTGTGTTTTAGTGGTTTTTAGTATAGTCACAGGGTTGTGGAAATGTCATCACTATCTAACTCCAGAACATTCTATCACCCCAAAAAGAAACCTCTCCACATTAGCAGTCACCCCACCCCCGCTTTCCCAGTCCCTGTCAACCACTAACCCACTTGCTGTCTCTATGGATGTGCCTGTTCTGGACATGCCACGTAAGTGGAATCACACTGTGGCTTTTGTGTCTGGCTTCTCTCACTGAGCACCATGTGTTCAAAGGTCCGTCTGTGCTGTGGTGAGTGTCAGTGCCTCGCTTCTTTTCATGGCTGAGTAGTGCTCCAGTGTGTGCATGGACCACACTGTGTTTATCTATTATCTGTTGATGGACACGGATTTCCACCTTTCGGCTGCTGTGAACATGTGTGTACAGGTTTCTGTGTGGATGTGGGTTTTCTGTTTTTCTGGGCTCATACCTAGGAGTGGAGGGGAATTGCTAGGTCAGATGGTGATCATCCTGTGGTATTTATCCGTTCTCCTCAGAAGTTGGCCAAGCCAGACGTGTCCCAAAGGCAGCCTCCTTTATGTCTCTTGTTTTGCTCAGACAGAGGTTGAACTTGGAGGAACAAGTAAGGCTGTGTCTGTCTTTTTCTTGCAGATAGTGCGTGAGTTTTTGTGGCCCAGAGCAGGCCATATAGGGCGTGGGGTCCTGGGCATGGTGTGCACTGGGAGCAGATTTAGAGTTGGCACTGTGGGCTCTTCTGTGGCCCCATCTAGCGCAGGCATTATGGACACATGAGGGTCACCCGTCAGGCGTTCCACTTCTCATGGCTGCCATTGGCATCCTGGTTCACTACGTTTGTCAAACTCGTATTGCGAGCTTGGGATGCATTGTGGTGCGTGAGGACCTCACATGCCCTGTGAAGGGCCTGGCTGATAAGTAAACGGGGCCCGTGGGGCCAAGGACTAAACTGCAGGGCATATCACGCACAGGAAAAGCCTGCAGTTGTAAAATGATTTCAGTATTTCCTCTCCACGGGAGAGGCAGGAGGGGCTGGTCTACTCCAAGTAGCTGGCTGGGCAGCATGTTCTGGGTGGGCAGTGGCGCCTGAGCTACTTTGGAATCCAGTTGAGATTATCTTTGGTTTATCTCTAAAGTTCTCCAAGGCAGCTCTGACCAATAGGAATAGAATATGAGGCACGTATATAAAGTCACGTTTTTTAGAAGCCGTGCTTTTAGAAAGTACAAAGTGTAGCCGGTGCAGTTAGTTTTAATAGTGTATTGAAGTTAACCTGAAACGTGAAGTGTTATCATTTCAACATGTAGCTGATAAAAAAAAGTAACGAAATAGTTCATGTCCTTTCTTTCACATTAAGCCTCTGAGGTTCAGTGTGTATTTTCGCTCACTGCACCTCAAATTAAAAGAGGAAAAAGTCAATGGCGGTTTAAGCTCTGCAGACCGAGAGCTGGTAGGACTAAGTGAGAGCATGACCAGTGATGCGTTTCGCTCAGGCTGGAGCACTTGGACGAGCCTCAGATTCGGCACACTCCTGGGACGGACTCCTCGGCTCACCCAGGCCTCCTGTGGCTGACAGATGATGCTCTGCTCCGATCTCTGTCTCCCACAGTCGAAGCCCTGCCAAGGATGGACCCCCTGGGTGCCATGGAGCAGTGTGAGGACAAGAAGGCCGGGAGCCCACATCCAGAGCCAGCTCTGTGGCAAGCCCTTCCTGTCCTGTCTGAGCAGCAGTCCAGGGATGTGGAGCTGGTGCTGGCCTATGCTGCGCCCATCCTCGACAAGCGCCAGACCTCGAGACTCCTCAAGGAAGTGTCAGCTGTCTATCCGCTGCCTGCCCAGCCTCACCTCAAAAGGGTTCGGCCAAGCCATGATGCCAGCCATCCACACGCGCTGGAGATACTGCTGTGCTTGGCAGGGCCAGCTGCAGGCACGCGGTCTCTGGCTGAGCTCCTCCCGTGGCCGGCAGTGGACCCCTGTGGCCTGGGGCAGCCCTTCCTGGTGCCCGTGCCCGCCTGGCCGCCCCTCACCAGAGACCAGTTTGAGGAGGCGCGAGCCCACTGGCCCACATCCTTCCACGAAGACAAGCATGTGACCCGTGCCCTGGCTGGGCAGCTTTTTTCGGCACAGGAGCAGGCTGAAATACAGGGCCACATGGAACGGGCTGTGCGGGTGGCACAACAGGCAGCTGCCAGGGGCCTAAGGGCTGTGGGGGCTGTGGTGGTGGACCCAGCCTCAGGACGGGTGCTGGCCACAGGCCACGACTGCAGCAGTGCAGCCAGCCCCCTGCTGCATGCCACCATGGTGTGCATTGACTTGGTGGCCCAGGGCCAGGGTCAAGGCACCTATGACCTCAGGCCTCACCCCGCCTGCTCATTTGCTCCAGCTGTCGCCCCTCTGGGTATCCAGACCATCTCTGTGCGCAAGATGGGTGAAGACATGGACGTGGAGGAGGATGGCCTCCCCTACGTGTGCACTGGCTACGACCTCTACATTACCCGTGAGCCCTGCGCCATGTGTGCCATGGCCCTGGTGCACTCCCGAGTGCAGCGAGTCTTCTATGGGGCACCCTCACCCGACGGCGCCCTGGGCACCCGTTTCCGCATCCACGCGCGGCATGACCTCAACCACCGTTTCCAGGTGTTCCACGGCGTGCTGGAGGCCCAGTGCTGCCGGCTGGACCCTGACACATAGGCGCTGTGCTTGCTGGCTCCAGACTGTCCTCTGCTCTGCTAGCCTCGGCTTCTTTTAGATCCATGTGGGCTTTGGCTCCCTTATTGTCATCCAGGGGCTGCGATCCTGTTTGTGGATTTCAGGGACATGCCTCCCGGCCCTGGAGCCTGTGCCCACACCATACCCACCAGTGTGTAGGGCTGCATTTCTGCTAGACCAAGGTTTTCTCTGGGCTGGAGCTTAACAGGAGTCCAGTCAGACCTGTCACTGGGCACTCAGGCCTCCCTCCTTTGTCTGCCCTCACTCTGAGCCCATGGGTGCACTGGGGTTGTGTCCCCTTTGTCTCAAGTCTGACCCGTGAAAATAAACACAACCCCCAAACCAGGTTGGTGTCTGTTGACATTTGTGGGGCTGCTTCTGCCGAGGGCCTCAGTGTGCACTGGGAGAGGGAAGCTTCTGAATCCGCTATGAGCAGAGCCTTGCTCCAGTCCTGGCTCTGGAAGCGTGTGGCTGGCTAGGGTGTGTCTAGACTCAGTTGATGGAAAGGCTCCTTTGGGGTTGTCATTTCCCGTCCTTCTTAGGTGGCCAGAGGAGTCCCCAAAGACTGATTGCCACAGAGCAGCCAGCACTAGAACCAACTTGTGTTGGACTCCCAGCAGGCTGTTTGTCCACCAGCAACTGTGCACTGTCTGACCACAAAGGCACTGCAGGGTTTCCAGAATATTCCTGTCCCAAGCTGACCCTTAGGCCCCTGGGGATGCTCCTAGGCTGTGGGGACAGGGCAGGTGGGGGCCTCTAGCTGGGAGCCAGTGCAGTGGACGGTATGGGTGGGACATGAGCCGTCTTGCCCTGGCTGGCAGGGAGAGCCAGCCAGGCGAGGACGGAGGGTCTCAGTGAGAACATGGATTAGCCGAGGGATGGGCCCTGGGCAGCTCAGCACCGCTGGAACCTCTTTGCCTGGACTGTGGGTAAGAAACACACTCCCAGTGCCTGGCTCCGAGTACAACTCCTGGCCTCCTTTGGTGCAAAGTGTCCCCTGGACCTCCGCTTGGGTTGCAGTGGGGCCCTTGACCCTGCAAGGCTCATGGTGGCGAAAACTGCAGACCAGAGAGTCTGTGAACCTGGTCTTGGTGACCTGGAAGTCAGCACTGCAGCTGTAACGAGGCACTCACGGCTATCTGTGGGTGAAGGGCGAGGGAGAATGAGGTGGCTGGAGGGCAGTGCAGGGGGTCACCAGGTTCCCAGGAACGGCCTGGCTTCAGGCTGGCCTGTGGATGGCAGCAGGCTGCAGCCTGATCTCCCGCCATTGCAGATGCTGCCCAGGGGTCTCTGAGGTGAGGTGATGGTTAGGGTCACACGTTAGGGGTGGCCTTTCAGGTAACAGCCCAGATACCCCCGTGAACAGTCTGGAGGTTAGAACTCTATTCACTGCAGCTACATGGGCCTGCAGCTGGTGTTGGGGTCACCTGACAGCCATGGGGTCCCCCTGACTTTTGCTGTTTTCCCTCCAGGTAGCTGCAGGCTTCATCCTCACCGGGTCATCACAGCAGAAATGTCAGGTGAGTCTTTCCTGGGGGCCCCAGGGGTTTCTGTGTCTGTTCCTCTGGGAAGTGTCCCCAGGTGGTCAGACCAATTATGACCATTGCAGGCACCCACCTCACGTTCCTCCTTCCACAATGGCTGTTAGAGTCACCTCCCAGCACTGAGCAGATGACAGGGAGGTGCCTGGTTTCCACATGAGCTGTCAGCCAGCGTTCGGCCCAGCCAGGTCTTCTGCTGGGAATCGTTTTGTTGTTGACACCACGGATGGACCTCAAGGTTTGGTCACCTGGGTTCATGCCCGTACATGTAAGACGACACTGTCGTTTCCTCATGGAGGCTATGGTGAGCCCCCAGGGTGGCCTGCCTCATCCTGCTTGGAAATGGGCAGAGCAAACAAGTGAAGTTAGGTGGACCATGGTTAGCCCACTGGTGGCAGATCTGGGATTTGAACCCAGGCGTATGAGTTCTAAGTCAGTGCAGAATGTTTCACTGAGAAAACAAGATTTCAAGGGCCTCGAGATCCAGCTGGTGGTGGTCTGCCCCTTCCTGTCACTGTGTGTGCTGGCAGGACTGACTGCTGGAAACATCACCCCGTTCTTCCTGTGGGGCTGGGTGTCAGTCAGGAAAGGGGCAGGTGCCAAGGGCCGAGGGAGCGGCAGGACTTGGGGATGGGCGGCTGGGTGGGGACTCTTGTTGGGGTCTTGGTTGTCTGGCCGCAGGGCTTGGTCAGGGGTCATGAGTGGGGTTTGAGACCAGGCTGTATCCATGCTGGGGAGATTCCTCCGGGGCAGCTCACTAGGAGGGCAGAAGCCTGGAAGCCCTGCCTCTCATGGTCTTCTAGAGATACCCAGCAGGCAAACTCAGGGCTCTCCAGGCTTCCTGTGTTACTGGGTTGGCCAAAAAGTTCATTTAGTTTTTTCCATATGATGGCCTCTAGTAGTACTTAGCTGTCTTTTTCATTAGAAACAATTTTGTTAGATTGTATTGTGAGAGCTGTCATATCAGCATGCACTTTTTAAAAAACTTATCAAAATTGGTGAGTTTTTGTTTAGCCATTTTAATGTTGAAGATGGAAGAAGATGCATTTTCAGTGTATTATGTTTTATTATTTCAAGAAAGATGAAAATGCAACTGAAATGGAAAAAATATTTGTGCGATATGTGGAGAAGGTCCTGTGACTGATCAAACATGTCAGAAGTGGTTTGTGAAGTTTCTTGGTATTATTGACATTTTGGCCAAATAATTCTTTGCTCTGGGGCTGCCTTATGCATTGGAAGATGTTTAGCAGCACCCCTGGCCTCTACCCACTAGAAGCCAATAGTGGGAGATGGCTGACTTACTCAAAATATCCACATCAATAGTTATTGGTGAAAATGAAAAATGTGTCTTTTATTTTATGGAAAAAACTAAACAGACTTTTTAGCCAACCCAATACTTGGTAAATAAATGGCTGAGGCTTTTCAGTGGCCCACAAGATGTGGCTGTTCCCACCTTCTCCTTCCTCCAGCTCCTGGTTTTGCTGCTCTTAGACAGGTAGGAGCTCACCCCAGGGCTTTTGCACTGACAGCATCCTCTCCCAGAATCCACCAGGCTTTCCTCTTCACCTCCTCAAGTTTTTGTTCAAATGCCACCCTTTAGTGAGGCCCACCCTGACCCTGCTTTTAAGTCACAGCTAACTGACATCCCCAGCCTTGTCCCCGGTGGCCCCCACCTGCTCTGGTGGTTCCTCTTTACAGCACTCAGCATGTCTCAGCACACTGCACAGTTACCCATCTGTCACGGTGGTCGTTGGTCCCTCCGTGCAGGTGGAGCCCAAGGACAGGGCTCAATGTGTGTTGTCCTGCATCACCCTGGCAGGTGCTCAGAAACGTACCCATGGTGGCGGGGATGAGCAGAAGCGCACAGAGGCAGCAGGCAGCACTGACCTTGCCCTGTGGCTGGTCAGATCATGTCCATAAATAGACATGTTCGAGTCCTGACCTCTGTCCCTGGGACAGTGACCTCATTTGGAAGTAGGGTTTTTGCAGGTGTGCTTGTTAAAATGAGATCACACTGGAGTAAGGTGGCCTTAGTGCAATGACAGTTGTCCTTACAAGAAAAGGGAAATTTGGACACTGACACACAGAGGCCATGTCGCCATGGAGGCAGACACAGGGGTGATGTGGCCATAAGCCAAGGAGCCCCCAGAAGCTGGAAGAGGCGGGAAGGACCCTTTCCTGGAGCCTTGGGAGGGACCATGACCCTGAGACACCTTGATCCCAGGCCTCTGGCCTCCATATTATAAGAGGATAGGTCTGTTGTTTTAAATCTCCAGTGTGTGGCTGTTTGTTACAGGATGCTTATAAATTCCAAGTGCCAGAACCTTCCCTAGAGACACAGGTATTAACAGCATCCAGTCCTGCATATGAATCTGTGAGTTTCCTGTAATAGCTCCAAGAAATCACCACAAATGTAGTGACTTAAACAGGATTTGTCAGGAGTTTGTCACGGGCCTCATGGGGCTAAACCCTGGCATGGGCAGAGCTGGTTGTTCCTGACGCTCCGGGGAGAACCATTCCAGCCTTTCCAGCTTCTAGAGGCACCGCCTCCCTGGCTTGTGGCCTCTTTCTCCGTCTTTGCACCCAGGAGTGCAGCCTCTTCATCTCTGACTCTGACTCTCTGAAAGCTTCCTCTTAAGAGGACCCTGTAAGGACACCGAGCCCCACTGAGGAACCCAGGACCACTCCCATCCTAGGGGCTTTGACTTCAATCCATTTGCAAAGTCCCTCTGCCATGTGAGGCAACATGTGTACAGGTCCCAGGACCAGGATGGGGACATATTTACCTCGCTGCCCCCAGCCTGGTTTAGTCCCGTGGTGCTCTGTGTCCCCATAGAAAAGGAGAACAACTTCCCGCCACTGCCCAAGTTCATTCCTCTGAAGCCTTGTTTCTACCAGAACTTCTCCGACGAGATTCCCATTGAGCATCAGGTTCTAGTGAAGAGGATCTACCAGCTGTGGCTCTGTGAGTGGTGGGATGGGCTGCGGGGGTGCGGGTGGCTCCCTGACCGCTGCAGAGACCCAGGCCATGAAGCTGCCCTGTCCTTGGGCTGGAAGAGCCTGGGGTTTTTGTAGTAAATCTCCTTTCTCTTACAACTCAGTCCCGGAGGAGGCATGGTGTGGTGCATGGAGCAGATGGGGCCAGCCAGCTGGGCAGGATCCTCCGTCCCCCTGAGACTTCTCTGGCCCTTGAGCTTTGTGCAGTGGGGCAGAGGGTGTCCTGGTGCTTGTGCACTAAACCCTAGACCTCAGTTCAGCCTCCTTGCCTCTCCTCCCCAGTCTACTGTGCCACACTAGGGGTCAACTTCGTCGCCTGCCTGGCCTGGTGGATTGGTGGTGGCTTAGGAGCCAACTTCGGCCTGGCCCTGGTCTGGCTGCTGCTTTTCTCTCCCTGTAGCTACGTGTGCTGGTTTCGGCCTGCCTACAAGGCCTTCCGGTAAGTGGGGCCCTGGGATATTTGTGCTGGCAGTGGGCTCAAAACTGAGTAGCCAGGATGCCCCCAACCACGTGTGCCCATCTCTGTGTTGATTCCTGCACCTGGAACCTGCGCCTGCTCTGTACCTGTCACCCTAGCCCAGGTGCTCCTGGTCCTCCAGGAGCTGCTCCCAGGTCCTCCTTCTCTCGTCCAGTTTGAATGACAGCTTGTATCAGGGCCTGCGCACTATTACCCAGTTGTCCACAGACACCCGTTGTGTTGTGTCTTTTACTAACTCACGTTCCATACAACTCACCTAACACTGAAGCATTTTTAGAGGACTGAAGCATCCTCACAGGGCTGTATAACCATCACCTCCAATTCCAGAACATTCTCAATACCCCAGAAGAAGCCCTGTTCCCCTTAGCAGTCACCTGCATCTACTCCCCAGCTCCTGGCATCCACAAAATGAATCCACTTTCTGTCTCTGTGGATGTGCCTGTTCTGGACATGTCACATAAATGGAATCACACTCCGTGTGGCCTTTTGTGTCTGGCTCCTCTCACTGAGCGTCACGTCCAGCGTCCGTCCACGTTGTAGCGGGTGTCAGCGCCTCGCTCCTTTTCATGGCTGAGTGATGCTCCAGTGTTTATGGACACATTGTGTCTATCTACTCACCAGCTGATGGACACTTAGGTTGTGTCTACCTTTGGCCATTATGAATCCTGCTGCTGTAAACACTCGCCCCCAGCCAATGGAGATGTGTCCTATGTTTACCCCTACATGGTCCCTAAATCCCATGCTTAGGAAGCAGGAGGTCTCAGACTCCTTGCCAGTAAGGAACCCCTCAGTGCAGTGTCTTCTCAGAGGGGCAGTGTTTAGGCCCCTCACAGTCAGAGCTTGGTGTGAGCGTGTGTGCAGTAATTTGTACATGTAGGCACAGTTGTTGCTACTTGAAAAGGGGGGAACATTTTGTCTTTTACTGTCCGTGCTGCACATCCTCCTCTGGGTTGTTGTCACTGAGAGGCTGGGGCAGCTGTAATGGTTGTTCCTCTCCCTCTCCAGGTCCGACAGTTCCTTCAATTTCATGACATTTTTCTTTATCTTCGGAGCCCAGTTTGTCCTGACCGTTATTCAGGCTGTTGGCTTCTCGGGATGGGGTGCCTGGTAAGTCAGTGAACGTGGCCACGGTGATGCATGTTAACCCGGGAGAGAGTGTGTGTGTCAGTCCGTGAAGGCTGAGTGCTGTAACCTAGACCCCAGCTTCCGAAGGCTTCCTGCTCCTGTGAATGCTCCGAGGAGGTGCTGGGTTGTGGGGCGGGACGTCTGCCTCACCCTGGTACCCAGTGTCCGTGTGTGAAGGCTCCACCCATGCTGTGCTGTGAGTGTGTGGTCACCAGCCACGCTGGGCACAGGGGAGAGACCTGGGCGGAAGAGTGCGGAGAACAGGCACCCGTGACCCCACCGTCTAGAGAGATCTGGTCTTCTGTTTGCCCAGTCTTGGGGTATCATACAACATTTTTGTGGCTGCTGTAACAAATTATTCCCAACTTAGTGACTTATAATGAAACAAACTTCCCATTTCCAGTTCTAGGGAGTTCACCACAGATTTCATGGGGCTAAAGCCAGGTGTGGGCAGTGCTGGTCCTTCTGGAGTCTCCAGGGGAGAATTGTTTCCTCTAGAGGCCCCACATCCCTGGCTTGTGGCTCCTTCCTCTGTCTTCACAGCCAGCAGTGCAGCCTCTCCCATCTCTGACTGTCCTTTCTGCCTCCCTCTTGTGAAGACCCTGTAATGACACAGGGAATCCAGGGTCATCCCCATTTCAGGGCCTTAACCCCACCTGCAAAGTCTCTTTACCACGTAAGGTCACATGTCTGCAGTTCCCAGGACCAGGATATGGGCGCCATCAGGGCTGTTACAGACCACAGGTGGTGTCTTCAGCAACCAGTGTTGGGGAGGAGGCATCTGGGGTGGCTCTCTTCCCACGCATACTGCCTGGGAGTACCCAGATGTGCTTGGTCTCGTGGTTGATTTGTCTTCAAACATCCGGAGCTCATTCTGTCTGTGAAGTTATAATGTCCAACTCAAGAACTTTTGTGTGTGTCACATCCTTGAGTCTTGCTCTGCTTTTGCTGGTGTTTTCTGGGGCTTGTTTTGGGGTGCCTGGTGGCCATCATTTCCGTGGTTTTCCTCCCTGCCTTGTGTCCACTGGAAGAGCCACTGTGACCCATCCTCCTCAGCAGTGAGAAGTCATGCAGTCCAATTTGTACCTGGGGGCTCCTGTGGGTTCACACGGTCTCTTCAGCCCCCTCCTCCCAGCTCCTTCCTTACTGGCTGTTTCCTGCTATGTCTTCTGTCCTCCTCTGTACAGAGTCAAAATCATCTGCTTTTCACCTGAGGTCATTTCCAGAATGCATGTCCCTTACATCTTCCTGTTGTTGCTCCTTCTTACTCTGCATGGACCCTGAATACTGGCTTTCTTCTTGGCTGATGCCTTCTCTTATCTGGTTCTGGAGGGCTGGTGAGGTACTGCATCGGGGTCCCCTGGACCACTCCAGGTACAGGGGTTTGTGGCGAGGACCCCAGGACTCAGCAGACAGTTGGCCTCTTGCCTATGGTTTATACAGAGACAGGACAACAAAATGAGCCAAGGGAAAAGGTGTGTGGGCAAGTCGGGGTGGGGGGATCAGGTGCAAGCTTCCAGAGTCCTCTCCCAGTGGGGTTCCCCAAAAAGACATGTGACAGCAGGCAGATGTGATACCCAGGGTTCTTAACTGAATTGGTCATGTGGACCCTTCTCTGCCTGGCAGGTACAAGATCCTAGATTCCAGGAGGAGAGCAGGTGCTCAGCATGAACCATGTGTTTGCAGATATTTTAGAGCCAGGAAGCTGCCCATGTCAGGGAGGGTGCTGGGAGCCCCCAGAGTCCAGTTCTGGATGTCTGCCTATCATCCTGTTTTCCACTATGGTTAGTTTCCACCACAGTTACTGTTTTCCTCTAGAGATGAGCAGGGCTGGGGGTGGAGGATGGGGAGGAGTAAGTGCCAACCATCTGGAGACCTCAGGGAAGGGACAAAGTGTTTTTCTCTAACGTGAGATTAAGAAGAGGAAGCGAGTTTTGACAACGATGGTGGTGTTTATGCAGATGGGGTCTGACCACCTCTGTGTGTTGACTCTTCTGCTCCGTCTCCTAAAGGGGTGTTACAGCCCCCATTCTACAGAAGCGGAGACTGAGGCCCAGGATGGGAAGGGGAGGTAGGACACTGGTATCTGAGGCCCCATCACTTCTTTGAGTGTATGGCCAGCAGCCCTTCCTTGCTACCAATATTCCTGCGCTCAGACCTCTGGGCTCTGCAGAGGGGGCCTGGAGGACACTGCTTGGCCTTCTCTAGGCCTGGTGCCAGGAGTGCTAGGCAGGGAGCTGGGACCCCAAGGTTCTGCAGCTCCAGAAACCTGTACTCACTCCCTACCATGTCTCACCCTCCCTGTCCTCCTGGCTCTGGGTGGCTGGCAGTCCCAAAGCTCATCACCTGGGGGCGTGAGGACCTCAGCTTCCCACGGGGACTTCCTGATGGGGTGGGAGCAAGGATCTGTAGGGACAGTTCCCTGAGGAGACTTTCAGCTCATCCCCAAGCAGAAGGGATGCTCTCAGGAGTGCCCCGTCACAGTTACCCACTCAGCCAGTCCTGTGTGGTGCAGACCTCTCACTCTGCGCACACTCGTGGTCTGCTCTGCAAACACTTTTGCGAATCAGTGAAAGAGAAGTTGCTTTAGAAAATGTTAACATGTTATACATCAGTGTGATCATGATTCCATCTCACACCTGACTCCCACAGTTCCTTAAACTCAGGTGCTCAGAAGTGTGTATACTATTTCCTGTTCCTTTTTTTAAAAAAAAAAGATTTAATTATTTCTTTTCAGGGAGAGGGAGAGAAACATAAATGTGTGGTTACCTCTTGCATGGCCCCCACTGGGGACCCAGCCTGCAACCCAGGCATGTGCCTTGACTGGGAATCAAACCAGCAGCCCCTCGGTTAGCAGACTGGCACTCCATCCACTGAGCCACACCAGCTGGGGACTGTTCCTTTCCAAATAGCTGTTTAGCCCTGGCTTGTGTGGCTCAATGGATTAAGTGCCGGCCTGCAACCCAAAGGATCGCCGGTTTGATTCCCAATCAGGGCACATGCCTGGGTTGCGGGCCGGGTCCCCAGTAGGGGGCGCACAAGAGGCAAGCACACATTGATGTTTTTCTCTCTCCCCCCACCCCGCCCCGTCCTAAAAATAAGCAAATAAAGTCTAAAAGAAGTAAATAGCCTTTTAATCTTGGCTATTCTGAGGTTTACAGAAGATGGAGAGACAGGACAGAGGCTGCCATTCAGCTGTCACCCTGACACCTTTGCCTCTACCCAGACCACAGGCTCCATTTGCATTTCTGTAGCAAAAGCCCTTTTGCTATTCAGGAACCTTGTAGCATTTATTTAGTTGTCACTTTAGCAGTGGGTTCACGTCAGACCCAGGTGAGCGGTACCCGTTTCTGTGAGTTGGTATCTCTCTTGGGCTCTCCCTGATCTGCAGGCACTACTGTCCCATGCAGTGTCCCACAGTTGGGTTTTTTTGAGTAATAGCTTTATTGAGATATATTCCACGGACCAAAAATTCACCCTTTAGGTGGGTAAGTCAGTGTTTTTAGTACATCCACGGGGTTGTGCAATCATTACCTCACCTATTTCCAGAATGTTTCATAACCCCCACAAGGAAATCCTGGTCCCATCAGCAGTCACCCCATCCCTTCTCCCAGCCCCTAACAACCGTTAATGTAGTTTCTCTCCTTGCGGATTTGCCCGTTCTGGACATTTCACGTCAATGGAATCGCGCCCTGACTTGTGTGGCTCAGTTGGTTGGGCATCGTCCCGCAAAGGAAAAGGTCGCCGGTTCGATTTGTGCTTAGGACATGAGCCTGGGTTGCAGGCTTGGCCACCACTCAGGGCGCACGAGAGAGGCAACCGATCGATGCTTCTCTCTCTTTCTCCCTCCCTTCCCAGTCTCTAAAATGAATAAGTAAGTAAGTAAATTCATTTTAAAACATAGAATCACACACCTTTTGTGTCTGGCTCCTCTCACTGAGCACTGTGTGTTCAAGGTCACCCACGTTGTAGCGGGTGTCGGCGCTCGCTCCTTTCTGTGGCTGAGCGGTAGTCCGTGTGTGGGTGGGCCCCACTGTGCTTGTCTGCCCATCAACTGATAGACACTTGGGTGGTTTTGACTTTTTTGCTGTTAGTAGTGCTGCTGTGAAACTTGTGTATTTTTGTGGGGATATGTGTTTTTGTTTCTCCCAAATACCCAGGAATGGCATTTCTGGGTGACATGGGAACTGCTTTAATTGCAGGCTGCGTCCCCTGCTGTCCTTTCTCACGTTCTGTCTCCCTCTCCCTGGTTCTGTCCCCTCTAGCCCCTGGCTGAGTGGCTCTGGGGGAGCACCTGGCACCCCTGCCCTGTCCCTGCCCTCTCTGCCCAGGCCACTCTTCATCCTCCTGTTTCCCATGCTGCGTGTCTTGGCCTCTGGATACAATTGGGGTGCAGCAGGCTCACTCACTCATCCATTTATAGATGATTGAGGCCAGTTTGTCACCAGCTCTTCTGAGTGATGGTTATTCTGGGTTGTAAATGGGCTTGTTCTTAGGGAAGCTGGCAGTTGCCAGCTCACTCCTGGGTGAGTCTAGGAGGTGGTGCCTTGGAGCAGGGCCCCCATTCCACACTCCCAGCTGTTCACCCTCTCCAGAGACCACAATTCCTGGGCTGGGGCCCCCAACCTAGTCAGCCCCTTGTTCTAGGGCCCATCAGATCTGAGAGATCCCCAGCAAATGCAGTGCCTCCTGCCCTTCCAGGAGCCTGAGAGTGCTGCCTCCTCCCTACCCCGGGGGTGTCCAGCCACCCCACCTGGCCCAGCCCTAGTTGCCTGTCCACTTCACCCAGCACCTACCCGAGCTTTCCATTGCCTGGTTTTGCTCACACCCCTCAAAAGTACATACGAGTGTGTATAGAATGTTCCTCTTTCATTCACAGAGTGTGAGTGGGCACTGTGTTCACATGTGCCTGTAGTATACACATGTGCACACATGTATGTTTTCATAAACAGCCTCTAGAAGGATACATAGCAGGTAGATCACGTTGGCTCCCTGTGGGCTGGGGAGGGGGTTTGGCAGGAGAGAGACTGTGTGTTGTATATTAAGTTTCCTGAACCTTGAACCGTGTGGTTTTGCTGGTTAAGAAAAAAGCGTTCTCAAAAATACCATGTTTCTTGTCTCCCCCTCTAAGAGGCAAGCATGGATAAACAGATGGACGTTAATTCTTTTTTGTTTTTTTAAGATTTTATTTATTTATTTTTAGAGGGGAAGGAAGGGAGAAAGAGAGGCAAACATCAATGTGCGAGAGAAACATTGGTTGGTTGCCTCTTGCAAGCCCCCAGCTGGGGACCAGGCCCACAACCCAGGCATGTGCCTGGCTGGGAATTCAGCCAGTGACCCTTCAGTTCACAGGCCGGCGCTCAATCCACCGAGTCACACCAGCCAGGGCAGATGGACATTATTCTTTATGTGGGCCAAGGATGTGCTTGTTTCATAGGACCTTACTGTGCTAACTGACCTTCAACTTCCTTTCTTGCCTCATTTTTCTACCATCTCCTTAGTGTTCTGTTGAGTGGTTATAGCATAATTTATGTTCTTCTTGTTCCCAGCCAGTGGCCATGCAGTGTCTTCCCAGCTTTTCATTATTCCAAAAGGTTGCTGTAGCGTTAATTCTTAGAAGTAGAGTAGTTGGGGTAACTGAATCTTTGTGCTGATAAGGCCCCATTGATCTCCAAAAAGGGTATACACTACCACTAACAGAGTGGTATTTGTGTCTCTGTTTTCTTGAACACATGACCTTTGCCTGTGTGATGGTAGGGAATGATACTTATTCTAACTTGCACATCTTTATTGGTGGATTTGAGCACCATTTCGTGAGTTTGTTGGACCTTCAGTAGTCCTTGTGAGAATTGCCTTTTTTCTTGTTAGTTTGTCAGAGCGCTTTATGTATGGAGGGTAGTGGTCCATTGTCTGGCGCACATGCTAGCACCCACACTCTCTCTCCCCTCGCAGTGGTTGGTTGGCAGCGATTGGGTTCTTCCAGACCAGCGTTGGGGCCGCCGTGATCATGCTGCTCCCGGCCGTCATGTTCACAATGTCAGCCGCCATGATGGCCGTTGTGATCATGAAGGTAAGTCCTCTGAGCCCTGAGACGTCCAACTTCTTCTCACACGTCCTCTCACCTGGCCCCAGGGACTCATCCTGTTTCTATTTCAAGAACAATAGATAGTGCCCGGGAAGTGACGTGACCTGCATCAGCAGGGAAGTCCCTCTCAGGGTCTGGACCCTTAGCTGCTCAGGCCAAGACCCAGCCTGTCTCATCCATGGTGGTCTTCTAAGGAGGACTGACCTGGGAAAATGGCACAGTGTGGGCTAATGACAACTACCTCTCCCTTTATGGGTGCCCCCAGCACACACTGGCCACAAAGATCTGTCCACGCTGGCTACATGTTGCCATTTGTAGTTAAATTCAAATTAAGTAAAATTAAATAACACTAAATATCCAGTGTGTCCACTGTGCCCAGCTCATCCCTTATGCCCAGTGGCCGCATGGGGCTAGTGGCTTCACATTGACTGTTTGCAGCATCACAGAAAATTCCCCTGGATTGCACTGCTTCTGATGGGGGGTAGGGGGGCGCTCCCAGTAGGAAACATTTGCACTGTAGTCCTGGAGGCATTGGCCACTAGAGGGTTGTCCTGGAACCACATGAAAGCTGATGGGCGACGACAAGGTCGATGATGTATGCACCCCAGCCCTCCCAGAGGTGGCCATCTCTGCTGCATGCACAGGGGTGCTCCTCAGGGAGGCTGGCCGCGTGCTGGGCTGTAGGACTGCCACAATTTTTACAGCTGGGTGTGGAGTCCCTTCCAGCCTCCTTGCCATGTGGTTCTAGCTGTTCTGGTGTGCTTCGGAGCTGGGCTGCTTAATTGGTACACTTTGTTGTTAGCGAGGACAAAGGAGGGCCTGTCTCCCTCATTTCGCATCCTAGCGTCCTTTCAGCTGTAGGACAGTCTGAAGGGAAACATCAGCACAAACCATGAGCGTACTTAGAGATAGCACAGTGACTGCTGGTGAGATTCCAGAGCGAAATCCATAGGGAAACTGACGTCCTGCCCACCAGGAACTTCTGCTCAGCAGGCACATGTAACAAATATGGGAGAGACGAGCTGGGAAAAAGTCCTGCACGGTGTGAGGGAGGGAGGGTATATGGGCTCAAAACAGACTGAGTCCCCCCAAAGATGCAGGTTACTCCCTCTGTCTGGTCCCCAGGGCCACCCCAGGTTTGGGGATTTGTGGGGAGAAAGTTGTGTAGAAGAAAGATACATTCCCATGGAGAATGACAAAATCATTTATTTTCACTAGTAATCAAGAGCCTCATGTTAAAACAAAGTGCCATTTTCTAGGTTATTGAATTTGCCAGGATTTCTAGAAAGAGAACAGCCAGGTATTCCCAGTGGTACAGCCAGGGACAGGGTGGCACAGCCTTTCTGGATGGTGGGGAGTCAGTGGTCCATCCCCAGGGGTCCCTGCTGAGGACATCACCACAGTACCCAGCGATGGCTGTGTGTGACGTGCTAGGGCCTGACACTCCCATGTCAGGAGGGCATCAAGTGATTATCACAAGTTTCTTGTGGGTTTCTCCATGGCAAGCCATTGCCTGCAAGTACCCTCACAGAGACAAGCCCCAAATCCATGACAGGACAAGCCTCTCTCTGTGACAGATGTGCTGTGGGCCTCACAGGACAACAGAGGTCAGCACGAAGAGGCACCAGGGGGCTGTGGCTCAGGGTTTGGTTTTCTGAGTTCATAGCCTTGGATTCTGTGTGTTTTCTAACATTTCCACAAAGATGATTCTATGGCCTTTGTGATTCCTTTCAGAAAAGCTCGACCTTAAACACGAGTGGCCTCCCCAGCATTCACAGAAGTGCTGATCTCTGTCCTCTGCTACCATCCTCTGCAGGTGCACAGGATATACCGGGGAACTGGTGGAAGCTTCCAGAAGGCACAGACAGAGTGGAGCACGGGCACTTGGCGGAACCCACCATCTCGGGAGGCCCAGTTCAACAACTTCTCGGGGAACAGCCTGCCTGAGTACCCTACTGTGCCCACCTATCCAGCCAGTGGCAGCCAGTGGCCTTAGAGAGCACTGACTGGCCTTGCCACCATCTGCCATTGCCATCCCTCCTGCTCCTTCCCATCCACTCCTGGCAGCCGTGCAGGGGCTGGTGAGGCCCTGGGCATCTGTTCCCTGCCTTTCCCAGGTGGCAGGTAGGACCCTCCCTCAACCAGGACAGCAGCAAGGGTTGGTGGCCACCGGGAAGCCCCCTCCATTGAGATGGCGGGCCCTGGCAGCCCTTGGGGACCTGTGCTCATGCTCATCTCACGTCCAAGAGTGGGGCGCCCGGCAGTACTGCCCCGAAGCTGCCAGCTGTGCCGTTGGGCAGAGGGACACCCCTCTTGCTCCTGAAGACGTTTAGTCACGTAATGTCTACTGCCACAGCCATACATACCCTCTCCACTTGGGGTCTCAGTTGACCCTGGGCCTCCCCAGGAAGTTGGAAGCAGGCTGGCTGTCCTCCATCCCAGGGCTGATGATGCTAAGGGCTCCACGAATCCCCCCATCCCCATTCAGGACCATCACCCTCACCCAGTGCTCGGGAAGAGGGGGGCCTTCTCAGTACCGGGATCCCTTCCATGCTGGTGACGTAGACACTTCATGTACAGCTGGGTTCTCAACAGTTTTATACTCTTGAGTTCTCTGTTCATTTATAACTGGGTGCTCATGGGATGGCCAGAGGATAATTCACCCCCTCAGTGCCAGGATCTCAGCTTCTCCCTGTCCATCTGTCCCAGTTGTTTGCCTCCAGCCTTCCTGCCCACAGTCGCTGTCCCCCAGAGATGCTCTCTTCCCCCATAATGGGTGTTAAAACCCCACATCCTGGGCTGCTTGTACCCACACCAGGAACCTGGGCAGGATGTCCCTCTAGATCCAAAACCTGGGGCGGAACCCTTTGAGGAAAGGTACTGGCTTCTCCCCTCACCATGCAAGTAGGAAAAGAGGTGCATCTCAGAGTGCGGATGGCCCGAGGTTGCTGCCGTACAGGGGCCTGAGTGCTGGGCCGGCCACCACCTGGGCTGTGACCCATACTGCCATTTCAGATATGTGGAAGCAGGAGTCACTTCTCAGGAGAACAGCATCTTAGGAAGAAACGAGCTGTGATAAACCTCTGTGCCTTACTGAGGAATCTGAGCACTGTCACTTTTCTCCCCCAGACTCATCTAGCCTTTTCTGAGGTGGAGGGACCAGGTGTCCTATGGGCATCGCCACACCTTTGTGAATGGACTGGCTGAGGGATGTGTCCTGATGGCCTCTCAGCCCATTGGCCAGGCTTCCAGTACTGTTGTCCCTCAGCTCCTAACTGCCTGTGCGTTGGGGCAGGGCCAGAGACCCATGCCCGTCACACCATGCTCCACTGGGCTGTCAATCTCCAGAAGCTCTGGCATGGGTGGAGCGTGTTCGCATGCACGCTTGCTTGCTTTCGTTTCGTCTGCTGACTGCCACATGGTGTCTGAGGGTGGCCAGGGTCCCTGAGGAAGCACTCGGGCCTGACTCTTGGGGTGGTCCCCCAGCTGTGGTTTCCTTTGGGATTGTGACCACCCCACCTGACAGGCTGGCCTTGAGGAGGGCCTAGGGGGCTTCCAAGGGCAAGTACTCCTGAACAGAGAACATGAGCCTCGGTTTCCCAGGTTCTAGGTAACACCCCAAGCCAGCTTCCTGCATGGACAAGGGTCCATTCTGTGCTAATTGTGGACTAAATCTCACCATGGCTGATGGTAATACAGCTTGATTAACTAGGTGCAAGATGAACATACAGGAGCACCCTTCAACCCCCATCCCACTGTACTCGGCACCTTTGTTACATACATCGTAGTGGTTTTTGTTACTTAAAAATATTCTGGAAATAAATACATCCTTTATTCAGCAGACCAAGCCCCCCAGGGGCTGTCTGTGCTTTGTGTGGCGTGTGTGTGTGCCCCTATGTGTGCCCGTGCGTGGTTTTACCCACCTGGGCCTTCCTCCTGTCAAGCACCTCAGCTTGTGTGGCCTCCAGCAGAGCAGCACCAGGACCAGCCCATGCCCCTGCACCAGGGTTTGTTGGTGGGCTGCCCCTGCCCGCAGCAGGCACCAAACCTCCCCAGCACCAAGGACAGAGCCCAGCACTGCGCTCCCCAGGCATCTTCGCACTCACGTGACGTCCACACCCTGCTGCAGTGTGGTTTCCTTCAGGTTTTTCTTTCAAATCAAGTTGCTTCTTCACATTCAACAGTTTTCATTTGAAATGGGAAATTCGCAGAAAAAGACAATCCAGTTCATGTTATCCAAAGAGTGAGGTCCAAGGAAAGCTCAGGGCATTGTTTGTTGACTCCAGAGAAACAACCCAGAGGACTGGCTGTGACAGACGGGCTTACTAGGATTTATGTGTGCACCGGTGGCAGCCAACCAGGGGAGTTTTCTGCCAGGTCCCGTCCGGCCTGCAGATGGGCCACACCGGGGGAGGCTGGGCGGTGGAATTTTGCCACCACCCAGACTTTCCCAGTACAGACTGGGAGAGCACAGAAAACAAAGCGAAACGGGGCATGTAGGGGTGGACATGCTCACGCAGAAGCTGTTCTCTGCGGTGGTTTACAGTCCAGGCTGACATCTGAGGACAGTTTCTGTTTTGTCATTTCTTTAAAGATGTTTTTTATTTACTTGTAGAGAGAGGGGAAAGGAGGAGAATGAGAAAGAGAGAAACCCATCTGTTGCCTCTTTTATGCCCCCAGCTGGGGACCTGGCCCCCAATCCAGGCATGTGCCCTGACTGGGAATCGAACCAGTAACCTCTCTGTTTGCAAGCTGGAGCTCAATCCACTGAGCCACACCAGCTAGGGCATGTTTGGTCATTTCTTGACTGAGGTTCTGGCCAGGCTCCTGAGGTTGGTCCCAAAGTCCACTTACTGATGGCCTTAATCATATTCGAACAGCGTGGGAGGGGGGCTTGGGGCATGGGAAGGGGCCCATGTTCTCACGTGCCACACAGCCTACCATAAAGGAAAAATAATGGTGGAGGTAGCTGGATTAGAAGTGACTCTGTCTTACAGAGGCCCAGCTAGAGGACCTCTCCCCATCCTTGGGGCTTGTGGGGGCCTGCTGGTGGCAGAGAGTGGACACCCCCAAGCAGACATGGGACAGAGGGTGGCAATCTGTTACTCCACAAGACACTTTGCCACTGTGGGAAGGAAACTAGATTCACCGGGAGGAACCAGACACTATTCCCCTAAATTAACATGTGGAAGTCCTTACCCCTTGGGACCTCAGAGTGGACCTTACTTGGAAAATAGGGTCTTCCCAGGTGTAATTAGTTAAGGTGAAGTCATACTGGTGCAGGGCAGCCCTAATCCAACCTCTATAAAGGGAACACCGGACACAACACAGGCGCCATGTGAAGATGGAGGGCGAGATTCGGGTGACACATCTACAAACCAAGGATGCCAGCACCACCAGGAGCTGGGAGAGATGGGAATAACAGGAAACGTCAGGGAAGTGAAGAGACAGTGAGGAGCACTATGCCTTAGGGACACAACCAGTGGTGTACGAATCACGGACTGGGTGTATATGCCTTGAGGATGGAGAGCGTCTGTCCCCAGCTAAGTGGGAGATGGGCTTGGTGACAGGGCAAAGCAGAAAAAGAAGAAACCAGGAAAATGAGAAACAGGTGAGCAGCACGGAGGTGGAGGGCACCCAGGCCTGGAGACATGTAAGGACACAGGATGGGGTAGAGTTGAGAGGACAGTTGAGAAGGGGCTGTTGGCAGGGTGGCAGTGACAGGACCACAGATTGGTGGCTTAAACTGCAGAGATTTATCCTCCCATTCTGGGTCCAGAAGCCCAAACCCAAGCTGTCCCGGGGGACTGGTCCTTCCTGCCTCTTCCAGCTTCTGGGGGCTCTAGCATCCCTGGGATTGGGGCCACATCACCCCTAGTCTCTGCCACCATCTTCACCCAGCCATCTCTACTTGTGC
This sequence comes from Macrotus californicus, assembly GCA_007922815.1. Taxonomy (NCBI): domain Eukaryota; kingdom Metazoa; phylum Chordata; class Mammalia; order Chiroptera; family Phyllostomidae; genus Macrotus; species Macrotus californicus. Next base: position 405,653 of record VMDR010000044.1, read on the forward strand.
TTCTGCATTTTACAAGGACACCATCCTTGTATTTTGGGTCACCCTAATCTGGGATGATTTCATCTCGAGATTCTTTTCTCTTTTTTGCTCAATCCCTCCACCCTCTAACCACCCAGTCTTGAGATCTTTTTTAAGGATTTTTATTTTTATTTATTTTTAGAGAGGGGGAAGGGAGGAAGACAAACATCGATGGGCAAGAGAAACATAGATTGCTTGCCTCTTGCACATCCCCAACTGGGGACCTGGTCTGTAACCCAGGCATGCACCCTGACTGGGGGAATCGAACCAGTGACCTTTCAGTTCATGGGACAATGCTCCAACCAAGCCACACCAGCCAGGGTGATAACAGGTTTGAAAAATAAAATTCTGACTGAGGGATCAGGTACTAGTTACATAGAAAACCTTGGATCTTGATGGATAATTTCCAGAAGTAATTTTAACTGTGGGAGGAGTGATTTGGCTTTTGAGGCTCCATCAACCCAGATGCAGGGCCCTGGGCCAGGGCTGGAGGGAAGTCCACAGTGTGAATAGTGGGGCCTGTATTACTGCCCAGGTCAGTGTACAGAGGACCCCAAACTGGGCGGCTTTAACAAGAGGAATTCATGCTCTCACATTCCGGAGACCAGACGTCCTAGAACAAGGTGTCACCCGGCCACCCTCTCTCTGAACGCTCTAGGGGAAGGTCCTTCTTGCCTCTCCCAGCCAAATACTAATATTTATTATGTTAGGATTCAAGGCAGAAAATTTATAAACATTTGTTAATGTTGTTATTTAAAAATAACTTCGTTATATTTTAACATTAAAAAAAAAAGTTTAAACAAAGATTAGCCCTGGCAGGGTAGTTCAGTTGGTTAGAGCGCCATCCCAATAGGCCAAGATTGTGGGGTCGATCTCTGGTCATAGCACATACAAAAAGCAACCAATGGGCCCTGACCGGTGTGGCTTGGTTGGTGGGGCATGATTCTGCGAAGTGAAAGGTTGCCGGTTCGATTCCTGGTCAGGGTGCGTGCCTGGGTTGCCGGTTCAGTCCTGAGTTGGGGAGTGTGCAGGAGGCAACCAATAGATGTTTCTCTTTCGCATCGATGTTTTTCTCCCTCCCTTCCCCTCTCTCTAAAAAGAAATAAAAACAATCTTTAAAAAAAACAACCAATGGCTGCATAAGTGGATGAAACAACAGGTCAATGTTTCTATCTCTAAAATCAATAAATAAAATTAAAAAAGACAAGTGGCATAGTTTTCATTTTGCAAATCTCTAACTTCCGGCTTCATGGAGTAAGACAGCTGGACCTCCCGCGTGGCTGCCACATTCGCCCCCTGGCAGTGTGACGTTTTGGCCCCAAGGCAGAATGAAGGCAAGATGCTCACCTGGAGGGTGAAAGGAAGTAGTAGGTAGGTGGTCATAAATGAACAGGTCACGGCTGTGGGCAGCCTGGGCTCAGTCCCTTTGGACACTTTGGAAGGCATTGGGACCCTGTCTCAGGCTGTCGTGCCAAGGCTTGGGGTCACTTATCCTCCAATTCCCACACAAGCAGGCTGGGGGCCTTGACTCTGCCCTCAGGTGGAATGGTAGGTGCTGGTCTGACTACATCTGTGTGTGTGTATACATGTGTGCATATGTGTATGTCTGCTCAGTGTGCATACATGTGTTTGTGTCTTTTGGGGTGTGTTTTGTGTCCCCCCAAAAATCTGTATGTGGAAGTACTAACCCTCAGGACTACAGAACGGGACCATCTCTGGAAACAGGGTCAGTGCGTGTGGGATTAGTTAGGATGAAATGATACTGGAGCAGGCTGGCATTGTTACGAAAGGGGAACTATGGGCACAGATACGCACACAGGGAGAACGCCATGGGAAGACTGGGTTAATGCTGCCACAAGCCAAGAGAAAGGTCTGGAACAGATCCTTCCCTGGCACCTTCAGAGAAAGCACAGCCTACCAACACCCTGATCTTGGGCTTCTGGCCCTCAGAACCATGAGAGAATAAATCTGTCTTTTTAGTCCCGCAGCCTGTGGATGTGCTATGTGGCCAGTGGGGAGGACCCATCACCACACTTGGTGGATCTGCTGGGAGCTGGCTCTTTCCATCACAAGCTCCACTTTCCAAACCTCAAACAGGACTATTTGATGCTCTCTTAGGCTCCTGGGGCTGCTGTAACAAATGCCCACAAGTGGGGTAGCTTAAAACAGCAGTAATTTGTTCTCTAGTGGTTCTGGAGGCCGGAAGCCCGAGATCAAGGTGTCAGCAGGGCTGGATCCTTCTGAGGCCATGAGGGAGAATATTCCAGGCCTCTCTTCTAGCCTCTGGTGGCCCTGGCAATCTTTGTTGTTCTTGGCTTCTGGGCATCACTCCAATTTTTGTGTGTCATCACATGATGGTCTCTCTGAGCATCTGTGTCCAGATTTCCCTCTTCATATAAGGATGCCAGTCATTACATAAGGGCCACCCTACTCCAGTGTGACTTCACTTTAACTAGATCACATCTATAAAGGCCCTATTTCCAAGTAAGGTCCCATTCACAAGTACCAGGGGTCAGGGCTTCAACATGTCTTTTTGAGGGACACGAGGAAACCCTGACAGGGGCCAAGTCCAGGCCCACATCTGTATGATCTTCCTGGAGCCACCATAACAGCACTACAAAAACCAGTTTATCCCCTCACATTCTGAAGCCCAGATGTCTGAGATCAAAGTGTTCCTCCCTCTGGAGGCTCCAGGGGAGGGTCTTTCCTGCCTCCTCTGGCTTCCTGGGGGCTCCAGTGTCCCTGGGCTTGTGGCTGTATCACCATAGTTTCTGCCTCTGACTTCACATGGCTGTCTCTTCTGTCTCTGTGTCTCTCTCTTCTTTTTATAAGGACATCAATCATTAGATTCAAAGCTTACCCTAATCTAGCATGATGTCAACTTAATTCATTACATCTGCAAAGACTATTTCCAAATACAGTCACATTCTGAGGTTCCAGATGGACATGGGTTTTTTGGGGGATGTGATTCAACCTCTACCTTGCACAGGCCTTGGTCCTCTGGGAGTGGGGTGAAGAAAGAGCTCCTCATTGTGACTCTTGGTTACAGGTAGGACGCTGCATGCCCCACATTCAGGTGACTAAGCCATCCTGATTTGCCAAGACTTCTGGGTTTTAGCACTGACAGTCCCAGGAGAGCCAGGAAAACTGGGGTGCCTGGTCACCTTACACTGTATCAAAACAATGGGGCAGGCAGATGCCCAAGCCACCGGTGGCAGAAGGCCACTATCTGGTCACACATCACAAATCAGTTGCCTCCTTCTACAAGCAATCCTAAACAATGATTGGTTTACTTTGGGCCAATCAGAGATGGCTGGGCTGTCACATGGTATAGACCTCTTTGCTGAGGGATATCCTCAAAGGATGGGGAGACCCTGGAGATGGACAGTTCACCCCTGGAGCTTCTGCAACCTTGGGACCTCAATTTCTTCAAGGGTGCCCCTCACTGCCTCTCCCATGTGTCTTCTGGCTCGCTTTTCCTCCATTGTTCACAGCTTCCAAAGAGAGAATTCTGACTTTTCCCGGTCAGTCCTGTGCATGAGGCTCTGTGCCCCACATTATAATTGACAACTCTCTTCACTGCAGCTATTGGGACTGGGGTAGGGGTTCCAGGCACTCCCTCAGAACAGTGGGATCCGGCACTACCCACTGGTGGAAGGCAGCAGCACTGGAGTTTCAAAGCTAGGGGTCAGCCCTGGCTGGTGCGGCTCAGTGGATTGAGCGCCAGACTGTGAACCAAAGAGTCGCCAGTAAGGTTCCCACTCAGGGCACATGCTTGGGTTGCAGGCCAGGCTCCCAGTAGGGGGCGTTTGAGAGACAACCACATGTGGATGCTTCGCTCCTCTAAAAATAAATAAATAAAAAATCTTTAACAAAAACAGCACTGGGGATCAGTTAAGACCCTTCACCTCTCTAAACCTGTTTTCACATATTGAAAATGGGAATGTGCAAGTTTAAGCAAATCTCTGCACCGTGTGGGGGGAGCCCTGGTTGCAGGGGAAGCTAATTCAACCTGACAAAAGTGAACCAGGGCACCTGCTTGTGCCTGGGCTGGTGCTGGACACCAGGACACAGCCCTGAGCCTGTCCTGGGGCCTCTCTATTGAGGGGGACACAGATGGATCTTCCTCTTGTAAAATAATAGAAGGTGGTGCTTCCTGCTGGGTCCTCTGTGAAATCCAGTTTGGGATTTACTGGTGAGGATATTGTTTGAATTTCGGGGGAGGGGGGGTGGCAGGGAGACCAGCTCACCCTCTGTACACTCTTATTATTTTATCAAGAACCCCAAGGAGGCTATCTTCCACCTCAGCTTTCCCAATAGTGTCCCCATAATCAAAGCCAAAGAACACAGAAAACGTGGACCACATTTGAAGTGGGTTAAAAATGAGAAAAAGCTGGAGTGGTGGTTTGCTTTTTCAAAGATCCCAAGTGACTAGACAGAAACATGTTCATTTGAGGCCAAAGGTCCTATGCTACAGGGTTTTTTTTCTTTAAGGTTTTATTTATTATTTTTAGAGAGGAGAGAGGGAGAAAAACATTGACATGAGGGAGAATCATCGATCGGTTGCCTCTCGTATGCGCCCCGACTGGGGACCAAACCCACAACTCAGGCACGTGTCCTGACCAGGAATCAAACCAGCGAACTTTCACTTTGTGGGACAGTGCCCGACCAACCGAGCCACAGCAGCCGGGGACTACGCTACAGTTCTTTATTCATTAATTCATGGATTCCTATGATAGACCCGAGGGAACCAGAGTTAATCCTAACGTACCAACAAAGATGCGGAGGACCAGAGGGCAGTGACCCACCCATGGTTGCACAGCCTGTGGTGGGCACAGTCCCTAACTTGGCCTCACTTTCTACATTCTTTCTGGTGCACAAACCGCCCAGCCTTTTACAGGGCAGGGCTGGGACTCAGGTTTAAGGCTGAAGTATCTCTGGAGTGGAGGCCATGGTGCCACCTGCCCCACTGGGAGTTGAGGACCTGAAAGCAGACTTTCCTGAATGTCAAAGAGTGGAAAAGAAAAGACGGAACAGGGAAGTCTGAGGAAGTCAGACCAGAGTTCGGGAGGACCATGGAGTTCATTCGTCCCTTCCTTCCTTCATCCGCCATACACAGACTGAGTACCTAGTGCTATGTACAGGCACAGCAGTGAGCAAAACAGTCAGTCTGCCCTGGCTTGGCTGGAGAAGGAGGTTGATTTTAAACACGCTCCTTTCTGGTATGGCTGAGATTGGAGAGAGTCAGGATACAGCGCGAAAGGACAACGAGGGGCGTGGTTTGGGCTTCCTAGAGGCGCTGCCGCGGAAAGCGGGACTGTAGGAGGACTGGGGCAGAACCAGCCTTAAAGCTTCGCTCTGTAAGGGCCTGGCTTGGACCCAAACCACTGCCATTCCACTGTTCCATTCCGGTTGAATTATCCTCCCCACTTTTTCTTTTTTACTTTTTCAAGATTTTATTTGTTTTTTTTTTTTTTTGTTTTTTTTTAGAGAGAGGGGAAAGAAGAGAGGGAGAGAAACATCGATCAGTTGCTTCTCGTGTATGCAGCCCAACCAGGAACTGAACCCACAATCTGGATATGAGACCTGACTGGGAATTGAACGGGCGACCTTTGGCACTTGAGGGAATGACGCCCAAGTAACTGAGCCACACCTTTGGGCAACTGAGCTGCACTGGTCAGGGATCCTACCCCCACTTTTTCTTTGCACCTCATCTGGCTACTATTCAATGGGACAATAGTCAAGAGACCAAGGAATCTTCCTCCCATCTGATTACATCTAGCTTTAGCCATTACGGTGAAGCCCAGTCACTCTGCCCCATAACACCTTGTAACACCCTCTGAAACCAGCGTGTCTATTTAACATCCTGTATTCACTCCCCCCCAGGACTGAGAACTCCCCAGCAAGCGATGCCAGAGTCCAGCTCACCATTCTATTCTCAGAGCCAACTGCAGGCACTTAATAAACACTTGAATAGAAGCGTCTCCTCCAACGTTAAAATGCTCCCAGGAGGTACGCGGGGTATGCGGGTGGACAGCACCGTTTATCCAGACCCTGTCCTGGGTGGAGCAGGGCCTCACAGCGCGTAGCTGGCCAGTCCCCAGTCACCCCCTTCCCAGGCCGCCTCTCGCCTGGGCGGCGGGCATTACCGAGGGCCACCTGCGTGCAGGGCCTGTGCTCCGCAGGGCAGCACAGTAGCACCCCGTGCACTGGGCGACCCACGGCGGACGCGGTTCGTGCTGAGCCCTCCTTTACTACTCGCTGACGACACCACTTATTCGGACGCAGCGAAACCCGGCCACAACGCTTACCTAACGTCCTAGAGTCCTTTACTCTTCCCGGCCCCACCCAGCCCGTCACCAGCCTCTTGCCCCGGAAGTCAGCCGGTACCGGCGCTGACCACGCCCCCGGCACCGCCCGGCCGTGACATCAAGTGGCGAGACCGTGACGTCACAGAAGCGCGGCGGGCGGCCGGAAGGCCACGCCTTGCCATGGCAACGGCTGGATGAGCTCGGGTGGACGGCGACAGAACCGCCCTTCAAGGGGTGGACGCAGCGCGACTCCCTCTCGGCCCGCATGCTCCCACGCAGCTGTGAGACTTTTGTGGCCCCTCGGGCAGCGGCCTGATCACCCTCGAGCGGCCGCAAAGCGCGGCAACCGTCGTTCGGCGCTATCCGCTGCCGCAAAGCGGCGGGTGCGCCGCTGGTCCCCACCCCGCGCTGTGACGTTGACGCGCGCCCTGCGGTGGCGGCGGCTGCGCAGTGGGCGCCGCGCCCTCCCCGCGACGCTGGTGGCGTAAGCGCGGGCCGTCGGCGACGCTGCGAGACGGGCGAGCCGGGCGCCCGCGCGGCGGGGACGGCCCGCGCCCAACATGCGGAGGCCGGCGGTGCGGGAGCGGGGGCTCAAGCGGGCGCCGGAGCCGGAGCGAGAGCGGGACCCGGAGCGGCGGTCCGCGCCGCGCTGCTGAGGGAGCCTGGGCCACCCAGCTTGGCCGGCTGGTCGCGGGGCCACGGCGGAGGCGGAGAGGTAACGACGCGCGCGCCCTCGCCGGCTGCCGCGGCCACGCGCCCGGCCCTGCGGCCCCACCCCCGCGGACCCTGGACCCGCCGCCCCTACACCCGGCGGACCCCGCTACCCCTACAACCCACGCTCTGGACCCCCGCACCTCAGATTTCTGGGTCCGTACCCCTCGCGGACCCCTGCACTCCTAACCCTGCTAACCCCAGCTCCCACTGACCCCACAATCCGGACCATGTTGCCCCAACACTTCCTTGACCCCCACACCACACTCGGACTCCATTGAACCTACAGCCCACTGATTCCTGTACTTTAGACTTCTCTTTCTCACTCCCTCCTCTCTGCTCTCTCGATGTTGTCCACCCAGTGACCCCCAAACTTAGGCCTTGTCATTTCTCACATTCCGGGCCCAGCTGCTCACCCTGACCCTTTTCTCCAGGCTCAGATGCCTTTACCGACCCCTCAGCTCCAGACCCGGCTGTGTTCTCTAACTCCTCACTCCAGCCCCTGCTGTCCCCACTGTCCACTTAGCCCCACCCCACCTTCCCCCGGTGCTTAAGCTCACTGCGCACTCCCCGTGACACCCACTTCTCCAGCTCTCTTCCCTGGACCCCTGCCCACCTGGTCCCTACGTCCTTACCCATAGTGTCACACATTTCCTCTGCCCTTTGTAGTGTTGAAGGTCTTTCAGGGAGAGCCCAGAGGGAAGGTTTTGAGTGGGCAAGGGGTGTGCAGCAAAGAGGGGCCTCAGCTGGGGTGACCTGTTGCAGGGTGCTGCTCAGGAACTCCCAGCTTTCAGCCTGGCTTCGCCCTCCACCTTCCACCCTCACCACTAGCTTTGTTGTCTGGAAAGGCTTCAGATTGGGGAGGGGTGGTGGGAGGTCTGCATCTCCTCTGCTGGCCACACCGATCCCACTACTAATTCCTGCCCTTTCTGGGACAGTGCTTTCCCTGCCTCCCCTACCCCGACTTTCTTCCGGGGGTTAGTGGCTGGGGGCCTAAGAGAAAGCCTTGCAGTGATAACCAGGTTGTCGTCCTGGGAGGTTCTGGGGCAGCTGAATTATTCTCAGCATTGTCTGAAGAAAATGGCCCTGGAGGGTTTCCTGCGTGTAGGTGGAGCCTGGCATTTTCTCCCCAGTTGCTTCCACAAGGGCACCCAGGCCTGGCCAGTGTCTGGGACTCCAGGAGTGGCTGCATGTCCATCTGGTGGTGCTCCATCTGGTGTGGCTCCGGCTCCCTGGGTCCTCTGATCCTGCTGGGATGGGGGGCACGCACAGGCTCCCTTGGCGTTTGCCAGCCCACGCTCGCGGGAGTGAGATGAGTGGGGGAGCACAAAGGCTCCTATCAAAGGAAAACCACCTGCCAGGAGCTGTTTTGATCAGGGAAGGGGCGGCCACCGCAAGGGGTAGAGTCCCCCGTGCGAAGAAGAGACTGTGAGCCAGGCCCGCAGGTTTGAAAGGAAGTTCGCTGTGGTTGCCAGTAGTTAGTTTCTGTTTTTCGCTGTGTCTCCACCAAATTGTGCTCTGAGAAGGGAACCACTCTGGGCTCTGCAGGCTGATGGGCAGGAGCTTGGTGCAGCATCCGCAGATGCTCACACTGGCCTCATGGGCCTCCCTGGCATCTCCAGGGCCCCAAGTGTTTACACCCCCACCACCCCTGCGCCCTTGTGTTCTCTGGCCATGCCTCTCAGGAATGGGATATAGTAGGGCTGCTTGAGGCGCTGGGGGTGGGCCTGATCCCAGGTTAGGGGGCCAGTTGTGTCTGCTGCAGGTGGAGGTGTGACCATGTCGCAGGGGTGGGGAGGCTCTCTACGAGGAGCTGGCTGGACTCTCCACCCCAGCGGTAGGGAACACCACGGGTCTAGTTTGTCTGTGCACCAGTGGCAGTCAGCCCTTTTCTTGTAAAGTGGCTTCTTGTCTCATTCCCGTCCCTCCGACTTCTCTGAAGCAGATGATGACGGGCATCTCATCACCTGGCCCAGGGTATTCCTGTGCTGTGACAGCAGCCCTGTGCAGACTGAGTGCTTTGAAGGCTGGTTCTGGCTCTGTCTGACTCTTGTCCTGATTATATGGTAATTCTCTCTGGGTAGCAAGAGGAAGCCGGTGAGGTTTTTTGAAACTGAAAACCTTCCTATGTGCTCACCCTATCTTTGGGGGAGCCAGCACTCCAGCCAGTAATTTGGGAAGCAGGCCAGCTGAGAGGCATCCTGGACAGCTGTGGAGCCACTTGTGTCCTTGGGGATTTACTGGTGGGTCTGAGCAAGGTTCCTTCGAGGCTGAACTTAGGGACAGTGGCATCTCCTCTGGGATACTACTTGTCCCATGGTTAATTTTCCCGTCCCTTCTGGGTCCTCAGGAGCAGAGGGTTCTTCATTAGTGTAGTTGGTGGTGAGGTTGGGTCCCTGTCTTGGCATATCCTTTCTGGGCTCTGAAAACCCAGGGGTGAGTGGGTGGGACAGGAGAGGTGAGGCACCTTTAGAGCTGGGCACAGGTTAGAGTGTGGCCAGGGGCCACCAGACTTCAGGCCTCAGTGGTTTTGGGTGACTTGGCTACCTTTGTTTTAAATCTGAAGGGGAAGTCAGGTCCTTGTGAAGGAGCCCGGCACGTAGTTGGGACCTGGTTCTGGTGGTGTAGTAGTAATGGGGGCTTCGTCTTCTGTCAGTGGCCACTGCTATGCTCAGTGGAGGCCTTGCTGTCCTGAGTCCTGGCTGCCTGGTGGAGACTGTCCCTGCAGGCGGTGTCTGTCCATATTGGCACAGCTGTGGGTTCCTGGGCTAAGGCCTGGTTGGCCTGGAAGGCCCCTGCCTCAGGCAGCTCTGCATCTGTCCCCTCCGCACTTAGGAGCTTTGTACAGCCTTGCTGGGCACCCTCCCGAGTCCTCAGTGCATGGATGAGGAAGGCAAGGCCTTCTTGGTAAACCGGGTGCCACGGTTCTGGGGCCCAGCCCAACGTGTGCCCCCACCTGGCTCTGCTGTTACCTGAGACCCTCTCCAGATCCTGTCTGGGGTTCCCCCCACCCCAGAACTCCTTAGGGCCCCTCCTCAGAGCCTTCCCCCATTCAAACCAGCCCCCTCAGCACAGGTCCTTTGTCATCTGGGTGTTCAGCGGCATCCGCATTTGGAGGCCATGTAGTGGTAAAAAGCAGCCACGTTGCTGTAAGGTTTCGTCGGCCTGTGCTCAGAGTCAGCTGAAGTAGCACACTAGATGTGGGGTGCCGTCTGCTCCTAGGTTGTACCCTCGACCTCAGCAGAAGCATGTTGATGAGGAGGGAGGACCACGGCTGGCAGCGCACATGCAGGTGTGAGAAGGTCCCCACTGAGGGCAGGGCAAGCACTGCTTACTTGGGGTGTAGCCACCCCTGTAGATGAGGGCCAGAGAATGCAGGGCTCACTGGCTCCGCAGGGCAGGACTTCTGTCCTTGTAGCAGGTCCCCCTCCAGAAGCAAGAGTCTGGCACAGGGGTGTCAAACTCATTTTCACTGGGGGCTACATCAGCCCTGCAGTTGTCTTCAAAGGGCCGAATGTAATTTTAGGACTGTGTAAATGTAACTGCTCCTTAACTAGGAGCAAGGAGCTCGGCACTGCCGCTGGGTAGAAATGAGGTGCCAGGCCGGATGAAACAGGGTGGCCCTTGGGCCTTGTGTTTGCCACCTGTGGTCTGGCAGGATGTTCTCGGGAGACTGGAAGAGTGCCCGTGGTCCTTGGACCTGTCCTCCTCAGAGCCTCTCGCACCACCAGCAGCAGGCAGGATCCCCAAGACAGTCCTGGGTCACCCTGAGTTGTCGTGGGCCGTGGTGGGGTCCGAGGCGGCCCTGGAGCAGGTGGTTGCTGCTTAGAAGGTAGAAACATGTATGACATGTCATTATGTGCCATGGCTTTATGTTGGCCCACAATTCACCTTAGAATCTTAAAAAGATTGTGCTTAAAAGTAATCTTCACTTACCCAGAAATCTCTCTCTGAGGATGTGGAGTTTCAGGGCAGTGTCACTGTCGGGCCCTCCGCCTCCATGGGGACCTTGTCTTGGAGGTAACCCTGAGTCAGCGAGTGTGACTTGTTTGTCATGGGAGCCTCTGCTTGCTGTGGGCACCCAGTGGGCACCCCAGGGAGCAGCCTTGACCACCTGGCAGGGAGGGAGCTGGACAGCTCGGAGGCCTGTGGACGTGGTTCTAGATTTACTCCTCCGTTGAGCCAGTGCCTCTCAAGTTTTTCCAAGTTCACCTGGGTGCTTTGGAGAGGAGGGATCCCACACAGAGCATTATGGGTTGGGGGCTCACGGAGAGACTGACACAGACCCGTGGGGCTCACCACTTCTAGAAAGGTTCCTGGACCGGTTTTTACAGAGCCTTTCCCATGTAGTGTGTGAGGCCACCTTGGGTCTCAAGGACCTCCCAGGGATGGCGCTTTCTTCACAGCAGCCCCAGTCATGACAACCACAGATATCCCAAGCTCTCAGGCCCAGAAAGGACATCCTGCTCTTGCCTCCAGGAACTGGAAGGCTAAGGAAGAAGATGAGGTGAGTGAGGGGGGCTTGTACCCCCAGCCTCACTGCTCTGTCCTTGAGAATGAGGCCTCTGGGCTCCTCTGCATCCTCTTGGCCCTGTCCCCACCTCCAGGCTCGCGGGTGGACTCACACCTGTGGCCCTGCTTTCTCTGGCTTCCTATACAGACTGGCTACTCTGTCCCTCCAGACACCTACTAGATAGGAGACAGCGAGGTAGCTGATTAGGAGACCACACTCCCTGTTTGAGGAGAGCACGTAGCTCAGTGGACAGGACAGCTGCTCTGCTGTCCTGCCTCTAAAGCAGGAGGCCCAGCTCCACGGGCCCCAGTGCACTCCGTGGCTTGTGGACCGCGGTGGAGGCACCAAGTGCTTCTCAGTCCCAGGCTTCAGCTCCCCTGTCTGACAGGGTCACAGTGGGACCTGGCACATGGGCAGTGACAGTTGCTTGGGAGGGACAGGTATTCAAGATCCCCGGTGATGCTGGTAGCCCAGATGTGAGCCCAGTGGGCACTTAACAGTGGGCTAGTAGCCTCATCTTGACACATTTAGTGCGGTGTCTTTAAACACGTAATGGGTAAGAGAGCTTATTCTTTCTCGCGTGTGTATTTTACACCAAGAGTTCATCACTATTTGGACATTAAATTCTCATTGGAAATGCTTGGTTTTAAGAAATACACAGATTTGAATAGAAAATGATGTCCTTGGGACCAGCAGGTCCTGCTGGTAGGTCTTCAGCCCTCCTGTGGGCCAGGCGCTCCCCCAGGAGGCCGTGTGCTCCCCGAGTAGGCCTTAGCCTGAGGGTGCCAGGTGCCAGGAGCAAAGCAGCTTCGAGAGCAGCTTCTTAGAGGTGTGGCCAGATACAGCAGGGTAGGTGCCCAGCCAGCCAAATTGAGTTTCAGACAACCCCGAATTGCTTGGTCTGAGTATGTCCCAAATACTGCACGGGATACACTTACACTAGAGGTTGTTGGTTGCTTATTAGGCTTTAGTGGTAACGGGGTGCCTGCATGCTTATGTCTGGGTGGATGTGCTGGGCTCGGGTTTAGGTTTGGGGTGGGTGGGAACCTCACAGCTGAGTGGTGGCTCCTAGCCCAGTTGCTTGGCCTAGGTCCTCAGGCCCCACCTGGCCACCTACATCCACCAGCATCTTGGGAGTGGTCTGGAAATCTGGGTTCTTAGCTGTGCCTCAGGTGACTCTGATACAGCCTTCTAGGTATTAGAGCCTGTTCTGCCCCAGGGCTGATCTTGGGGGACCAAATTTGGGGTGCTGCCTCTTTACCAGTATGAGACAGCTATATCACCCCATCTATGGCCAGAGACAGGACTGGGCAGCTCTGGGGTCTTCAGGTCTTTAACTGGTCACCAGTGCTGCGTGGACCACCAGTGTGAGGAGTGTGTACACCGGTGAGTGGGAGCCGTGCAGTCATCTTGAACAGGTTTGAAGCACTGGGTGTGCTGGATGAGCTCATTGCCCCTAGACCCGGGGACCAAACCTGTCCTGGTTGGTTTGGGGGCCCTCTGTGCACCCTCAGGCCTCACTCAGGGCTGCAGGGAAGGGCTGAGGCTGGCAAGTTGGTGTCAAGCTCTCACACAGCGAGGAGTCAGCCCCCCTTCTCTCCCTACTGTCTTGCCAGTTTCGGTGCCTGTTACTCTGTGGATATACACCTCTGATTCCTTTGTGACAGAAGCCTGTTCAATGTGGGCCCAAGGACAGGCGGTGTGGCTCTGGCAGTCACCCTGCATGCCGGCTGAACTTTGATCTGTGCAGGAACCAACCCTGCTTTCCAGGCTGCCAGCCAGAGCCACACTCACTGTGACTTTTTTTAAGTTTTAATTATTTTCATTGATTTAGGAGAGAGAGGAAAAGAAAAACATGATTTATTGATCCACTTATTTATACACTCATTGGTTGATTCCTGTATGTGTCCTGACCAGGGACTGAACCCACAACCTTGGCATATTGGAACAATGCTCTAACCAAGCGAGCTACCTAGCCAGGGCTCATTGTGGCTTTTAAACAGCTTTATTGAGATACTATATACTCCCCATTTTTATTTGAGATATAATTCACAGACCATAAAATTCACTGACGTGGACACCTCAGTGACTTTTAGTACATACATTCAGTGTTGTGCAACCAGTACCTCTGTCTAGTTCCAGAATGCGCTATCACCCCAAAAGAAACTCTGACCCCTTAGCAGTCACTGCCCGGCCCCTGGCAACCAGGAGGAATCCACTTCCCGTCTCTGTGGATGTGCCTGTTCTGGACATGTCACATACATGGAATCACACACTGTGTGGCCTTTTGTGTCCGGCTTCTCTCACTGAGCGTCGTGTGTTCAGGGTCCGTCCACGCTGTAGCGGGTGTCAGCTTCACTCCTTTTCGTGAGTGATATTCCAGTGTGTGGGTAGAGCAGTTCGTCTGTTCCTCAGGTGATGTGCCTTTGGGCTGTGTCCACCTTTTGGCCTTTGTGAATTGTACTATGTGAGCATCATGCACAGGTGTTTGTAGGTGTGTGTCTTCAGTTCTCTTGGGCGCCCACTGAGTAGCTGGGTTGCTGGGTTATTGGTGTCTCTTGAACTTTCTGAGAAACTACTGCCTATTTCCCATGGTGGCTACACAGTTTTATATGCTGTCTGTCATAGATGAGGTTCCACTTCTTCACATCCATCAATGCGCTCCCCCTGCCCCATTCATGTTTCAGTGTTCGTGCCCTGGCTTCTCTTCAGGCCAGTTCTGTCCTGTCCTGGGCTCTGACCTTTTATCGAGGCAGCTCTGCCCTTTCAGAGTCTGGGAACCCTGAGTGGTGTTCGGAACCCCGCCTGTCCGCTGCCCTGCACTTTCCAGAAAGTCAGAAGTTCTGAGCTGGTACTGGTGTCCCAGCCACTGTGGCCGCGCTTGACTGGTCCCGCACTTTGAAACTTTCCCAGACAGACAGCGTACCAGCCTGTGGCCTTTGGTCGTGGTGCGTTTCATGGCCAGGCACTCTTCACTGCTCTCCCAAGGAAGTGTGTCTGAGTCTTCAAGGGACTGAAGGAACCAGGACCTGGTGTCCCAGCAAGTGAGACCACAAACCAACATCCTGTTCTCGGTATTTTTAAGTAGCAAAAACAAGGCGTGCACGTTGAAGAAAGCGAACCTCACAGCAAGGCACACAGACTACTTTTGAACAACCACTCAGCACCCAAGAGGTGGGTGCCATTCACTCTTGAGATCCTTCCAGACACCTGAAAACACAGTTGTGTTTATAAAGGGGACCTGGCCCAATAGACCTGTGTCCCTGGGAGTGGCCGTGGGCTCCCTGTGTCCCGGGCTGTGCCCACTCCTGCCTATCAGCTTCCAGCCAGGTCTCAGTCTGGTCCTGAAGTGGTGTTCCTGAGAGCTCTGGGTGAGGGTTCTGTGATGCAGTCTGGGAGGGCGGCCTTTAGGAGGCGCAGGTGTGAGGTCCCAGGCGGGCGTGCTGGGCCTGGGCTGGGCTGCCCTTCTGGGAGGACAGCTGCCTAGCATCTCCGGCGTTGACTCAGTGGCCATCCTCCTGGACTGGCCCTCAGTCCAGCGACATGTCCAGTTCTGGGGGATGTGTCTGTTTGAAGGGAGTCTTACCCCGAGGGAGCTGGCAGACCGTGTCGCCATCCTGCAAGTGGTCAGGTTCCTTGAGGAGGGCTGGCCCCTGTAGATGATGCTGGGTCCACCCCAGTAAAATTGGGGAGCTAGGCAGCATCATTTTCCATGCAATCTGGCCAGTTTGCAGGTGTCTTGGGGGCCCTTTCATTTCCTTTAATGTAGATCGCACCAGAGTTTCTGGCCGTGAAGTCTCCCAGTCCTGCGTGTTCCCAAGCTTTGCATCTGCTCACACCACCCCACCCTAACATCTCTGAGAGGGGAGGCAGGAGGCCGAGAGCACCCTCCCCACCCTCCTTTACCCACCATGGCTGAGTTTAGGAAACGCAAAAGTATTGTTTTCATTGTGCTCACGGGGAGAAAGGAAAGTGGAGTCAGGCCTGGGAAGGGCGGGAAGATGGGCACTGCCATGGAGCCCAGCCCCGGGGACCACTTCCTGGGCTTTTGCCCACCTGCAGGAACAGCTCTGTGGGGCTGCGCCATCTGCCACTTCCTTTCTGTGCGCGGGTTGTCTCCTAACCCTGCAGAGGGTGGGGACAAGGCTGCACCTGCAGGGCTCTCACTAGTCCTGCTTCAACCATTCCTCTCGGTTGTGTGGCCCGAATAGAGAGTCTCGCTTACCTAGATGTCAGTGTTCCTGTTTAAAAATCAAAGTCCCCATTCTCCACACTCTCACCACTTCTTTTCTAACCCCAGTGGGCTGAGAAGTGAGAGCATCTCTGTTACTTCAGTCTGCATGTTGTACCAGAAAGGCAGAGCACTGCGCGTCTGTGAGGCCGCCTGTACCCCTTCTGTGGCTTTGCCCACTTTCTCTTGGATCTGTTGGTCTGTTTCATATCACTTGTTCACTGGTCTCTGAGTCCCTGCATGGTGCCACACAGAAGGCCCCCGTGTCTTTGAGGAGCTCATTGTTAGGGCCAGGTGCACTGTGACTGCGTGTGTGCTGACCCATGGCTGAAGGGTTCAGGGGTGGGCTGCGGTGGGCATGGGGTAGCCTCACAGTTGACATTCGAGTAGGGACCGTGAGTGGGCATCATGCGCATGTGCTTGAGGGAAGGGCAGGAAGGAGGCCACCAGAGGAGATTGTAGGTTTGGGTTTTTAAAAATAAACTTTATTTTAGAACGGTTTTAGATTCACAGAATTGCTGTGAAGCGGATGCACATTGCCATGTCCCCACGCCCTATTCGTGCCATCTGTCAGTGTGGTACCTTTGTCACAGCTGATGGGCCAGGACTGAGATGTCACTGATAAGTAAGGTCCATATTTACTTGGATTTCTCCTCAGTCCCCCCGATGGTGTGTCTCTGCCCAGGCCCCATCAGGGTCACACTTGATTCTCAGTTGTCACAGCTCTTAGGCCCCTCTGGCTGAGATGGTTTTCCCTCTTCCTTGTGTGGATGCCCTGGACTGTCACGTCCTGCGACGTCCCCAGTTTAGGTCTTCTGGTATTCATCACACTGAAGGGCTATGAGCAGTGCCTTGCTCATCTGTCACCTCGGGGTCCCTGGTGTCCTCACACCTTCTCACTGCTGACACTGA
Organism: Macrotus californicus; assembly: GCA_007922815.1. Classification (NCBI taxonomy): domain Eukaryota; kingdom Metazoa; phylum Chordata; class Mammalia; order Chiroptera; family Phyllostomidae; genus Macrotus; species Macrotus californicus. The sequence continues at coordinate 422,349 of VMDR010000044.1, forward strand.
CTCTTATGTTCCTGCTGGGGTGCTGGTCAGGCATCTCCACTGAGAAGTCCTTTGAGGCCAGAAGTTCAAGATCAAGCTGTCACAGGGCCACACTCTCTCCAGGAGGATTGGTATGGGGACTGGTGTCTTCCTGCCTCTTCCAGCTTCTAGGGGTTGCCAGAGTTCCTTGGCTTATGGCCCCATCTCTCCAGTCTCTGCCTCCATTGTCAAATGGCCTTCCTTTCCTGTGTGTCTCTGTCTCCTCTTCTGATAAGGACACCAGTTACAGATTAGGACTCCAATTTATAAATAACGTCACATGCCCAGACACCAGGGGTTAGGAACTGTCTTATTGGGGACACGTCTCAGCCTACACCAAGGACTGATATACTGCTGGAACTATAGTTAAACCGAGTAGCAGAAATGCCCGGGATGGGTCTGGCCTTACCAGAGACCGTCACGTGGGCTGGGACATCCCTTAGTGTAAGGTGTGAGGAGGGCTTGACCGGCGTCTGTGGGGCCTGTGGGGAGGGACCAGCTGTCAGGAGCACACGCTGAGATAATGGCACGTGCCAGACATGCTCTGTCCAGGATGGTGTGCACAAGCCCCAGGTGGCAGCACCAGTGTCTATCATCAAGCATCATATCCCCGGGCAGGAGCCTGGTTTCCCTGTTGCCTGTCTCCCAGTCCCCCTTGTATTCCTCTCAGCTCTTTAGCAGGAAATGTTCAGATGTGCCCAAACGTGGGAGAATACAGTGCTCCCCCACCTCCCGCCTGTGGGCCCATGGCCCAGCCCAAGTTACCAGCATTTGCCCAGTGAACTCTGTCCCCTCTGATGTTCTCTGCAGCCTTGCAGCAGGTTCTTGTGGAACCCGTCATTAGTCACAGCCGGTGCTTGCAGTCAGTACCAGCCAATTCCAGAGCTGCCACATGCTGAGGGCGCTCCCCATTCTGCTCCTGTCCAGGAGACGCACTTTTACGACCCACACTGTTTTGCTGGGTTTTTGGTTGCCATGGTCTGAGGTGGCAGAGTTTGTGGGAGCACCTTGTCTTTTTGTAATCTTAATTTTGAAAGCACTTCAAGTCTGTTGAACGCGTGCTAGGAACGTACCTGATCTCCTCTGCTCCTCATGGGCTCACTGCCACCTGTGGCCATGTTTGCTTTTCCTGAACTGTGTGAGAGCATCATGCCACCTCGTGACCATTGCCTGTGAATCTCTGGCCCTCTCCCAAGAGGGTTGACACATCTAGTCCACCTTTCCATGATGGGTGCGGTGACAGCTGTCCCTTTTCATAGGCCTGCCTCCTTTCCTGCTCAGAGCTTCAAACAGGAACTCTGCATGCCCTCTGGGGCAGCACTGACTGGTGCCCACACCCTGGATGACTGATACGTGACCTCAGGCCACCTGCTTGACGTGCTCAGTACCATGTCTGTGCTGCCTGCTGATGGCACTTCCCGCCACCACCACCCCTCCCCCCAGGTCTGGCCGTTTCCTCTCCCTTGGTCTATAACTTGGTGCACTAAGACCCGTTTCTGCTTAATCCTTTTCGACACTGACCTTGTCCCTCGAGCCTGGGCAGCTGGTTCCTGTGCAGTCATCATGGGGTACTTCCTTCGTCTCTGCCATGACGTGATGTTGCATGGCCCCAGGGTGGGTATGTCTCCCCAGTCCATGTCCCCCTGGGGGTGGGGGGCCCAGTGTGCAGATGCCAGGATGTGGCACACCGGGTGCTCATCGTGGCTCCTAAGGTGCCATGTTGCTGGGCCTGAATGAATCCTGGGGAGGAGGTTCTGCCTCTATATGTCACCAAGTCCCCAGGCAGAGGTGAGCTCCCACTGTGGGGGGACGCATGTGTCCAGAGTGGCTTAGAAGGGTCTGTAGCCAGGATCACCTGAATCTGGGCGCATCCGAGGCTGTACTCACGGTGGGGTCCGCTTTGCGGCCAGTGAGGGGCCATTCCCCAGAAAGGGAGGCTGCCCACGGCTCCCTCAGACTTGCCCTGGGGCTGTGCTGGTGATGTCAGCCAGGGACTGTGACATCACTGACTAGAGATGGTCAGAGAAGGGGGTTCCTGGGGCCCCCACAGGGGAGCCAGCCCCTGGCCCTGACCCTGACAAGATGGAGGACCCCAAAAAGAACAGGGCAGGTAACTCACCTGAGGTGTGCATTGACGGAGGAGCATGGCCCTGAAGTGGAACATTCTTTGCGAGACCTTCTCAGTGTGGACGTGGGTGGGACAGCAGCTTCCAGGGGCCTTCTGGGGGTCATTTCAGCGCAAAATTGAATTTGGCTGTGAGGGTCTGTGTGGAGCCCACTCCTCTGGAGGGCTGTCCTTCTGGGGAAGGCTGGGGACATGGAAGTGGGGGCCGTGCTGGTATGGTTGAGGCCTAACGAGGAATGGGAAGTCCTCTCCTCCAGGATAATTACTTTTAGCTTCTGGGCCTGGACTGAGGTCAGCCACTTCCTTCCCCTTAGTCCTTAGGTCACATGCTTCCACCCAGGTGTGCTGGGCTGGGCATTCAGATCTTGCCCTAGCCCTGCCTTGGACTTTCTTCCATGCATTCCCCTGCCACCCAGTGCATGGCTCACTCTTGCTACCCCCTGCAGGTCCCATCTGGCTCAGAGCATCTGGGAGAGGACCTAGACTGCCCCCATGTGGCTGGTGGGGGGGGGCAGCACCTCCCACATCCCTTGTGAGTCTGCTGCCCACTGGGTTTGGGGTGGTAGCTCCTTGTTGTGGGGTAAGCGGGGCAGGGGCTGGTGTCCTTGGGGAGAAGGCAGGCCCTTCACCTGCCTTCCAGTGACTGCACACCTGCCTTGTGGGAGAGGGCTACCTGGAGCCCAGGCACACTGCAGTAGGGGGTCATTGGGATCATGTCTCAGGCCCAGGTGGGACAGCAAGTGCGCCAGAATCTTCATTCCTGGCTGGCTGCTGTCTCCCCACAGCCTGCGGGGTGCCAGGACCAACACGTATGTGGAGCCTCCATTTTTTGCAGGGCTACATCCCTTGTCCATGTTGGCTGTGCTCAGGCCCAAGGGTCATGCTAGTCAGGCACCTCCTTGTGCCCAGTTATGCATGCGGCCCCTCTGGAGAGAACTGCCAAGCATGGGAGGGTGTAGACGTGTGTGGTGTGTACGTGTGTGTACATGGGGAAAGGGTATGCATGTATGTGGGTGTGTAAGCACAGGAGGGGGTGTGCTCACATGTGTGAGAGCACAGGAAGGTGTATGCGTGCACTGTGCTTCTGGGTCCCTGCTGTCTTGTGGTCCCTCCTCTCTGTGAGCCCATGGCCGGGATTCCCCTCTATGGAGTACCTGCCCCTTCTGTCGCTGAGGCTCGGGGCTAGCCGTTCCCAGAACCAGAGTAAAAGACCAAGAACAGGCTCTATCCTTGGCCTGATTCTCAGAGGCCCCCCGTTTCTGTCCTCTTTTATCATTCCCAGGGCTTTGTTCCTGCCTCAGGGTGAGGGAGCCCCATACCATGAGTTGAGATACTCCTGGGGTCCTGGCCTTCGAGGCTTCATGGTGTCACCGTGTCCAAGTCACTATTACATCTGTAGCTGGCCAGGCCCTCAATCAGTGGGCGGTGCTCTGCGGTCTGTCTTCTTCCCTCCTCAGAGGAACGACCCCTTGACTTGGGGGAAGGGGCTTTATGTTGGGTGGCTCCTACCCCTTTCTGCACCCAGGTTGGAGCTCTCCTCCTGGTTCTGGGGCCTCTGCCACTTGATTGGCTGTCACTCTTCACAGTGCAGTTGTCCTCGAGCTGTGCTGTGGGCCAGCACGCAGTAACGTGCATCTTACACCACCTTGACATGTGGGATTCATGGTGGCCTCTGCCCCCTCCCCCCCCAAAAAAAGTCACAAGCCATACTTATGCCTTCAGAGATCTGTCCAGAATGCCATCCTGCTGTGCCAGCCTCCGTGGGCTGTGCTCTGGACCCTGGGCTGAATTGTGGGCAGGTGGTTTGGTGTGTCTCAGTCTTCTAACCTGTGTCTCTGTTTTCTCCCCAGCTGGGAGCCACGAGATTTGAGGCAGTGGGACCTATCAGCAGAATGTGTCCTCTCCCTGCGTGTGACCCTGAGGCCACCGAGAGGAGTGCCGCAGACTGGCCCTCGCGAGTACCCACGTCTCACTAGCCAGGAGTCCGCCAGGCGCCATGGTGTTCTAGCCCCGAAGAGCCGCCTGTGACCTCAGGTCTCCACAGACCCGGGATTTGTACAGCAGCAGAGTCACCGTGGAGAGGCCAGGGTACCACAAACTTATGGATTTTGACAAGAAAGGAGGGAAAGGGGAGTCGGAGGAGGGCCGGAGAATGTCCAAGGCTGGCGGCCGGACCAGCCACAGCGTCCGGAGCACGGGGACCAGTTCTGGGGTCCTGATGGTGGGCCCCAACTTCCGGGTCGGGAAGAAGATAGGCTGTGGCAACTTCGGGGAGCTCCGGCTAGGTGAGCCCCGCTCATTTGCATTCAAGGGATGGGGTGGGGGGAATGCTGCCCAGTGGGGTCATGGCCACTCACAGGTGGCCTCCCTAATTATTGCAACCAGGACACAGGTAAGTGCATGTGAGTTTCTGTTCCCCAAGGAGGAGGTTGGGTAAGGGGGGTAGATTTCTGGCCTTGCCGCTGTGTGTCTGAGGGCCAGCTCTGTTGGGGGATCTGAGCCATACACAAGAGGGCTGATGTAGATGCCGTCAGTGTCTAAACTGGAGCAATTACAAGCTCACCTCCTGCTCAGCATTTGCCTGTCAGGAGCTGTGAATGGCCCCGGGTTTGGAGTTTCTGAGCCTACATGCTGTCAGGCTAGGGCCTGACTTTCTGCTGGTGGGAGGGGTATGCAGGGTGGGCACTTGGCCATTGCATCAGTAACTCAGACCAGCGGGAGAGGGGGAGCCAGACACCGCCCCAGAACATGTGGCCCCCTGCACCTAGCCTGGCCTGCACGTAGGGGCCCAAGCAGCATGGTGGCCACCTCTTTAGCTTCCCCTGGCTGGAGCCACCCTACTTCCCTATTAGGGTGTGCATGTGTGTGCATGTGGGCACATACACACACAAACATGAGGACACACACACATGTCCTTGGGCCTAGTCTTATCTGCAGCCTAGGGAAAGGTGCCCTATATGGCTTTGGGGACATAGTGTCGTGGGTCCTGGTCTTGCGCTTTTGGAGCAGCAGCCTAAATAGGCCAGGCCAGCACAGACACGTGTTGGGGGCTGTGGGCACAGCAGCTTTTGGCTTGAAACATTTTTTTGAAAATTGAGGCATTTGTTCTTTTCTGCTGGCTTCTTTTGCTCAGCGCATTTTGAGAGTGTCTGTGTTTCGCATGTGTCAGTAGCTAGTGGCTCTTTGTCACTCTCCATTTGTGCGACTGCACCCCATGTCGTTCACCTATTCTGCTCAGGGGTGCTCGGCTGCGCCCAGATTTGGGCTGTTGTGGATAAAGCTGCCCTGAGCGTCCTTTTCCAGCCCTTGTGTGCGAGTGTTTCTGTCAAAGAACTGGGTCGCCAGGGAGGTGTGCCGGATCAGTTTTCGGGGTGGTTGTGCACTTCAGTCTGCAGGCAGTGTATGGGAGTTCTGGGTACCCCACATCCTTACCAACGTTTTGGGGTTGTCAGGCTTTTCCTTGTAGTGGGTATGAAGTGCTGTCTGTGGATTTCATTTGCATTTCCTCAGTGACTAATATTGAGCATTGTACTCCTATATCTAATGTGTCTTTCTTCCTTTGTTTTGAAGATTTTCTTTGGTTTCAGGTTTTGACTCTGCATTGTTTAGGTGTGGTTTTCTTTGGGTTTATCCTGCTTGGGAGTCATTGGATTTCTTGGATCTGTATAGTGACACTTTCTCATTAAATTGGAAAAACTGTGGCTATTATTTCTTCAATTTTTTTCCTGCCTCAGTTCACTGTCTTCTCATTCTCAGACTCCAGTTACACATGTGCTAGGAGTGTTTATGCTGTCCCCCAGTTCTTCAAGCTCTTTCCCATGGTCTTCTGGCCTTTCCCCCTTTACTCAGTCTAGACAGTTTTTATCGCCCTGCTGGAAGCCCACCCTTCTTTTTCTCTGCGTTGCAGTGTCTGATCTGTTGTTGGAGCTGTCCAGTGAAGTTTTCATTTCATACACAGTGTTTTTCACTTCCGTTTGACTCCTGTATTTCTCTCTTGAGGTTTTCCATCTGCTTGTTCATTTTGCCCAACTTTTTCTTTAAATCCTTGAGCATTCTTGTACCTGTTAAACATGCCCACGTCCTGGCTAGTGTGGCTCAGTGGTTGAGCGCCAGCCTGCGAATCAAAGGGTCGCTGGTTTGATTCCTTGGCCAGGGCCCAGGCCTGAGTTGTGGGCCAGGTCCCCAGTAGGGGGTGCACGAGAGGCAACCACACATTGATGTTTCTCCCTGTCTTTTTCCCTCCCTTCCCCTCTCTAAAAAATAAATAAAATCTTTAAAAAAAAAAAACAACTTAAAAATAGTGCCCATGTATGTGGTGTCTTTGACTTTGTTTTTTCTTGTTAGAGCCCTCGTTTCCTCATTGTTCACGTGTCTCGTAATGTTTTATTGGACATTGGACATTGTGGGGGGTGCCACATGTCACAGACTTTTAAGTCTGAGGGTTGTGCTGATGGCTTATCTTCACTCCATCAGGAACTGATTTTGGCTTTGTTAGGGCGGGTTGAGAGCAGATGTTACTCATGGGCTTGAGTGGCCTCGTGTGTGGGCCTTCAGGGTTTTTAGCCTAAAGTTAGGGAAATTCATGCCCTGGCCGTTGTCACTAAGTGGATTGAACTCTGTCCCGCAACCTGAAAGGTCACTAGTTCAATTCCTGGTCAGAGCACGTGCCTGGGTTGTAGGCCAGGTCCCCCGGTTGGGGATGTGTGAGCTATAACCAACAGACATTTCTCTCACACACTGATGTTTCTCTCCCTTTTTCCTTCCCTTCCCCTCTCACTAAAAGTAAATGATTTTTTTTTTAATGACACTTTCTAAGGTTAGGGGAGTTCACGGAGGCCTCCTTGCTCTGGATGATTGCATCTCTGGTGTCTTCCCATCTTGTGTGGCCTCTGGAATCTTCCTTCTGCTCACAGCCCCTTGGGAGCCGTTCTCGGCCAGGCCTTGCAGACTCTTTCACCGTTGCACGCTCAGCTAAAGCGGTAACGTGAGCACTGGTGAGCCTCTCAGAGCCCAGAGCCCCTGAACTGCTTCAGAAATCTAAATCTGCAGGCTTCAGGTGCCTCTGTGTGTACAGACACGTGCATACCTGCGCTCACTTTAACCTCAGACTGGACTCCAAGGACTTTGGCTCTCCTGGAGCTCATGTGCAGTCGAAACATAAGATTTCTTCATTGAGACACGATGAGATGCCCATTCACTGTAAAGGATCAGTTAGACTTCATGAATGTTTAAGATGTTTATCACAAAATGTGAAGAGCTGGACTAGGCAAGACAGAGACTGGGAAAAAATATTTTCAGAGCACCATTTGACAAAGCACTGGTGTCCAGGATGTGTGAAAGGATGACAACTTGATAATAAAAGGACTGACACTCTAATTAAAAATGAGCAAGAGAGGTGAACAGACACTTTACATAAGGAGGCAGACACATGGCCGGGGAGCATGGAAGGCACCAACCTGGGTCATACTCTGCATGTGCAGCGTGCGCCAGCAAAGCTCGGAGAAGGGACCAGCCTGCCCACAGAAAGGCTCGTAGGCCATGTCCACTGCAGCTGTGCTTGTAACAGAAAACTGGAAACAACCCAAGTGTTCCTGTGCTGGGTGGGTATGTCCCTTGATGGGGTCAGTCTCTACTCAGCTGTCAGCAGGACCCATGGACTTGCCTCAACGCAGGAATCTTGAGCCCATCACACCACGTGCAGGGAGCCAGGGAGGAGAGAACACACCAGATGACCCCACCTCGGTGCAGGTGGGGGCGGAACAAGAAGGGGTGTGAGCAGTGGGGGCACTCATGTCTTGATAAGGGTGGGGGTGCACAGGGTCATGTGTTGGCCAGCGCTCATCAGATGGCACACTTCAGATGTGTTCACTTCATAGGTAACTGTCACCTCCCACAGGACAAACAAGAACTCTAAGTACACATTGAACTTAACCTGCAGGCTGGAGTATTTAGGGGCCGGTACTGATGGCTGCAACTTCAAAATGTATCTGCAGATCAGAGATTCATGGCCGATAGATACGTGACAGGACAGACAGCAGGCTGTTCGTTGCGTTGTCTAGGCGGTGAGGGTGTGGCTGTTCACCGCACAGTTCTTCCAGTATTTCTGTGTTTGGCACGTCCGTAATCAGATGGTGGGGGCGGGGGGTGGCGCAGGGAACACAACAGGCACACCTGTTTTTCTTAAAACCCAGGAACCAGGACGAGGAGGTTTTCTTGCCCTGGTAACTGGTGTCTGAGAAGTCTTGTGTTACAACAACTGGGCACCGCCTTGCACCCCTTGCGGACAGCGGCGAGCAGAGGAAATGAAGGATAAGGAGATTGGGAAAGAAGAAGTACAACCCACAGCCCCTGACCACGCCTGTGTGGCAGTGGGAGTCACCTCAGCAAGCAGGTAGAGGGCGGGTGAGTTCAGCAAGGCCGCTGGTCACACCAGCACAGAGGCCAGCTGTGCTTCCCCACTTGAGCGACAATTGGACAGTGAAGGTTTAAGAACAGTGCTAATCATAAGAGCTTTCTTTTCGGCTGGAACCACCATCTTCCAGTAATTCGCCAAAACGACTAACACAAAGGGAAAGAGGGGAGGTACCCGCTGTATGTTCTCTAGGCCTTTTAGAAAACGTGGAGTTCCTTTGGCTACATACCTGCGAGTCTGCAAGAAAGGTGATGCTGTAGACCTCGAGGGAATGGGCACTGTTCGAAAAGGAACGCCCCATGCGTGTTCCCATGGCAAAGCTGGGAGAGTCTGCGGTGTCACCCAGCGTGTGATGGGTGTTGTTGTAAATAAAGAAGGGCAAGAGTCTGCCGAGAGAATTACTGTGCGTGTGGAGCATATTAATCACTCTAGGAGTCGAGATAGTTCCTCAGACGTGTGAAGGAAAGCGATCAGGGAAAGAAGGAAGCCGAGAGAAAGGTTCCTGGGTTCAGCCGAGCAGTGCCAGCCTGCTCCACCCAGAGAAGCACACTGAGGACCGACAGAAAGGAGCCTCCGCTGCTGGGACCCATTCCCTGTGGATTCCTGGCATGACGAGGGTAAAGAACATAAAAGACTTCTCTACTGCCTTTAAAAAATGCTAATTGTGTAAGTACCACACGCTAACCGAGTGTGCCACTGGAGTGCCAACAGCGCTCATTGTAAGAGTGCCAACACTCATCAAGCGTTCCCAGAATAAATCTAAGAGGCTGGGTGAGCTCTGCGAGCCACAGAGCATCTCTGTGGGAGCGGTTCATTCTGGGGAGTATGCAGCGTTTTAATAGGAGGTGTTGCCGCGTCCAGTCCTGCAGACTCCAGGCCACTGCAGGGCTCTGAGAAAGTCAGCAAGCTGACTCTGAACCACCATGGAAACCAAGGCCCTAGAATAGCCACAGAAGAGCGGAAGACACCCACTGCCGGGTGTCCCAGGGATGTGAACATCTTGGTGCACGCTAGGATGGGGCAGTGACCGTGACCAGTGGCGCAGATTAATGCGCTGGGGAACCCTGGCCTCAGCATCTGAGGTTGAACACTGGTGTCTGCTGCCGTGTGGGTGAGGCAGAATAGCTAGAGTGCAGGTGTCTCCCAGGCTGCCCTGCTGCAGCAGACAGAGAGCAAGGGAAGGCCCACTGGTGCCGACACATGGTGCGGGGCAGTGTTCGCAGAGTGCTGTGGTCCCAGGACAGAGTCAGGACAGGACAACACGGACAGGGACCGCTGGACCGGAGATGGCGGTGTGGGTGTACACAGTACCGTACAGTAACTCGCTAAGGCACACGAGTGGCTGGGGCGGCCCCCTGGTTATATGGCAGGTCACCCAGCAGTGGTGGCTGGACCAGCTGGGGCTCTGTTAGCATTAGAGAACGTAGCAGGTGAAAAACCGGACTTCATCAGGTTCTGGAACTCGGGTTTGTGCAGTTCCCTGAGGTTGGGCACATTAGCTCTTTCTCTGTGGGCACGTGGAGACGTGGAGGGTAGGCCCAGCAAGGCCTGCCCCAGGTGGTCTTAGTTTGACCTGAGAGGGGTACTGGTCCCCTACCCTGGTCTGCTGGGTCTTGTTGCCTGGGCTCTCCTGCCTGTCGGCACTGTGGGTAGGGTCTCCCCACCTGACATAGTTGACACGGGGGTGGGGTCTCAGTCCTGGGGTGGGGTCATGACAAACTTTATGGGGTGGATGTGGGTTCTAGCCAGGGGTCCTTACTCCACGGTCATGGGAGGGTGGGGGAGTAAGGTGCTGGGTTGAACCATGGGGGGCAGGGAGGGGAGGCAAGATGAGGTCCACTGGTGGGAGGGACCCACTGGATGGGCACTGGAGCGGGGGACATGGGCTGGCCTGGGTTATTTGCCACCTCTGTCTGCAGGCCCCATGTGGAGGCATTGAGTAGACTGAACCCATGGAGGTCCTGGGAGTGGAGCGATGAGGGAAGCGGGAGATACTTAGGGGATGTGGGTGTCTTTGGTTCCCTTTGCTGCAGTGGGTGCTGAGAAGGGCTGTGGGTGATGGGGGTCTTTGCTCCATTTTGATGGGAGAATTGGAGCACATTGGTGTGCTTGTTAGGGAGGTTCCTGCCAACAAGTTGGGGAGAGCTGCTTGAATGGGCAGAGGTGGGGTTAGGATGAGTGCCTGGGTGAGGCGGGGCGCTGGGGTCTGGAATACACAGAGGGTGGTGGTGGAGGCTGTGGAGGAGAGGGCGGCAGTAAGATGGTGGGACCCCAGGGTGTGAGGATGCGGAGCAGTGGGGACCTAAAGGAGTGCAGGTACCTCAGGGGTATCCAGTTCACTCCCAGGACCTGGGAGGACAGGGCCAAGTTCCGGGGCAGGGGGGCTGCTGAGAACAATAGGTGCCCCTTGGAGGTGGGTAGGTCATGTAGGGTCTCTTGCCTGCGGTGGGGGTGGGGTGGGGTCGGGTGGGAATTGGGGGCCAGGTGGCCCTGCTGTGCTGATTCCTTTCTCCTTCACAGGAAAGAATCTCTATACAAATGAATATGTAGCTATCAAATTGGTGAGTCCAGGTTCTTCCCCCAACAGCAGAGACTCTCCCCACATGGAGCCCATCTAAGTGGGGTCTGGGGCAGGAGGAGGGAGATGCTACGTCCCAGGTAACCCCTCACCTCATCCTCCTTGTCGCTCCAGGAGCCCATCAAGTCCCGGGCACCACAGCTGCACCTGGAGTACCGCTTCTACAAGCAGCTCAGCACCGCAGGTACCCAGATAGGGACAGTGGGGCAATGTGGGTCCAGTGCAGGGGTCAGTAGGGGGCAGTGGGTGCCTGCTGCAGGTCCCTGTAGGCATCTGTGTGTACTCTGCCCGCAGAGGGTGTCCCTCAGGTCTACTACTTCGGCCCATGTGGGAAGTACAACGCCATGGTGCTGGAGCTGCTCGGGCCCAGCCTGGAGGACCTGTTTGACCTGTGCGACCGCACGTTCACGCTCAAGACCGTGCTCATGATCGCCATCCAGCTGGTGCGGGGCTGGGCTGTGGCTGGGAGAGAGGTGGGGGCGGGGCTGTGCAGGGCTTGGGCAGATGGGGACACTGGCCTACCCACCCCCAGATCACCCGCATGGAGTATGTGCACACCAAGAGCCTCATCTACCGCGATGTGAAGCCGGAGAACTTCCTGGTGGGGCGGCCAGGCAGCAAGCGGCAGCACGCCATCCACATCATCGACTTTGGCCTGGCCAAGGAGTACATCGACCCCGAGACCAAGAAGCACATCCCATACCGCGAGCACAAAAGCCTGACAGGCACAGCGCGCTACATGAGCATCAACACGCACCTAGGCAAGGGTAAGTGGCACACAGGTGGGAGTCGGGAGGGGTGGGAGGAGCGTGCTGACCTGCTGTCCCCTGCAGAGCAGAGCCGCCGTGACGATCTGGAGGCACTGGGCCACATGTTCATGTACTTCCTGCGTGGTAGCCTGCCCTGGCAGGGGCTCAAGGTGGGTCAGGGCACGCGGGTGGGGATGTGGGAGCATCATGGCTCCCAGCGATGTCACTGACCCCTCTCCCCACAGGCGGACACACTCAAGGAGCGCTATCAGAAGATCGGGGACACCAAGCGGGCCACACCCATCGAGGTGCTCTGTGAGAGCTTCCCAGGTAAGGGCAGCCCTTGGCCAGTGCTCCCTCCCCTCAGTGCCTCTGCTCCCTGTCCCCCAGCCCCCTCCCCTGCATGTCCCCCTCCCACATCCACCCCCAGCCCTGCCGGCTCTTCTCAGAGGAGATGGCCACATACCTGCGCTACGTGCGGCGCCTGGACTTTTTTGAGAAGCCCGACTACGACTACCTGCGTAAGCTCTTCACCGACCTCTTCGACCGCAGCGGCTTCGTGTTTGACTACGAATACGACTGGGCGGGGAAGCCCCTGGTACGTGGGGGCAGGGCCTGGATGTGGAGCGGGTCCTGGACATGGGGGGCTACACCCTGGGTATAGTGGGGAACTCGAGGTGGAGGGCTTTCCCTTGGATGTGGGGAGTCCCTGAGCATGGGGGAGGTGGGACCCTGGTTGTGTGGCCTTTACTCTGGGAGTCAGGGGGTGGAGACTGGTCATGGGGGGAGGTGGGGAGGACCCTGGATGTGCGGGGCTTCGCCCTTCATATGGTAGGGCCCCTGGATGTGGGAGGCGGGATCCCGGACCTGGCGGTTGTGCCTGGACGTGGAGGAGAACCCAAGCACCCAGAGCCTTGGTGCAGACCCAGGTGAAACCCTGGTTCATGGGGAGAGTGGTGCTGGACTTCAGCACCCTGTCCTGCCCACCCTGCAGCCAACGCCCATCGGCACAGTCCACACTGACCTTCCTGCGCACACTCAGCCTAGGGACAAAGCCCAGCTGTACAGCAAAAACCAGGTGAGGTGCCAGGCCAAGGACGCCAGCAACCCCGGGGGGGTGGAGATTGCGGCCCACATGACTCTGCTGCTACCCACCCACCCAGGCGCTGAACTCGACCAACGGGGAGCTGAATGCGGACGACCCCACCGCCGGTCACTCCAATGCCCCCATCACAGCGCCCGCAGAGGTAGAGGTGGCGGATGACACCAAGTAAGACCCAGGGCAGCATCTGGGGGTGGAGATGGCTTAGGCCTAGCTGGTACCCCACGCCCAGCTTGCCCCTGCCCGACCCATACCCACTTTTTACTCCTTCATTCCCCCCTCCAGGTGCTGCTGTTTCTTCAAGAGGAGAAAGAGGAAATCGCTGCAGAGACACAAGTGACCCTGGCGGTGGCACCCCATACCCTCCTGCTGCAGTTCCTGGGGGAGCGTGTCCGGGTAACCCACAGCCAGGACATAGACTGTGGCCCCGAGCTGCCCGCCCCCACATGGGTTACTTCCTTCACATAAGACTTTGGCCGAAATTTCTACACCTGTGTCTAGTCCGCCCTTCCAAGAGCATTAACTATTTAAGACAAGGAAAAGAAAACACAGCGGCCGCCCTCCCCGCGCCCCTCCTGCCATGTCTGCTGAAGTGAGTAGTGTGACCTGGAGGCGCCGGCGACCCGTGCCGTCAGCCCACCAGCCCTGTTAGTGTCATAAAGTCCAGCTTGTCTCCCTCTATCCAAAGGCCATTTTCTCAAGGGGGAGCTGTGGGGCATGGCTGCCAGGGGTGAGCCCGCCCTGGGCCTCCCCAAATCAAATGGGAAGACGGGGTGGGGCCGGCACCCTAACCAAAACGCTGCACCAAAGCTTGGACGGCATGGCCCACAGGTGTTCTCGCTGCACCTGCTCCTGGAGCCTGGGGCGGCCATTCACGTGGCCCGTGGGCCGGGGCTCTGCCCAGCGTTGGGGCTTCTGGTGTCCACACTCAGTGCCGCTGAGCCACAGGAGACAAGCGCCTTAAAGCCCCGTCTCAGCCCACAGGTGCGGCAGAGGCCAGGCGGCCACGTTCGGGCAGCCAGAGCCGCGGGGGCGTTGGCAGCGGCGTGCGCATCTAGGTGTTGCTTTACAAAGTGTACAGAAATGGCACTTCGTTTCTCTGATGCTTCCTGGAAGCCATAGAACTTAGGGGCTTTTTTTAAAAAATAAAGGAAAATGAAACCAGTTCTGAGTATGATGTTCGGTCTTTGTGAGGAGCTTGGGTGAGACTGGCAGCAGCTCAGATTCCCACGCCTCTCGGAAGGGACAGGCTCGGAGGAGGTGGGAGAACTGGGACGGGGCTGGCAGGAGGGTGGATGGTCAGAAACAAATGAACAGAACTAAAGTAAGAGCTGGCATTGGCTGTGTTCTTGGGGTGCGGCGAAACCACCACTGTCAACGATGAGAACGGGGGAGGTCACAGACACTCAAACCGCAGGATGGCAGGTGACCTCGCCAGTTCCACACGCATGGAGTGCAGCACTAAAACGGCCTGCTTTCCCGGAGAGACAGGGTAGCTGCTGCTGTAGCGGGATGGTGAGCCCTGAGTGCAGACAGGACAGCTGGTCTCCTTGGTGGCTGTGGGCCGATTGTATCTTCCCACATTCATAAGTTGACACCCAGCTCCCTCAGGGGCATAGAATTAGGACGTGGGGCCTTTGGGAGGTGATCAGGGTTAGGTGAGGTCAACGGGTGGGACCCTCACGATAGGAGTGGTGTCCTTGTCAGAGGAGGAGACCCGGGCTGGCTCTGTCCACGGTGAGAGGTGGCGGCCCTGCTGGCACCTCAGTCTCGGGCTCGGAGCCTCTGCCACTGTGAGAAGCGTCTGTGGGTCGAGCAGCCTGGCCTGTGCTGTCCCGTTAGGGCCACCCAGGCAGACTCCAATAGCAGCCAATGTGGCAATGATAAGAGCCAGTGTTCTTTTTCATTGTTTTTGTTTTCTTGATTTTAGAGCGAGGAAAGGAGAGAGACAGAGAAACATTGATTTGTTGTTCCACTCACTGATGCGTTCGTTCATTGGTTGATACTTGTACGTGCCCTGACCAGGGATCAAACCCACAAGCTTGGCATATCAGGATGATGCCCTAACCAACTGAGCTGCCTACCCTGCCAAGGCTAAAGTCAGCATTCCTGAAAAAAGGTTAATGGGATTTCCAGGTCTTTGAAGACAAAGGCAGCCTTCTAACAAACCCTTCTAGCATTTTCCACCCAAATAACAAAGAACCACCAGAAAATAGGCCAAGTGTCCACAATGCCCTGTTCACACTTCCCCTTGTGGTGTCTTGGCCTTCTGCCCACTCTGATCCTTCTGCCAGGTGGCCAGAGGCAGAGGGGGATTTAGAGGGAATCCAGCACATGACCCTCACCCCTGTGGATGGGAAACCCGCTTCCCCAGGTAGAAACCTCAAAGCCCAGGACAGCCAAGCTTGCCCCCAACAGCACTTGAAGGTGTGAAAAACATCTGGGATCAGAAATTCATAAAATAAGGACAGAAATGGGCAAGAAACAAGAAACAGTGGCTTGAACTCAAGAAGGGAATGTGAGAAAACAAAGCATTTTAGAAACGAAGAATGAAGCACAAGGTGCCAAGACGCCAAGAAAGGTTTGGGGAAGGGCTTCGGAAACAGGAAAACAAGGGGCGGAAGAGAGACTGTCCCCGAAGGACACGGTGTCAGGAGGCGGAGGGGGGTGATGTCAGGCAGGCCGAGAAGGCACGCTGTGTCGTCGAGGGAGACCAGAGCCAGCGTCGCACACTCGCTCAAGGAAACACTCCGTGTCAGGCAGAGAAGAAAGGCCCGAGTCTCGAAGGCGAAGGTGCTCCTGGGACCCCCGGAGAAGCGCTGCACACGAGGCAGCCTACTCAAACGGTCGTTGCAGAGACGGGCCGGGGGCCTGCGGGCGAGGAGACGGGAGGTGCCGCTGCGAGAGCACTTACCATCAGACTCTTCAAAGTGGACTCGTGAGGCCAGGTGCCTGGATTTGAAAGGCTTTCCTGATGAGAGCCGAGTTGTCAGCATTGTTCGCTTCCAAATAAGGTACCTTTTTGTCTGGCTGCTTTTAAGGTTGGCTCTTTGTATTTTTTATTTGATGATGGTGTGTGGTTTTCTTCATCTGTATCCTGCTGGACATTTGCCGAGCTGCTTAGATCGTTGGATTGAAATCTCTCATCAATTTTGGAAATTGTCCTTTTATCTTTTCCAGTATTTTTTTTTTTTTGGCCCCTTTTTTTCTCTTTTTCTCTCCAGTCCCCCGGTGACCTGTAGGTAGGACTCTCTTACGTGATCCCACAGGTCTCAGGTAGTCTGTTCTGGTTTATTTGGGGGGGTTATTTTGACAATCTTTGGGTGTACAGAGTCCCCAACTTAACGGTTCGACTTACAATGTTTCAACTTTATGGCTGCAAAAGTGTAACTCGTTCGGGGCTTCGAGTTTGATGTCTCACGGCCGGCAGTGTGCGGTGCGGTGCGGTGCGGAGCAGTGCAGTCCACTCCTGTGGCGCCGGGCAGGGCGGCGGGTGCTCTGTGCGTGTTTGGGGTGGGCCAGGCTAAACTGGGGTGTTGGGTAGGTTAGGCGTATCGACTGCATTTCCAACTTAACAGTATTTTCAATTTGCGGTGGGATCATCGGGATGTGGCACCGTCATAAGTCAAGGAGCATCCGCACTAGTGCTGTCCTTTGTGTGTCTTGTGTGTCCTCAATGTAGCCTCAAAGTAAACTCTTTTCAGATACTTGTAGTTCTGCAGTTTCCATTTCTCCCCTTGTGCTTTCTCTTTGATGACACCTTTCCTCTGTCATCCCTCCGCCCCGTGTCCCTCTGTATTCTCGAACAGTTACAGTGGTGACTCCAGTCTCTGCCCTCTGATTCCAGCAGTCGGGTCTCCTGTGTACCCACTTCTGTTGGTGATTTCCCTCTCTCATCTATGGGCGGCATTTCCTCCTTCAGTGTTTCATCATTTCTAGTGCATTGCAGACACTGTGTGGGAAAGAAGGGTAAGCCAGGCATATTTTCCCCAGAAAGCATGCATTTCATCCTTTACCAGGCAGCTTGGGTGCAGGACTGGTCTCAAGTTAGCGTCACTCTCCCCTGGTTCAGGTGTCTTCGGTTTATGTTTTGACCCGTCTTGTTTTTCTCGCCAGCCCCTCATTCTAGCAGGACCCTGGTTTCCATGCACGTACAGGCTGCAGATCTGCCTTTCACTCGCACCCCAGCCTCACCACCTAAGCACCAAGTACGGTCCCGTGGCGGGAAACCTGTCATGCTTTTCGAGCTCCTCCAGGTTCCAGTCCATTCTGCCAGCCCACACTGGTGTCACCCCCGTAGGTGGCCAGTCTCCCAGATAATGTCGTCCTCAGCAAGCCCAGCCACCCACCGAGCTGGGGCGATGCTTGCCAGCCTCTGCTCCCCTGAGAGGGGCTCTTCTCCCTGGAATTCTGTCCCTTGAGATTTCCTAGCATGCACATCTCTGATATATTTACCGTCCTACATGACTCCCTAAAACTTCAGGTTTATGGAGTGATGATCTAGTCTCCGTGTACATTGTGAAATGGTCGCCACAGTGCAGGACATTCACATACCCATCACCCCGCCGTTCCCCTTTGTGTGTACAGTGGGAACACAAGGTCTGTCCAGTACTCAGCACAGTGTCGTTAACTATGGCCACCACGCTGGGCAGTAGACCCCCTGGCTTGCTCTCACAGCTGGAAGTTGTGCCCTTTGACCAGTGTGTCCCGGGTTCCTTCACCCCCAGCACCCACCGTTCTGTTCTCCGGTTTTGTAAGTGCATCTGTAGTTTTAGACCCCACCTGTGAGTGGGGCCGCAAAGTGTTGGTCTTTCTGTTTCTGGCTCACCTCAGTCAGCACAGTGTCCTTCAGGCTCGTCCAGGTTGTTGCCAGCAGCAGGTTTCCTCCTTTTCAAAAGGCTGAATCATACTCTTTGTATGTGTACGTGCACACACATTTGTCACTGCATATGAACGCATGTATAGTATATGCCATCTTTTCCTGATTTGTTTCTCCGTCTGTGGCACGTGGGCTGTCTCCATGTCCTTGTTGTTAATGTCCCCCAGTGAACGTGGGGGTGCAGGTACTCACGACCCTGATTTAATTTCCTTAGGGTATGTGCCCAGAAGTGGCATTGCGGGATCCTGCTGGTTCCATTTGACATCTTTTGAGGACCTTCCACAGTTTTCCGTAGTGGCTGCACCTGTGTATGACTTCCGTGATGAATGTGTCCTTTTTCTAGTGTTTCTTTTTAAACAGTTCAAGTTACGGTCTTTCTCAGCCGTCTGTTTCTACTCAGAATTCACACCCCTTTTACTGTCTCTTGAACGTCTCCAGGAGCTTTTCATTCCTGACACTCGTCCTGTGTTGTCTCTTAAAAAGAAAGGTTTTGCTGGGGTTTCATCAAAGAACTAACTGATCGTGTTTCATTTGTTTTCCGGTTCATTTTTTGTCTTCTTTCTTTATTTCTCCTCTTTCAGGGGTTAAATTTGCTATTTACTTTCTAGTTTTTTGAGATAACAGTTTTGACCATTGATTTTAAAAACCTTTCTTCTTTTCCAAGCTATATATGGACTATAAATTTTCCCCTCAATTCTCTTTTAGCAGGATCCTCAAACTTTGGTGTATCGTGATGGCAATATCATTCAGCTCCAAGTAGTTCCTAATTTCTGCAGGGTTTACTCTTTACCATATGTTTACATGAAAGTGTTTCTTGATCCCCAGATACTTCAGAATTTTTGTTGTTGTCTTCCTATGATTGCTTTCCAGTTTGGCTCCACGGCAGTCAGAGAACGTAAGATAGTGACTCACGTTTAGAACTGCGTCACAGTACAGAGCATGACCTGTTCTGGCCGCTGGCCCTGCGCACTTGAAAGCTATGTGTGCTCTGCCATTGCTGGCGCAGCGTTCTCTGTGCTGGACAAGATGCAGATGGTGGTGGGTGAAGAGCTTACTCCCGTTCTGGTTTTATGGCTGCAAGCAGCCTCCAGACTGAGAGGTTCATAAATTTGCAGAGTTTCAAGGTACGAAGGGATTAGCAATTTGCATAAGAATATTATTAAAATATTTTCTGCCCAGGCCGGTATTGCTTGGTTGGAGCAACAGCCCGTAAACCGAAAGGGCACAGGTTCGATTCCCAGTCAGGGCTCAAACCTAGGTTGCAGGGGCGGTCCCCGGGCAGGGCTCACACAATAGGCAACCAATCGATGTCTCTCTCCCCCTCTCCCTCCCTCTAAAATCAATAGCGTAACGATTTTTTCCCCCAAGTTGGGTGTGCTTCATTGTTAAATTTGGTGCCAACAAAATTTAAGAAAGTCAAGAAATACTCAAATAAAATAAGTAAACCTCAAATACTGTTTTTACTATGCCCACTTCCAGAAATTACAAAGCATCTTTAACACAATTTTCTCCTGCCATTCCTCAAGTGAATCAGTAAGACGGGCACACTCAGAATGTAACTCACATTACTCAAGATCATTAATTTTCCTTGAATAACTTAGTCTGTTCCAAAGTATTTCTGCCCAAAATGAGTAGGTGTGACAGGATGAACTTGAGTAGTTAAAATTGTGATTTCTGGAAACCCTGGATGACCCCAAATGACCGGTCGGTTTGGCACCGTGAGGGATGGACAGCAGGCCGCATGGGACGGTGGCTCGGTGTCAAATCCATGTTTTGTAAGAACCTGTACAGCTTCAACTGCAGTATTTCCGGCGCCGCTTCTTATCATGCTGACCCCACAATTTCCCTTCTCAGATTTCATGCCTTCCTATTCGCATCCTGTGGGATGGTCACTATGCATTCTTTTTTAAGATTTTATTTATTTTAGAGAGGAAGGGAGGGAGAGGATACATCAACATGTGGTAGCTTCTCGCATGCCCCCTACTGGGGGCCTGGCCTGCAACCCAGGCATGTGCCCTGACTGGGAATTGAACCAGCAACCCCCTGGTTTACAGGCTGGCGCACAATCCACTGAGCCACACCAGTCGGCACCATCTGTTCTTTATATGGCAGCTGATTCAGTCTTGCTTCCATACCAAGTCTGATCAGACGATCCCCAGAAAACACCAAGTTCCTTCTACTGGCTGTCTTGCCCCAGATGACAGTTTGCAGCTCCTGGGTCTGTTCATTCATGGCTGGCAGCTTAAGCTGAGCCCCAATCTGCCAGGAGAGTTGGCTGTCCCCTAGGGAGTCACTGGCCTATGCGTCATAGTTGCCACTGTGACTCTCAGGGTTGAGGCTGGCGCCAGTGCCACCACCACCACCAACCTCAGGGCCCCCCACAGGTACACCAGATGGGTGTGACTGGTGAGGAGAGTCTACTTAGTGCTGTCCCTCCCCTCCCCTGCCATGCATCTGGGATTAGGTCACCAGGTCCCGCAGCTCGCCGCTGGGCTTGGGGCTCGGGGTAGAGGTGAGTTTATTTGTTGTTTGTGACAGAGCATGGCATGGGACCTGGACGCTGCTGACTCCGTGGCCACACACCCGCCCCCGGGCTGTTCCCACAGCTGTCAACCAGCATGATGTGTCACTGACTGTGGGACATTCTTAGCGTCATCTCTCCACGTACAGCTGGTGTGGCGTTCCCCCACCCCCGGGACTCCAAGGACAGGAGCCAGCCCGGTGGCCCACATCTCCCCCGCTTCGCTCCTTTCTCCCTCCTGTTGTGCTCCACCATGGACCTCTCACTGCCCCGCTTCCGAGTTCGCTGATCCTGTCTTCTGTTGCTCCTGGCCCCTGCGTTCTTCATTACAGACTGCATTTTTCAGTCCAGAATGTCAAACAGATACTCTTTTCTTAAAGAAAAGTAAGGATTTATTTTTCTCATCTACGGGCTTGCAGATCAGCTGGGGCATTTGTCTCAGGCTGCTGGTTGGTCAGGTTCAGCCCCAGGTTGGGTGTAGGGTTGCTCCTCGTGTGTGCCCTCCCAGACGAAGCAGCTGCCACAGTCTCCTCACACAGGCACTCTGACCCTTGAAATTCACCACTGTTGCCTCTGTTTTGTTCTTCACTTCCTCCACTGTCTTGAATCTATAAAGTCTCTGATAACTCCAATTTCTAAAATATAAGGGGTCTTGTTTCTGTTTCCTAATTTTTTCTCTCACTTGTAGCACTCAGTATGCCCTCTATTTTCTGAGGGGGAGGGAGGGAGAAAGGGAAAGAAACATGGACCTGTTGCCTCTTGCCCGCCCCCAACTGGGGGCCTGGCCTGCACCCCAGGCATGTGCCCTGACCAGGAATCGATCCGGTGACCTTTCTGTTCACAGGCCACTCAGCCACACCAGCCAAGGTTGCTCTGTAATTTTTTATTGGATGCTGGACATTACCATGACAGCTAGCAGTGACAGAGAGGGGCTGCGCAGGTCGGGTTACCTGCCCCTGCACAGGTGTGGCTTGGGGACAAAACTCAGCATTTCTGGGTACCTCCCACACACTAGGTGCAACCCCATGTCCAGAGGGCAGAGACCCTAAGACCCCTGCACGTCTCATTGCAGCAGGGTCCCTGCTGACATCAGGAAAAGTGCCAGGAAGTCCCAGGGCAGTTCAGCCCCACAGTGTGGCCTCCCCTGCTGGTGGCCGTGGCCATGTTGCCCACCCACTTCAGGGTCCCCTACTGCTATACAGCAGGGGCAGGGTGAGGACCCAGAACTTCCATGCACAGAATAGAGGTCACAGGGAGGGCCCCCAACCCACTCCAGAGCCCCCATGTACTGTGGATGCCTCCAGGAGTCTGTTGGGAAGCAATGACTCCAGGTGTAGGCAGGGGTTCACAGTCCCCCCCTTACATGGCAGGGAACAGCCAGAGAGAGTACAGTGCCAGGGCTCAGAGTTGCTAGGGACCTGCCAGCTCTGACAGGAAGAAACACGCAGGTCAGGACAGGTGTTTCTTTTCCTTTATTTAAAAAAATCATTTGGGGGTGTGGCATGAAGAGGGCACACCTTTCATGGCTTCAGGGAGAACACAGTTTCCAGAAGGACTCACTGGGGCAGGAACATGTAGGCAGGGCCTGGGGTTCGGGGGAGGGGCTGCGCCCTCCAGCACCTGTGGGCAGAGCGCTCCCTCGGGGGCTGGGTGGGGTGGGGATACAGTATGTACAGGGGGGCAGGCAGGCAGTGCCCTCTGGACCCAGGGGCCAACGGGCACATGACCACTGTGGCTGGCCCACGGCATCGCCCCTCCTAGGCAGACAGGCTGAGACCTGTGCCTTCAGCTGCAGGACCAGGAGGGGCCTGTTCAGAGAGGTCAGGGCTGGGGCGGGACCAGGCGGGAAAGCCCCCCATGGTTCCTATCCCCTGGGGCTCAGGCCTGCATCCTGGGGGCTGAGGTCACAGTGGCCTGAGCATCCCCAGTGAATAGACTGGAATACCCCAATCAAATGCACTAGAGCCGCCCTCCACACTGTCTCCTACCAGGTAAATGGAAATCCAAGATGCATTGCTGTGTGCACTTACACTAACAAGATGACGGCCTACAGGATCCTCCCATCCCTCCGGCAGCTGCTCAGGCAGCCCAGAGCGGCAGGGCCGGGGGCGGGATGCCCACGCCCATGGACCCGCCCCCAGTCCTGAGGGATTGTCTCACAGCCCTGCCTGCCCGGGCTCCTCCCGGCTCCTCTCAACAGGCAGCCGTGCTCACACCACAGAGACGGCCAGAAAATGTGGCCAGGGGTGGACACGGCGTGGGGAGCCCGCTGGGGCTGGCGTGGGACGTGGGGCGGTCCACTCATCTCCGGTGGCTTCGGGTTGCCGCCCTCGGCTGCGTGGGAGCCCGGGCGCCTAGGTGTAAAAGATCACCTCGGGGATCTGGCCATCCTCCACGGACGTGCCATTGTTGTTCCCAGCCGCGTAGCAAAAGGTGAAGCATGTCTTGGCCCCCGTCGTGGGCGACTCATGGGTCACCTTGCGCAGGCCTTTGGTGCCGTAGTGGGAGTCCGGGCCCTGCGGGGTTGGGGCCACAGTGTGGTCAGGACCACCCCCAGACTGGGGCACCACTGGGCAGAGGGCAGCATCTGCGCTGTGGGACCTCAGGGTGGCAGACCCTGCGACCTACAACAGCTGGCCACCCCCCTGGGCCCCACATCAAAGGAGGTGACTAGAGGGTGGGTTAGTGTTCAAGTCAGGAGCCTGGAGAGGGGTCAGGGGTCAGAGTCGGGGTCAAGGTCCTGGGTAAGGTTTAGGTTTCAGGGCTGGGGTCAGTGTGGAAGGTCATGCTGGAATCCAGCACAGGGTTTAGGGATCAAAATTAAGGTCAATACAAGGGCAGGGTGTGGTCCTGAATAAAGTCTGGGGATCAGAGAAGGGTTAGATGTTGGGGTCCTTGATAGGGATCAGATTTGGGATCAGATGTCAGAGTCAGGGTCAGGGTCCTGGATAGGATGGAACAGGACAGCAAGATTTCATCACACTACTCAGCACGACACACAATTTAAAACTGAATTATTTCTGGAGTTTTCCATTTAATATTTTGGACAACGGGTAACTGAAACCACAGATAAGGGACAAGGGGGGACTACTGTACTACTAGGCCAGAGTTGTGTGCCCTTTAAAAAATTAAAGATAAAAGACATGTGGAGTCCAAATAAACAGGGCTCAGGGATCAGAGTCGGGGTCAGGTGTTGGGTGGGGTCCTGGGTAGAGCTCAGGGATCAGAGTCGGGGCTCTGTAGTGTTCGGGGATCGGGGTTTACTGCAGAGGCAGGGTCAGGGTCAGGGTTCCGTGTGGGGCAGGGTTAGGGTCAGGCACACCTTGAGCGTGGCGCAGGCTGTGTAGTTGACGTTGGGCAGCACCTCCACCGGCTCCTTGAACATGACTCGGAAGGTGCTGGCGGAGCCGTCGCAGCTGAAGCCCGTGTCGTTCTGGCCCAGCACCGTGTTGCTGTCTGTGTGGATGATCTGCGAGGGCAGGGCCAGGCACCGCTCACCCGGGGCCTCGGTCCCTGCTCCCACCCACGGGAGCCCGCAGAAGCAGGGGAGGGCTGAACTTCACCCCAGACCCCACTGTGCAGGGTCCTGCCTATGACCCATCACAAGGCCCATGGGGTTGGGGGCACAGCCCCTCAGACTCCAGAACATCTCTCCATTTGGGGTGTATCATGGCACAGACCCCAACAAGGGAGAGATGGGGGAATCTGGGGGGACTCTTGAGAAAGGTGGGGCACAGTGGGAGGAGCAGGGCCTGGGTGGGACATGGGGCGGTGTCTGGGGTTGGGCCTGACCTGGGGATGGGACCTGGATCTGGAGGTGGGGTCAGGGCGGTGGGTACCTGGATGTTCACTTGGTAATCCGTAGGTCCATGGATGGAGCCGTATAGGCCAAAACCAACCACGAAGATGCGCTTGTTGACTGAGAACCTGATGGGCAGAGACAGGTGCTAAACTCAGAACAACCCACAAGCAGGTGAGAGTACATGGGCACGGAGCCCTCCAGGGGCTTCCGCCTCCCAGGCTGGGCCCTGGAGGACTCCCATGAAGTGGGGCTGACTCCCTGACAGGAAGCTCCTGCCCAGGGCCCCCAGCACCTGTGCTCATTGCCTGTGCCTCACTCCTGGCAACCCAGGTCCCCCACACCCAGCACCCTTACCAGCCTCTCATTCCCAGTGCCCAGCCCAGCGCCGCACCCACCTGATGCGGTCACTGGTGCCACTGTAGCCCCAGCGGCTTTCCACCTGCTGGAAGCGGTTGATGCTGCACTCCTTCCCGCGGAGGCAGCAGCGCGGCCGGTCGATGAAGTCCACACGGGGCTTGGGGTTGACGGTGAAGTGCAGGAAGAGGCTGACCACCTCGCGGTCCACGAGGATGCCCGACTGTGCAGGCCCTGTGGGCACAGGGAGCGGTGGGTCAGACCGGGCTGGGGTGTGGCCTGAGGCTGGGGAAGGGCAGGGTAGGGAAGGCTGGAGTGATTCCCCAGGGCACAGAAGACACCAGAATGCATGGGCATCTCAAGTCCACAGCATCTCTCAGAAGTAACATCGAATTTTCTGCAAAACATTAGGATTCCAGGCAGCCCCAAGATGGGACAGTTCTGCCTCAGTGTTTGGGGCAGGGTCTGATACAGACATGGGGCTGATGCTCTGACTAGCTGGCTCATTGGACAAAATGCCTCCTTGTGGCCCCAGGTCTGCCTGCCTGCCTGTGCCAGGCTCACCCCTCAGGCCCACCCGTAGTGGACAGAGCAGGTGGCACCCTGCCTGTCCACACTCAGAGCCATCAGTGGCTGAGGGGTGACTCCCAGCTAGAAGTCCTGGGGGATCCTGGCCAGGCAGCACTGACACACACAGGGAGATGAGGGGACCTACCGAGGACAGGCCGGGAGCCAGAGTGGGAGAACCCAGACAGTGACAGCGGAGGCCACACGCAAAAGTGGACAGGCCTTGCACGTGCCCTTCCCATTGCTGTTCTGCCTCCAGAACAGAAGGTAGGACACAGACCTCGAGCTTCACAAGAACCACTCATCTACCAACTCAGAACCCAGGTCTGCAGCTCGGCCACAGCGTGGCTCAGAGCTCCCGCAGCCAACACATAGCAGAGACCTTCCCGACACGGCACACGGCACACCGAGGGCTTAGGGAACCAGGAAGACAGAGAACGGGATGCAGGATGTCGACCATCGTTTTTAATCCCTGCATAGAAAGTGTCGAAGGAAAAATACATCCGACCTCAACTGTGAAGCATGGAGCTAGGAAGATTCAGACTTCTGCTTTCTGGTATTTTCCAGGGGAACATAAGCTGGGGAATTCTCTAAAATGCACAGGGACAAAGAGAGAAAGCCCCATGGGGCCCAGTGCAGAGAGACAGGGCCAAGAGGCCCAACTCAAACATGGAGGACACACAGTCCTTCCTGGTGCTTTTAAGCTGGAGGGACAGGGCTTGAGGGGATGACACTTCCAGAAGGTGGGCTGTGTCACGGGGGCCGGAGTCCCGAGGGTTCTGTCACCCAGGGAGGCCGGGGAACCTTGAGGAGAGTTGTTCTGGGGGTGAAAGCCAGTATGGAGAGGGAGTACCCAGCAAGCCCCCTAGGTGTCTCAGCACGGGACGGTCCAATGCTGTATCCAGGGGTCCTCCTCAGGGGACACCAGGCAGGGTATAAAGACATCTGTGGTTGTCATGACTAGGGGTGCTCCTGCTTCAAGGTGGGGGGGGGCAGGGAATGCTGCTCTGCACCACACAGTGCCCAGGACAGCATCACAGAGTACCCAGCCCTAGTGTCCCCAGAACGCAGAGACACTCTCTGGGGCATCACCCCAGGACTGATGTAACACTGTGGACCGCCAGATAAAACGCAGAGACACTCTCTGGGGCATCACCCCAGGACTGATGTAACACTGTGGACCGCCAGATAAAACGCAAGACAGCCAGTAAATCTGACTTTTGGATCAAAGAGGACGCACCTATAGGACATGCACCTTCCAACCAGTGCATCATGGGAGATACGTTCAATTATGTTTGCTGTTGTTAAATCAGGTGACCCTAAACATGGGCAGGGCCAGGGAAAGCATGGACCTGGGAGAGAAAGGGTGGCTGATACGCATTGACCACAAAGCTGCATCACAGACCCCGTACAGAACCTTCCAGGCCTGTTTGGCTCCAGCGCCAGGGTCAGCACCAGCCTTGAGACTGACACACGGGGGAGGCCCAGCCCTGGGGGACAGGGTTCCAGGTCGGCTGCCCGAAGGGCCCGAAGATATGGGCATCCTCATAGGTTGGGCAGCTCAGTCAGGGCCACCCCCACATCGGCCCAGACCCCAGGCCCTGCAGCAGGGTCGCCATGACCCTGGCCATTTCCCACCTCTTCACAGGCTTGTCAAGGACACTGAAGCCGGAGCCCACAGGGTGTGAGTCCAAGATGGGGACCCTCAGTGGCTGGTACACTCATACGTGTGTGTGTGGACACAGGAGGCACAGAGGGAAGGAGACACCAAGATGTGGGCTGGCTGCATGGCATGTGCAGGTCGCTCTGTGTTTATGCGCTTGTGCAGTCCCAGCCTCCCATTCATGAGAAGACTGTCATCCGCACAGAGGGGCATGCTTGTGGCCCTGGCCGGGCTCTTGGGCCAACACATGGCTGGTGCCGGATCTAGCAGGACACTCAACTGAGTCACACACAGGGTCCCCAGGGGTCACACTCCTCCCGAGCAGCACCCCACCCTGGTCCCCAGAACATTACCTGCGGCAAACTCCTCAATGGTCATCAGCGGGAAGCGGATGAGAGCCAGGGCCTTGCCCAGGACCTTCCGCTTGTTCTCAGGTGTCACCTGCAGCTGCTGACGCTGACACTCAGCCTCAGACCAGCGGACGACAGCACTGAACAGGCGCACCTCGCGGATGCCCAGCGTGTCCCGCTCCAGGACAGCCACCAGCGTGTCTGGGGGGGACAGGGAGGCCGTGTCAATATGGATGCCATGGCCTCAGCCAGGGACTGTCAACACACCACACACAGCTTCTGCCCCTGCTGGTGAATGAGGCTTCACCAGCTTATGGCCATGCCCACCCACCGTCCTGTCACGGATGTGGGGGGCAGAAGACCCCTGGCTGGTGAGGCCGAAAACAAGCACCACCTGGGTCTCTGCAGGAGTATGCCCACCCTACCTCAATATGGTGGAGCCCAGGACACAAGGGACCTCCCCCAGGTGCCCCACAGGCCTCACCCAGGTCGATGTCCGTGAAGCCCTCCGCAGTGATGGCGTCGGCTGTGTTTTTGTCGATGTTCTCCAGGCACAGGCTGGCAAGCTGCGGTTCGTCAAAGAGCCGGGCCTGTGAGGGACAGCAAGTCAACATCCAGCCCTGAGACAGGACCCACGACGGATTTTGTGGTTTAAAACTTGTCACGGATGTCAAGTCTTGGGGCTTGGGTGCTCACACAGGGCCAGCCCGGGGGGCCCGGAGATCTTCTCCAGGTTCACAGATTTGCAATAACCATGGCCTGGGGTGGGGTGGGCGGGCCCAGTGAATGAAGGACCCTGCTCCGGGCAGCCACCTCTACAGCTGGGCCCCAG
This sequence comes from Macrotus californicus, assembly GCA_007922815.1. Taxonomy (NCBI): domain Eukaryota; kingdom Metazoa; phylum Chordata; class Mammalia; order Chiroptera; family Phyllostomidae; genus Macrotus; species Macrotus californicus. Next base: position 450,301 of record VMDR010000044.1, read on the forward strand.
AAGCTCCGGGCTGGAGGCAGGGGCAGGAGACAGGGCTGACGCCCCGGGCGGTGGGCCCCGTCACTCCTTGGGTCAGGCAGGAGCGCCTCGGGAGAGGGCCACGAGCACCTGCGGGGCACGAAAGCACTGGGCCCGAGCCCCAAGACCGCCCCATCAGGAACGGGCACACAGGGCAGGGCCAGGGAGGGACGGGGGGTCTGACACCTTGTGCACAGGAAGCCGGGCCGCACCGAGACCCTAACTCCTCGGCCCCGTCCTCTGCCTGGGCCTGGCAAGCACACCCCATGTGGCCCCTATCTCAGCGGATGGCCTGCAGCGGCCCCCACAACAGTTCTGGCTCTGGCCCTTCAGTCACTCAGCAAGAGGCCAGTCAGCGCCCAAGGCCCAGGTGCCGCCTCAGCGAGGGGTCTGCAAATCTAACTTGGCTATGACGGGCTAGGGAGAGCAACCCCTGACACCCACCTGTGCCCAGGCCTCCTAGTCCCGTACAGCCCCACCACAGCCGGAGGACCACACAGAGCCCAAAAGGGACCTTCTCGAAGAAATGTGAACGCCCTTCTCCCCACACCTCAGCCCCTGAATAAAGGGGAAAGACAGCGGGAAACCTGCAGCCAAGTGAACGTGGGAGCCCTGCCTGCCAACAAGCTGTCAAGGCTACCTAGAAAATGAAGGGGACCACCAGGGTGGGGGAGTCAGGGGCACTCTCCAGGGTGTCAAAAACAGAGAAATCCCCACCCACCCACCCACCCACGCCCCCTCCAGGCTCCCGCACCTGCGTCAGCAGCATGAAGGCATTGTCCGCCCGCAGGTTCTTCTTCAGGAACTCCACGCAGTGGGCCTCCAGCGCAGGCACCGCGTACTTCTTGGCAGTGTACAGCGTGGTCATGACCGTCTCAGGCCCGATCTGGACTTCGTCCGAGTAGAGAAACCTTGGGTGGGATGGGGGTGTCCATGAGGTAGGACCCTAGGGACCCCGGCAAGACCCCACACCAACCTCCACCCCACTGGCCCAGCCCCGAGGGACCTGCCAGAACCATCTGTCACCCTCTGACCTGCAGACATGACCCAGCAAAGGCCACTACCAGTGAAAACCACTAAGAACCTGAAGCACCTGTGCCCCAGCACGGGGAACACATCTGTACTATGGGCCTGCTCCTTTCCCAAGCAGGGACACCAGGGCTGAAGGCTGCCACAAGTTTGCTGGGGACACGGGGACATCTCCACACCTCCTGACCTGCACGGCAGGCCTGGTGGCAAAGCTGAATGGGCAAGTCAGAGACACTCGTGGACACCACGACCAAGCACCTGACTCTAAGTGTGAGTCGGAGGTTGGGGTCAACGAAACAATGGTGAGGCCACGGAGAGCTCTGAGCCCTGCCCACGGCGGTGGACGCGAAGCACGGAGCCAACACAGCCCAGCAGTCAGCGTCCCCGGGATCAGGGACCTGCACCGCCCCGCAGCACCCAGGACAGTCCCCCACAGAACGGCCCCACCCCGATGTCAGCAGGGCAAAGGAAACCCTGTGGTGAGGACAGGCCCAATATGTGCAGAGGGACAAGTGAGCCACTCCCACACCAGCGGTGAGAGGGTCCACCCTCTTCGAGGGGGCAGCTGAGCAGTACTCACCAAAGCCCAGAGGGAAACAGACAGGGAGACAGATGGAGGAACAGAGACAGTTCGCCCTAGGTCAGGGTCTGGAACTGCAGCCTGTTACCCGTTTTTTGGTGTTTTGGGGGGGGGATATCTCTTATTTTTAAGAAGTACAGTCAAGTCTCCATCACATAAATTCACTACCTTAACCATTTCTAAGTGCACAGCTCAGCGGCACTAAGCACATTCACGTTTTATAAAATCTGATTTGGGGGTGAGGGGGAGAGGGAAACAGAGAGGGAGGGAAGCATCACTTCGCTGTCCTGCCTGTGCTCCTCATACGCACCCTGACCAGGGACTGGCCTGGCACACTCACACTGTCACAGCCGTCACCACCACCGTCTCCAGAAGTGTCGCATCTCCCCAAGCTGACACTCCGCCCCATCGAACACCGACTCCCCTCCTCCAGCTCCTGGCTCCCACCAACCACTTCCTGTCTCTGGGGATCCGAGTCCGCTAGGGACTTCCCGTGCGTGGAATCACAGGGTATTTGTCCTTCTGCAACTGGCTTATTTCACTCAGCGTAATGTCCTCGAGGCTCAGTCACATCACAGCAGGTGTCAGACGCCCTTCCTCTTTAAGGCTGAATAACACCCCAGTGTGTGGATGGGCCACACCTTGTCCCTCCACCTGCCTGTGCACACTGGGCCGTCTCTGTGTTGCGGCTGTTGTGAATCACGCTGCTGTGAGCGCAGGGGTGCGAGTATCTGTTTGAGTCCCCGCTTTCAGTCCTCTTGGGTTAGTGCCCAAAGTGGAGTTGCTGGGTCACATGGTGACTCTGCTTGTTTGACTGAGGAACCTCTAGACTGTTTCCCAGAGGGAGCCCCATTTCACATCCCCCCCAGCCGTACACAGGGTTCCAGTTTTGCCACATCCTTGCCAACTCTTGTCATTTTCTTCCTCCCTCCCTTTCTTCCTAAATAGCCATCCTAGTGAATGTGAGGTGGTACCAACTTGTGGTTTTGTCATCTGTTTTTGTTTTTATTTTAATTGATTTTTTTAAGAGAAAGAGAGGAAGGTGAATGGATGGGGAAAGAGGGGCAGAGTAAGAGAGTGAGAGAGAGAGAGAGGGAAACATCGACCTGTCCCACCCGTCTAGGCACTCACTGGTTGACTCCTGCATGTGCCCCAACCAGAGGTCGAACCTGCCACCCTGGTGCATTGGGACAGTGCTCCAACCAAACAAGCTACGTGGCCAGGGCTGTCACCTGCTTCTGTAAATACAGGTGTATCAGCACACAGCCCCAAACATAGTTTATAAACTGTCCCAGCTGCTTCTGCAATCCCAGAGGCCCAGAGGCTGAGGTGATTAGCGGAGATGGGGCCCACTGGCCACCCAGCCAAGAAGCACCCACCTTCCAGAGCCATCTGAGGAGGTGCACAGAGGTAGACAAACAGGCTTGTCCCTCAGAGCGTTGTTGTGACCAGGAAAACATGAGTCAAGGGTTATGGGGCCTCCGGAGAACCCACTACAATACACTCACACCCAACAACAAGTTGTGGGCACCAGTGAGGAAAGGGGACGGAGGGCACAGCAGGGCAGAGGGAGGCTTCAGCACAACACACAGGACGCAGGCAGGGAAGGGCCAGCCACGACGGCATCCTGGATGTCTGCAGGGGGCTGGGGGGGTCAGCTCCACTTCACATAACCTTTTATGTTTGAGCCTGGGACCACCTAAGCTCCTCCTCTCCTCCCCCCTTGTCCGAGTTGGCTACATCTCCTGTGGCTGTGTGACAGTGACCCCCAACCCAGATCTGTCACTGTACTTGACAAAAAATCCTGAAACTTAAAGGGAAAAATACAGGTGGCATTTAAAGTCCTTACCTTATGCTACTTTTTAACTCTGTCAACTACAAAAGATCAAAATGAGGGCTTATTATACCCTCCACAAAACGTGGGTGGGCCTCAGAAACGGCACCCATGAGAGAGGCCAAGCATGAAAGGCCACCGCGTGCGCGATTCCGTTTACATAAAATGTACAGAACAGGCACACCAGAGAAGAGGTTCGCAGTTGCCAGGTGCAGGGGAGGGGGCTGGGGAGTAACTGCTAATGGGGACGGGGCTTCTTTTTGGAGTGACAGAATGTTCTGGAACCAGATGCAGGTGGTGGTTGCACACGTCTGTAAATTACTTTAAAAACCACTGAGTTGCACACCCTAATGAACCACCATATGCAGTAAATGAATTAAACGTCAATTTTAAAAATACAAAAATTAAAACAGGGTGGGGTTCTCCAGAGCCACCCCCCACTGTAGAGACAAGTTCCAAGCAACTCCGGGAGCCAGGGCCTTGGAGGTGATGTCAGCAGGGTCTTTATGTCCTCCCTGAGCCCTGTCTGTTTTCTGATATTTCAAACCGTCAGGCCGTCCACCCCATCCCCCCAGTCAAGAGACCCCGGAAAGCCTTACTTGAGCAGTGCCAGGAAGGCCGCCGGCTCCACATCGGGCAGCTCGATCTCAGTGGATGTGGTGGCCATGCCCCCATTGAACATGGCATCGAACACAGCACTGCCCACGGCTAGCACGAACCTGGAATGAAGAGCAGACACGGTTACCCTCCAAGTGGCCCCATCTAATCCCGTCACCCAAGCCTGGGGCTGTGGGAAGAAGGGGTAGGGATGTGCAAAGCAAGTGTCCCCACCAGAGACTTTCCCACTGGAGACCCCGGGAGGTGCTGCAGCAACTATTCCTCTGCCAGCTGCCCCCCACCAACAGACACCATGCCCAGAGCATCCTGGTGGCTGATGCTTCCAGAAGGGAGGCATCGCAGAGCAGGAAGGCCATTTGATGGACCAATAGCAACAGGAGGCCAGGAGTGAAGTCATGTCCCCCACGGCAGATGGCTTAATGACCTGCTTCCTCCATCCATCCACCCATCCATTCAGTCACCACTCGCTCAGTCATGCATGCTCTCACTCACTCATTTGTTCACGCATTCACTCGCTCACTCATTCATTCACGCATTCACTCATTTGTTCACGCATTCACTCACTCATTCATTCACGCATTCACTCATTCATTCACTCATTCGTTCACACATTTACTCGCTCACTCATTCATTCACGCATTCACTCATTTGTTCACGCATTCACTCACTCATTCACTCATGCATTCACTCATTCATTCACGCATTCACTCATTCATTCATGCATTCACTCACTCATTCATTCATGCATTCACTCATTTGTTCACGCATTCACTCACTCATTCGTTCATGCATTCACTCGGTCACTCATTCGTTCACGCATTCACTCGCTCACTCATTCATTCACGCATTCACTCATTCATTCATGCATTCACTCACTCATTCATTCACGCATTCACTCGCTCGGTCTACATACACCTCCCCTGTGCTTGGGCTTTAGGCACTGGGGCCCTTGCTGTCTTGGAGGGAGGCAGACACAGGTCAAGGGCACAGAGAGCCTGACAGTGGGGTAGAAAGGAGACGAACGTAGGGCTGGGAAGGAAGTGGGGGTTAGGACAGGCCTGGCAGGGACATCTGTGCTGGGATGAGTGTGTGGGGCAGGGCACAGAGGTCAAGGGAATGGCAGGGGCACTGGGAGGCTGTGGGGAGTCCTGTAAATTCTGCCAGAAGTGACTCACCCACTCCAGTCTGCCTGCCTGTGTCGTCTTCAGCTCAAGGGGCAGGAAGACCCAGTGGGTGAAGACAAGCTGAGAAGAGCACCCAGCCTTCCCTCCAGCCAGCTGAGAACCCATGGGAGCCAGAGGGTAGGGGCTGTAGAAGGGCTCCATGGTGACCACACTGAGGACAGTGCCACCAGCTCTGTACTGTCCATCCTCGGTCCCTAGGACCCACCCAACAACAGCCTCTCCCCAGGGAAGCAGAGACGGCTCAGGAGCCACAGCCCAGCGGCCTGCTCACTGCAGAGTGCCTGTCCTGGGGTCTGCGAGGCTCTTGTATCACATCCCTCCCCAGAGTCTCCGGGCAAACGCCCCACTCAGAAGTCTCCAAGGTCAGCAGCTATCAGTGGGTGGGACAGAGCCAGCCCCACATGCTCTGCTTGGTGCCTGGGGCACCCTTCACACAGCACCCCGCCAAACCATAGACTAAACTGGGCCGGGATTCTGGACCAAAGGCCGCTCTCCCTGTTTGTCTCCGTATAAGCTGACATCACCAAAGATGGGACAGACCGACTTCATGGGCCTCCTCCTGGCACGAAGCACTGAGGACACACATCACTGCCTAACACCCAAAGGCACAAAGGAGATGAAAACAGAAAGACGGAAGAGACGTGCCCTGCGAACCAGAACGGTGAGAGAGTGGCGGGGGGCGGGGGGGGGGGGCTGCCGTAACATTGGACAAAATGGACCTGAGGACGAGGAAAAGTCCTGGAGGAGGGGGCAGCCAACCAGGAGCAGGTAACAACGGCACACGTGTACACCCAGCAACAGCGCCCCCAAACACACGGGGCAGGAGTGCTCGACGGGGACAGAGGCTGGCACCCGGGCCCAATGACCGACAGAACAGCAGAAAAGCAGCAAGGGCGCCAGTAAGCTGGGGTCACAGAAGACGGGTCACTGGCAAATGAAGACAGGGCATATCCAAACGTAAGGGATGCAGCTCACAGTGTCCAGGGGTCAAATACCACGTCTTTACCAAATAAAGACCTCAACAAGGTAAGCTTCCACCTCGAGAATCTAGAAAATGAGGAGCAAATCAAACCCAAAGAAAGAAGCAACGAAGAAAAGTGGCAGCACGAGTCCAGAAAGCTAGGAATGGGAAAGCAGAGCGGCCAGTGAGACCAAACTGTTCTCTGGAAAGAAACCGACCGCTAAAGCGCTAGCCAGGCTGAGCAAGAAAGCAAAGTGCGGCACACGCTGCCGGACCGGAAGGCAGGAGGGACGGCCACTGCAGACACAAAGATGGTGCAAGGCCAGTTAAGACAACTTAGATGCAACGGACTGTTTCCTGGGAAGAACTGCCGAAGCAACTCATGAAGAAAGAGAAAACCTTCCGTCAAAGAGAAGCCCGGCCCCGATGGCCGCACAGGCGTTCTAGCAAGGGTTTTGGCAGAAATACCACCTCCCCACACATACTGCTCTGGATACTAGCCAAGGGAACATTTCCAGCTCATCCACGAGGCCCAGGCACCTCAGTACTGCGGGGGCAGGGAGGTGCTACGGCTACTTGGACAGGTCATTTCTTACCCTGCCAAAGGTAAGAGCTAGCCCGCAATGCACCCTTCCCACCGCTGAGTATTTGCCCAAGAGAAAAGGAGCTGTATCTGCACGTGGATCTGTGCGTGCGCATTCACAGCAGTGTTGCTCCTAATGGTGACACAGCGGAAATGGCTCACACACCCGTCACTGGTGAGCAGACAACTCATGGTCTGTCCACACGACAACATGCAGCAGGTAAAAAGCAATTCTACCTCAGCACACGACAGCATCGACGAATCTCAAAAACACTACCTAAAGCAGCAAGAGCAGAGAACAGAAAGCAAAGAGATCAGCAATTGTCTGGGGCTCGGGTTGGGAGCAGCGGACTTTTGGGACTCTGAAACGGGGCCGTGACAGTCGACAACCAGGTAAACTAACGCAGGCATCTGATCAAACAAGCCCAAATTCAGCAAAGCACTTACTAACACCCACAGCCACACTTCCTGAAAACCGAGTAAACAAGGAACAGAAAGAAGGTCCGTGCCTTGTTAATGAGGATTTGTGGCAAACCAATCTCGAGGCTCACCGTAACTGTGAGCATCACCAAGGCTGCTGGCTGTCCCCTCTGTGATGGAGCAACACTCTGGGGGTGGGAAAGGCAGTAAGAACCCAAAAATGTAAAAGGCAGAAATATGAGAGACAGAAAAGATTTGCCCATAAAAATGATTCCCTAATTTAAAATTCTAAGCCTGCACTGCCAACGTGGTTGCTGTTGGCCACACAGAGCTGAGTCTAAATTAGGATTAAAGTAACTAAAAAAGGGTCAAGTCCTTGGTCACAACAGCCACCTTTCAAGTGCTCAAGGGCCACACACGGCTAGTCGTGGAGAGCACAGGTCTGGAATATTCCCATTGGCAAGGAAAAGTCTACTCGCGGGGCAAGGCCAGAGTCCGCTGAACAATTATAAATACTAAGGGGGTTCAGAAATAAATTCAAATCACATAAAAATAAATATGCCCCAGAATCTATAGCTTCCCAGCAATGATCAGCTAGAAAAAACAATGGAGAAGAGACGATTCCCAACAGAAATAATACCGAAACACCTAGGAAAAACTCAGCAATACACATGCAAGAGCCATACAGCACTGGGAACCACACACCTTTCATCAGGCCACCAAGAGAACGCCCAGAGTATATGGAGAACGGGATCGCGCCCCCGGACATGCTCCAGATATTTTTAAAGATTCTATTTATTTTTAGTCAGGGGGAAAGCAGGGAGAGAGGGAGAGAAAACACGATGTCGTAGAGAACCAGTGATTGGTCGCCTCTCTCATGCCCCCAACTGGGACCCAGGCATGTGCGCTTACGGGGAATTGAACCGGCGACCCCTCAGTCCACAGACCAGCGCTCAATCCACTGAGCCACACCAGCCAGGGCAATACTCCCTATTTTAACTGTTAGTTCTCCCAGCATCTCTGAGAAGACCAATTCCCCACTAAATTGCTTTCGTACTTGACCAATTGATTCACAAGATCATTAAGGAGCAACTAGACCAGGGGCGAGCAAACTCAGCCCTCAGACCCAATCTGGCCCACCACTTGCTTTTGTAAATAGTTTCACTGGAAAACGGCCATCCTCATTCATGTCTGTGTTCCTGTTCTTGTGTTGAAAAGGCAGAATTAAGCAGTTGGGTTGGAGACGCTGTGGCCCACTAAAAATATTTACTATCTGGCTCTTCACACACGTTTGCTGCTGCTGTGCCAGAAGGCGCATTCTGCAGGGACACACTTTTCCGTCCACGCCGTGTCTCCGCGGCTGCTGGCTGGGGGGATGGGCAGACGGGTGATCGATTCCGCAGGAGTCCAAGTATCAGACCAGCTGCAATGGTCTCGACACAAAATAAAACTGAGGAGACCTCCCTCAGCAATTCTCAAAACACACCTCAGAGCCACTGTCATCAAAAAGGGTGTCGCACTCTGACCAGTGTAGCTCAGTGGGCTGCATGTCATCCCACAAAGTGAAAGGTCACTAGCTCGATTCCTGCTCAGGGCACTTGCCTAGGTTGCGGGTTCATTCCCCAGTAGGGGGCATGTGTGAGGCAACCGATCATGTTTCTCTGCCTCTCTTTCTCCTTCCCCTCTGTCAATAAGTAAATAAATAAAGTCCTGGCTGGTGTGGCTCAGTGGGTCGAGTGTTGGCCTGTGAACCAAAAGGACACTGGTTCGATTCCCAGTCAGGGCACATGCCTGGGTTGCAGGCCAGGTTCCCAGCAGGGGCGTGTGAGAGGCAACCACACACTGATGTTTCTCCCCTCTCTCTAAAAATAAATAAATAAAATCTTTCAAAAATAAATTTAAAATTGTTAAAAAAAATAGCCTATGTGTTAAAAAAATAAAATAAAAGGTGTCACTGGACTAACACAAACACAGATCACAAGAGAAACCCCAGACACAAACTGTTCCACATTCTAGACGCCTCAGTGTGGCTACGATTTCCATGAGAGTGAAGGACGGCATCTCTGAGCAAAGTCTGTGCAAGCGTCAGATCAGTGTGTCCACAAATACGCTACCCTGAGGACATGTACTACCTCCTCAAAGCAAGCCCTAAGAACGTACACATTTGATCCAGCAGGTAGGGCCAACAGGTATTTATGGAGCACCTACTGTATGCCAAGCATCCTCCTGGGCACTTGGGATGCAGGACAGAAGGAGACAGGATAAGCCCTGCTCGCAGCAAGCCAAGGACAACACTGCACAGAGTCGGGCTTCGGAAGGTTAGAAGAAAGAGCTATGAGAAAAAACAGCACGGGGTGACCGGATAGAGGCTGCAAAGCTAGGCAGAGCAGGGGACAGGACATGAGCTTACCCAGGGCTCGCCCCTTCCACTGTGACAAATGCCAGCCTCTGTTCCGGGGTCCTAGGCCCCACTTCACCCTGCACCCAAACAGTAGAGGCCACTCTGAGTCTCAGCCGTGACCACCCTAAGCTGGGCCTTGGGAACCCGTGGGTCCACACCCTAAAATTAGCATAAGCCCCTCCCTCTCTGCTTTTTAAAGTCCATCTCAGGCCTTGTTCCCACGTCACGAGTTCTGGCACTAACGTCCACCTCTGCCTCAGGACCCTATCCCACATCCCACGTGGCATGTAGCTGTCCCCTTAGGAGGCCCAGGCTGTGATCTTTTCTCCACCTTTCCCTGGTATTCATGCCCCGGGCAGTCCGGAGGAGCCACAGCTATGTCCTGCAGGAGGCGCCCAGGCCCGGTTTGCTGTGCGCGTTCGTTCTCCTGATTAGACCGGACAGACTGGTTCCCGGGGCTGCTATCCAAAGTGCTGCAAATCGGAGTCTATTCTCTGCCAGTCCTAGGGGCCAGCCCTGCTCCCTCCAGAGGCCCAGGGGGAGGGTCCCCTCCAGCCTCTGGGAGCTCTGGTGTCCCTAGGCCTGTGGCCACCTCACCCTAGTCTCTCCATCTGTCATAACAGGGCTGGCTGTTCTCTCTCTGCTCTGTGAGCCTCCTACAAGGACATTGTCACTGGGTTTGGGGACCACCCAGGTAATGCACTCATCTTGGGACCCTTAACTGAATCACATCTGCCAAGTCCCTTTTCCAAATAAGGTTCCAATCATAGGCTCTGGGGATTAGGATATAAACACGTCTTTTTTTTTGAGGGGTGCCCCTACTGACCCCATTACACCAGGGTTACAGTCTGGGGGGAAAGGCATACCCAGGTGAGGTGCCCTTTTCATCACATGCCACTGGGGTCCCCAACAGGTACACATCACCCTGAGGTTGACCCTTGACCACCTGGCTGAGAAGGGGTCCACTTTCCACTCAATTCTTTACACCAGGTTCCCAAATCCAGCCCCCTCGGGAGGAGAGGCAACAAAGTCCAGCTGGGCAGTGTCCCACACGACTGACTGGGACGCTCCAGGCCACTCCTCCACCCCACTCACTGGCAGTGCTCAGTGGGTCAGTGGTCGCTCTCCATCAGCCCGGCCTCCAGGACGTTAACACTGCCCTGGGCTATGTCCCCACCTCCATCTAAGCTCCCTCCTGTAGTGGAGCCCTGGAGCTGTGATAAGCACATGGTTGGGTCATGGAGTCACTCCTCCCGATGGCCCCAGGGCAGAGGCATCTGAGTGGTCAGTCCCAGGTCACAGACGGGGAAACTGAGGGGCAGCGAATCCAGGGTCACTCACTGGGCAGTTGCCCACCTGACCACCACAAAGTTTTTATCAATCTGAATAAAATAATCTCCCAAAAGTGAAAAAGAAAACAACTAGAACCTTCTACTGGGGGGATCCATAGAGCGGGGCATCAATGCCAAGGAAATGGGACAATAAAAGTGCCATCGGCCTGGCCCAGACACCGTCCAGACATCGAGTTCCCAGGGTCAGGGAGCTCTCAGACCCAGGGGGACAACCCACAGCTGCACAACCGGTAATGTGTACCGGTGATGTGTGTTGGGGAAGCCAGGTGGAGAGCCCACGGTGACATGAGACTTGTGAAGCTAGTGCCACAAGAAAGTGACAGGTCCAGGGGAGGGCCAGTCTGATGATGAACACTGGGATGCAAGCATGCACCCCCCACACCCAGAATAGGCTGCACCCAAGACCCCACTTTCAGGGTGGCTCCCCACTGCCGTTCCTAAGCACCCCTCCTGCTCCCTCCACACACTGTCCCCAGGCCGACCCATCCACCCCCATCAAAGTGGACCCTTGTCCTGCTCCCTCCACACACTGTCCCCAGGCCAACCCATCCAACCCCAACAAAGTGGACCCTTGTCCTGCTCCCTCCACACACTGTCCCCAGGCCAACCCATCCACTCCCATCAATGTGGACCCTGCAAACCACAAACCCCAAAGGCACACTCCTCTGGTCACAGTGCCTCTTGTCATCTCTCTGGGGTGTCTCAGTCCCTCCAACACAATGTGTGCCTCCAGGCCTGTCCTCCCCTGGGGTGCTCAAGCCAGGAGTCCAGGAAGCCCCGCCAAGGCCCCCACGCTCCCTCAGCACCTCCCAGGAACATGCCTCCCCCAAGGAGACACTGAACCCTGTGCCCCTGTCTGCTGCCCGCATCAAGCCAGTCGTCTCCCATGGTGTCTGTGGCCCACTCTCCCCTTCAAAGCAGATGCGGTCGCAGTGGCCCAGGCTGCCTCTGCTCCCTCTGCTTAGGCTTTGCTTGATCTCCCACGTGCCCACCCCTCTGGCTTCCAGGCCTCATCTCCCTGAGCCCGGAGCCCTGCACGCCCCTTCCCATCCCACTCAGCACTTGCTCAGGGGTGTCCACCCTGGAGCAGGTCAGCCCTGTCATCACCCCCAGGGCCCTGTGTCTCCCTCCTGCTCTCAGAAAGTTTCTAGGCCTCATCTCCCTGAGCCCGGAGCCCTGCATGCCCCTTCCCATCCCACTCAGCACTTGCCCAGGGGTGTCCACCCTGGAGCAGGTCAGCCCTGTCATCACCCCCAGGGCCCTGTGTCTCCCTCCTGCTCTCAGAAAGTGTCACTACATGTCATACCTGTCCTTCCTCACTTAACTTCCATCTCCCACCAGAGCCCAGGCTCCAGGGCCACCAGCCAGGCCCCTCTTCTGCCTCTCTCCAAGGGTCCTCATGCCCACCTTTCTTGTCCCCATTTTGTCACCAGCCAATGGACCACCAAGCACAACTTAGTACATGTCCCAAGGTCAGGCGGCACTCAGAGCAAGCCCGCCCCCCCCCACTCCCCTCAAGCAAAACCCTGAGGTCCCCTCAGGGGGTAGGGCTTGCAGATGCACTGACCTGCCCCTCCCCAGGTCGGCAGGACAGCCTGGATTGGACTGAGCAGTATTTAGGAGCAGGAGGGGCACGAGGAAGGCAGGGGTCCAGGGAGAATCACAGGTGGCAAACTGACCAGTGCTCCCCCACACTCCAAGCTTAGAGGGGTAGCCCACATGGATGACAGGAGAAAAGGCCACACACACACAAGGGAGGAGCCAGGGTAGGTCCTGGGGACCTGACCACAGGTCTGGAACATTCTGAGGACAGGAACCCAGGCCCAATCGTACACAAGTAACCAAGAAGAAGCCAGCAAGATTCTCGAAGGCACAGGTTATAGACCACACTCCAAAGAGGCAGAGGACCCTCACAGCAGGCTGGGGACACCACCAGAGGAGAGGCAAGAAAGCCCCCAATCCCCCTCCCCCCATGGGGCCCCCCAGTGAGCCTTCACCAGGGTCAGAGGAACCAGGAGTGGGCAGGACAGTGTCTGACATTAGCCCACCCAGCCCACCCTGGAAACTGGCAGAGGGATGGGGCCTGGACCAGCAAAGCTTCCTTTTCCAGAGAGGAGGGCTGGGGGTTGGGAGGCAAAGGGCTGGGGAGGTCCAGGGACTGGGGTCAGGGGGCTTGGAAGTGCTCTGGGATTGGGGGGGGTCACAGCTGGGGGGTGGTGAGGGGGCTAGGGGAGCCAGGGGGTGGGGGTCATGGGGAGGGGCTACATAGTTCAGGAGTCTGGGGGTCCTGGGATTATGAGGGGGGAGTCTGGTGGAGTTTTAGGGGCCACAGCATGATGGAGGAGGTCACTGGGGCAGGATGGCAGGGCCCAAGGGTGGAGGAGCTGGTAGGGGTCACAGGGCCTGGAAATCCTGGCCAGGGTGGCAGGATTGGGGGCAGTTATATGGCCATAAATCTCTGATGGGGATCCTGGGAACAGGGAAGGGCTAGTATCTGGGGGCTGCAGGCTGGGTGAGGGCCCGGCAGGGTCACAGGGCCCAGTGAAGGTGGGGCCTGGGGAAGGTGGTTGAAGGCAGGAGAGGTCCTGGAGGGGTCCTGTGGGATAACGGCGATCTGGCAGGGTCCTAGGGTCCAGGTGGTGAGACTTAGGGGTCCTGGGGGGGTCATGGAGGGTCCTGGGGATGGCAGGTCCTGGGATGGCAGGGTCTGGGGATAGGCCGTCGGGGTCCTGGAGATGGCAATGGAGGGTCCTGGGGTGGCGGGTGCGGGGATGGTGGAGTCCCGGGGATGACGGGTCCCGGAGATAGCAGGTCCCGGGGTCCTGGGAGGAGGGGTCCGGGGTCCCGGGATCGGGGATGGTGGGTCCCGGGGTCCGGGTCCCGGAGCGGCGCGGCCCACCTGTGCGCGGGGATGCGCTGCGCGCCGAGCCCCTTGCCCACCAGGAAATGCACGTCGCACAGCACCTCGTTGTTGAAGAGGAAGGCGAAGCGCTCCTGCACCGTGGGCTTGGTGGCCTGCCAGTTGTACACGGGCTCGCGCAGCAGCGCCGCCGCCCCCGGCTCCTCGGCCGCCCGCTCCCCGCCCGCCGCGGCCTGCGCGCTCGGCCCCGAGCCCGGAGGGGACGTCCCGGGGGCAGCGGGAGCCGAGGCGGCGGCGGCGGCCGCGTTGCCGGGGGCGGGGGCAGCGTTGGCGCTGGGACCCGGGCCGCCCCCCGCGCCCGCACCGACACCCGGCGGGCACGACGCGCGGCCGCCGCTCCCACCCGCCGCCATCTTGTCGGTGCGGCGCCGCGGGGCGGGAGGGGCGGGCCAGTCTGGCTGGGGCGGGCGCTGGGAGGGGGAGGGGCGGGGAGGGGCGACGGGAGGGGGCAGAGGAGGGGGCGTGGGGACGGAGGAGAGGGGGCGGGGGGAGAGGGAGGACCGGGAGAGCCGCGGGGCCGGTCCGGACCCGGCACCTCGGACCCCGGACTCCACGTCCCAGCCCTCAGACCAGGGTCCCGCACGCCGCATCCTACCTCTGACTCGCAGCCGGGACTCTAGGCCTTTCCCTTCGGACCCCGGCCCCGGGTTCTAGATCGCATTCCTCAGACCCCCGACCTCAGTCTCCAGACCCTGGATCCCGAATCCTGGACCGTGGGCCCCGGACCTCAGACCTCGGGACCTAGACTGAACCCCAGTCCCCACACCCCAGATCCTCCATCCCAGACCTCAGGCCTCAGCCCACTTGCTCCAGATCTCAAGCATCTGACCCCAAGCCCAGACACTGAACCCAGTCCCCGGACCCAGATCCCGATCTCTGACCCAGGCACCCAAATCCCAAATCCGGACCGCACCCCAGAGCTTGGGCCCCAGAGTCCATACATATCCCGGGCCTGGGAACCTGGGCCCCAGCCCTCAGGCCTGGGGTGGTCTGCCTGCCCAGTGGAGGGAACCTCGCTGTACAGAGGGGCAGACTGAGGCTGTGGGGAGACTGCTGCTGTACTGGGTGAGGCATGCTCTGTACTCTGGGCCAGGTCCCTGTGGGTCCTCCAGCTCTCCTAGCTCAATGCCTCGCAGCCTCACCTCATATAATATATGTATGAAAAAAGGTGGGAACTTGCAAATGCCAGAAAAACAGGGAAAAATGAATATCATCTATCATCCTATTATGCATAAACAACTAGTGCGGCTTTTTTATGTTTGTTTTGTGTTTTACAAAGAGCAGAATCTTTTTTTAATCATCAGCTGAAGATATGTTTATTGATTTTAGAGAAAGAAGATGGTGGAGAGAGAGAGAGAAACAATGACCAGTTGTCTCCCTTACTCACCCTGACCAGGGGTTGGACCTGCAGCCTAGGCACGTGCCCTGGTGGCGGATCCAACCTGCAGCCTTTTGTCGTACAGGACCACGCTCCAACCAGCTGAGCCGCTAGCCAGGGCTTGCTACCTGTACTCTTTATTGATGAAAGATAACTTCAGCGGGGCTCCTGTGGGCCTTCAATAGCTCCCAGAATTTGGAGAAGCATCCTTGATTGCTGACAACGAGATATTCCAGCCCGTATTGTACCTTCTTGCCCAGAAACATAAAAGCAACTATTTTCCAAAGAATCCTCATTCCTTGGGGTGGGAAAGAGCACTGAAGACTGCATTTTTAATGCTGGGGATTCCTCTCCATTTGTCGCACACACACTTTCGGTGGGAAACTGATTCAAGGCTCCTTCAGTGCTCAGGTAGAATGGATAAGTTTTAAAAACTGTGAGTTCGTATTGCTATTTCCAGTGTAGTTCTAACAATACCCCTTAACAGGTGTCTGTAGTAACAGCCGGCCCAGCAGCTGTTATTTAACAATTTTTAAATTGATTTGAGAGAGAGAGAAACATCAATTTGTTGTTCTACTTATTGATGCGCTCACTGGTTGACTCGCGTGTGCCCTGATCAGAAATCGAACACACAACCTTGTCACACCAGAACAGCACTCTGATCAACTGAACTCCTTGCCAGGGCCGTAAGTGAAGTTTACTGTCATTTAGCCAGACCCATTCGCTTGCTCTCTGTCTACCTGCTCCCTGGCTTCCAGAAACATCTTGAGCAGTTGCCATATGGCATGCGAAGTCAAGAATATTTATTCTGTGGCCTTTGACAGAAAATATTTGCAGACCCCTTCTTTAGCAAGGATTTTACACTTTTCTTTCATCATTTGTTAGACCATATAAGTTTCTTAAGATCCTGATTATAACTTGTGTAACTTTTTATTCGTTTTATCTGTCAACATAGAATATAAGTCCAGATCCTAATAGTCATATCAACAGTATCCAAAATAACGTCTGCCCTGGCTGGTGTGGCTCAGTGGATTGAGCACTGGCCTGTGAACCGAAAGGTCACCAGTTCGAGTCCCAGCCAGAGCACATGCCTGGGCTGCGCCCGGCCAGGTTCCCAGTTGGGGGTGTGTGAGAGGCAACCAACCGATCGATGTTCAATGTTTCTCTCCCTCTCTTTCTCCCTCCCTTCCCCTCTCTCTAAAAGCAAATAAATAAAATCTTTTAAAAATAAAATAACTTCTGGTTGAAAATTAAGATCTAAGATCACAGGCATGCGTGAATGACTGGCCAGCTAGCTGATCAGTCCAGGAACTGGGCCTGTGACCAGTGCTGGCCACTGAGATGAGAGAGGACAAGTTTACATGGTGGAAGATTCCAGAAAACCTTTCTGTAGACTAACCCCTGGGATGGCAAAATAGGGCCATGGAAAGAGCCTGGTTCTGAGATGACACTGCTGACCGCTCTGGCCGCCCTGAGCCTGGAGGCTGCCCCGGCCTGAGCTGTTTGTTCTCTGAGCTAATAAACGTCTTTATGAAGGTAAGCAAGTAGAGTCAGGTTTTCTGTTACTTGTGGCTAAGAGCACTTAACTGATGCAGTTGGCCCTGGTAGCCACTTGGAACACCTCTTCTAATGACAGGCAGGAAGTAACTTTGTTCTTGCCTCCCTTATAATCATCCCTAATGTTAGGTGGTTATGTATATAAACAGTTGCCTGGTGAGTAGCTTCGGTTATTTGTAAGCACATACAAAGATTTGGAGGGACGTGGGAAAAATTTCTGGGGATGTGTAACAGTTTCCTAGGGCTGCTATAACGAAATTTCACAAATGCAGTGGCTTAAAAAGGCACATTTATTGTTGTACCGTTCTGGGGTTTGAAATGGGTCTCATCAGGCTAACTAGCAGCCAGGCCTGGGCAGGCTGGTTTCTTCCGAAGGCTCCAGGGAAAATCGTTTCCTGCCTTCTCTGCCTTCTGGGGGTGGCTGCATTCCTGGATCTGACCCCTGGATCACATCTCTGACTCTTGACCACCCCGCCTCCCTCTTACATGGGATCATCCTTGTGATGATCCTGGGCGCCCTGGGCAATCCAGGATAATTTTCCCCTCTCAAGATCCTTAACTTCACCCCATATGCAAAGTCCCTTTTTTCATGGAAGGTCACATTTTCAGAGCTTCTGGGGATTAGGATGTGGCCATCTTTGAGTGGGGGCATTATTCTGCTGACCACAGAGTGAATGGACTATTATTTTTTTCATTCTAGGGGTTGGCTGGGCATTTCCTGTGTTGATCTCACCTGGGCTAATTTATGAGACCACAGGCACCTTGAGGATTCGGGGATCCAGGCTGGAGGGTGCAAGATGGCTTCTTTGACACATTAGGCAATGGGCGCTGACTGTTGGCTGGTTTTCCACACAGCAGCCCAGCCTTCAAGAACCTACACTGGCTTCCTCACATCACATCTAATTTCCACATCTCACTTTTGCCACATTCTATGGATTGCAGCAAGTCACACGGCCGTGCCTAAATGCAGAAGGGTGGAGAGACAGACTTCCCCTCTGGATGAGAGGAGCCTCGAAGTCCCATTGCAAAGGTGCACGATATTGGAACAGCAGGAATTGGTGGTCACTGCACAACCTACCCAAGTCCTTTGGTCCAGCTGTTTAAGTTCACGTTCATTGTCAGTGTTCTGACTCCTGACACTTTCACTCGGTAGCTTCCAGCCATCCATTCTTACCTGATAATGGTGTTGGGGAGGCCAGCTCTAAGCGGTTCACTCGATGAGACAGACAGAGGGCAGACGACAGAAGCCATTCCATATCTGAAGGTTTCAGGAAGAGGCACAGCAACTGCCCGCCTGCAGTGGTGTTCGTAGATGGCGATAAGTTGAAATTCACATTCACACGGTCTGCTCGGGTCCTGCTAGATGACATCACTTTTATTCTGAAATTGGAGGGCTTCTGGGTTCACCAGGCTCGAAAGGCTAGTGAAACAGGCGATATCACCAAGAGTTTGTAACTCTTCATGAAATTATTGATTCAGGCAAAGTTACTGATGGGGTGCAGAGACTCTGAGATGAGTGGCTGGTGGGGAGCAGAACCATCATACGTGAGGGATTCTCATCAGTCACAATACTGTCCATACTGCCAGCAAGACTTCTCAAACAGCTACAGGCATTCAAAAGGAGGTTGAAGGACAGACGGATGGATGGACGAGGAGCCTAAGGCAGACCACATTCACATCTGGAGGGTGGGTTGCAGTAGAGGAAAGCGTGCACAGCAGTGCAGAAAGGACGGTCTCGTAATGAGTGATGCTGGGCTCTGGCTGGTGTGGCTCAGTGGGTTGGGCGTCATCCTGCAAACCCAAGGTCACCCGTTTGATTCCCAGTCAGGGCACATGATGCCTTGGTTGCCAGTCAGGTCTCCTGTTGGGGGCATGCAAGAGGCAACTGATCCATGTTTCTCTCCCCCACCAATGTTTCTCTCTCTCCCTTTCTCCCTCCCTTCCCCCTCTCTAAAAATAAATAAATAAAATCTTTTTAAAAAATGATGCTGAAACAACTGGATATCATTGCTACTGAAAAAACATGAAATGTGACCCCTCCCTCACACCACACACAAAGTCAATTTGGGACAGACTGTGGACGTAAATGGGGGACATAAAACAATGACGTCACAGAAGACGGTGCAAGATAATACTTTTATAACCCTGTGTTAAGGATTTCTGAAATAGGTCACATATCAATAAAGGGAAAGAATGATACATTGGTTGTATTAAAATTAAATAAGAATGTTCAAAAGACACCATTGAGAGAACGAAAGGCAAATCACAGAGGAGGTATTTGCAGTGCGTGTAACTGATAAAAGCTTACATTTAGAACTTATGAAGAGTGCCTAGAGCACTGGCCCCTATGGCTCAGTTGGTCCGAGCGTCATCCAGTCACCGAAAGGTTGCAGGTCCAATTTGCGGGCAGGGCGCAGGTGCAGTTGCAGGTTCAGTCCAGTCTGGGCACATGTGATTCACGGTCCAGGCACCAATCTCCACTCTGGGCGCATGCAGGAGGCAACCCATTGATACTTCTCTCTCCCATCAATGTTTCTCTCTCTCTCCCTTCCTCTCTCTCTTAAAAAAAAAAAAAGTTTTCCTAGAAATCAAGAAAAGGTCAGGCAGCCAAGCTGAAAACTGGGCTGTACTCAGCTAGATGATTCACAAAGGGGGGAATCGAAGTGGCCAATGAATTACAAAGTGGTCAACCTTACCAGTAAATCGGGAAATGGAGATTAAAACCACAAGGAGATAGCACTACAGACCCGACAGGTTGCGAACCAAAATTCGGGTGTGCTAATAAGCGTTGCCAAAATACAAGCCAACGGGAGCTGTCGTCTCCCTGTGGTGGGTAGGGGTGTAAATTCACGCAATAACGTTGAGAAAGAGTTTAACACGTTCAAGTGCATTTGAACATTCACAAACACTACAGCCGGCAGAGCCCGCCCTTGGATATCCACTTTAATGGAGCACATGCATGTATACAGCCAGACATATTCACAGTAACCTTCTTCTTGTCACAGCCCCAGGCTGAAAATAACACAAGCCACCCCGAAAGTGTATTCATGCAAAGGGACACACACAGTCATGAAAATGGATGCACTCGGCTACGTGGAGTAATTGAAACGAACCAGACCCGAAGGAACACATGCAGCATAACTTCACTTACAGAAATTTTTGAAGAAAGCAAAACCGATATCATTTAGGCCGCACACTCATGTGGTCACACTATGGACATGGCGAGAAAGCCATAACATAAAGTCCGAGTTACCGGCTCCGCAGGGGAGAAAGTCTAGGTCTGCCACGTGGGCCGAGGTGGCAAAGGTGTGGAGAGGGCCTTTCGGTCCGGTCGGTGGTCATGTGTTAGCTTTAAAATAACTTTTAATTTATCCCTTGGCAGGACCTGCACTGCTCTGAAAATGTGTAACATTTCACAACGAAAAGATTTTCACAAAAGATCTCAGTCAGATTGGGAGTAGTTCACCTCCTTGTAGAGTTTTTATTAAAGAAAACATAGAGAATTCAGAAAGCTTCAGCCATTCCAACTTTGACACACACAAAAAAATGCAAATCTTTGTAGGGATTAAAGCAGGCAGTGATGCCTGACCCTCGGTGTTGTGTCTTGTTGTATCTGCCCTGTTGCTACAGAGATGAGTCAGAACTTTAAAAAAACAAACTAACCCTGAGACTTATTCCTTTAGTAATACATAAGGAAATATTCTGAAACAAAAAAAAATTTCAATTTTAATATGGCCTATTCTTGATTATATTTTAAATTAAAAGCTTTCCATAAGATCCCCTAAGTTTGAAATCATTTTTAATTTGTATGTATACTTTATTGATTGATTGATTGGTTTTCATTGATTTGAGAGAGAGAAGAGAGGGGGAGAGAGAGAGAGGACATTGATTTGTCATTCCACTTATTCATGCACTCAGTGGCTGATTCTTGTGGACTGACCTGAGATCAAACCCACAACCTCGGTGTATTGGAACAATGCTATAAGCAACCGAGCCTGCCTGGCCAGGGCTTGTAAGTAAATATTTAAAGCCTCAGCTCTGGGCCTGACCATCGTGGCTCAGTGGGTTGGGCATTGTCCTGCAAAGCAAAGGGTCGCGGGTTTAATTTCCAGTCGGGGCACGTGCCTGGGTTGAAGGTTTGGTCCCTGGTCGAGATGGAGGCGACTGATCAATGTTTCTCTCCCTTTCTTTCCCCCTCCCTTCCCCTCTCTCTGAAAATAAATTAAGAAAGAAATTGAAAATCATCTCTGGTGAGAGAAGAGGACTGCCATGCTCCCCTCTTTGTGGCATCAGAGCCTTGGAAAAGGTGGGGCTGGTCGTTTTGATCAGAGAGCACCTTCCTCATGAGCAAGATGATCTTGTCTTTTCTTTTTTTAGAGATTTTATTTACATACTTAGAGAGAGGGCAAGGTGGTGAGAAAGACTGGGAGAGAAGCATCGATAGGTTGCCTCTCGCAGGCACCCCACCCAGGGACCAGGCCCACGGGGGCCCTGACAGGTCATCAAACCGGCCACCTCCGGCTTTGTGGGGTGGCGCTCAGCCAACTGAGCCCCGTGAGCCAGGGCAAGGGTGTGTTTTCTGAACAAAATCAGGACAAAACACAAAAGCTGATGAGTTGGCAACCATGCTATTTCAAATCACCATTTTAAGGTGGTCAAAGGTAGTTAAATTACTTGAGGTAATATTTACATGATCTGTATTTATTTATTTAAAAATTTTTTTTTGTTTATTTTTAGAGAGAGGGGAATGGAAGGAGAAAGAGAGGGAGAGAAACATCAGTGTGTGGTTGCCTCTCACACGCGCCCCACTGGGGACCTGGCCTGTAACCCTGACTGGGCATGTGCCCTGACTGGGAATCGAACCGGCGACCCTTCGGTTTGCAGGCCCACGCTTAATCCATTGAGCCTCACCAGCCAGGGCTGTATTTACTTTGTAAACATCTCACACTTCTGTGATTAGCCAGGGAAGAGACCAATGTATCTATCAATAAAGGTTTTTGTACCCCTTTGAAAAGCACCCATTGGCCCTTTCGCTAATGACCCACTGAGCCGTCAAGAAAGGGCAAAGTAAAAACACCGCTTTTGGGTGAAGTGGCAACACATCGTACTGTTTCGCTTCAATCGGTGGTGTGACAAGGGAAAAAATAATAATAATAAAGGTTTTTGTGTTTCAAATTAAAAAATTTTTTTTTTAATTTCTCCCAACCATGAAATTTCTTCCCTCGTGTCATACATTTATTTGCCAGGTCACAGCTCTTCAGCCATATGCTGGGGACATCGTGTGTAGTCCCAACTAGATGAGTTTCCAAAACAGGCACAACTTGTATGGTGACAGAAATCAGGGCAGTGGTTGTCTGGGGGACGAAGTGAACTTCCTGGGAGGCAGGAAGCTCTAGATCCTGATGAGGGTGGGGATGACACAGGCTCCTGCGTAAATCACTCAGCAAACTGCACTTCGGATCTGTGTGGTCCCTGTAAATGAGCTGCATCTCAGTTAAGCTCAGCCGACATAATCATATTACACTGCTACCTTCGGGTCTGGCTGCTTCTCCAGGACACAGATTACCAATGCAGAAAGTGAGCCCATCAGCCCTGGGGTGACAGGGAAGATCACCAGGACTTCTCTGCCTCACCCTACTAACATTTCTTGCTGTTTGTTCATCAAACACCTGTCCCCAGTCTCTTGAAATAATTTGAGAATGTGTGGTTTTCACCAACGGGTCCTTGAACCACCACAGCCCTCTCTAAGCCGGTGGTGGCCTCTAGAGGGCGCTGTTGACACAGTCAACCCCAGGAATTTTATGTGTTTTATTTCCTGCTTGTTTGTTTATACTGTTTTTTAGATTCAGTTGTTAATAGCTGTGTATTTATTGCCATTTTATTGTTCATATGTTTTACCTTCTTCTTCTTAAAAAAGACCCTTTAACATTTTATATAATACTGGTTTGGTGGTGATGAACTTCTTTCGTTTTACCTTGTCTGGGAAGCTCTTTATCAGTCCTCGGATTCTAAATGACAGCTTTGCTGAGTAGAGTAATCTTGGTTGTAGGTCCTTGCTTTTCATCACTCTGAATATTTCTTGCCAATTTTTTCTGGCCTGCAAAGTTTCTGCTGAGAAATCAGCTGACAGTTTCATGGGAGCTCCCTTGTAGGTAACTAACTGCTTTTCTCTTGCTGCTTTTAAGATTCTCTCTTTGCCCTGGTTGGTGTGGTTCAGTGGACTGAGTGCCGGTCTGCAAACCAAAGGGTCATCGTGTTGATTCCCAGTCAGGGCACAGGCCTGGGTTGTGGGCCAGGTCCGCAATAGGGGGTGCATGAGAGGCCACCACACGTTGATGTTTCTCTTCCTCTCCTTCTCCCTTCCCCTCTCTCTAAAAATAAATTTAAAAAATCTTTTAAAAAATTCTCTCTTTAACTTTTGGCATTTTAATTATGGTATGTCTTGGTGTGGGCCTCTTTGGGTTCACTTTTTTTGAAATTCTCTGAGCCTCTTGGACTTGTGTGTCTATTTCCTTCACCAGGTTAGGGAAGTTTTCTTTCATTGTTTTTCAAATAGGTTTTCAATTTCCTGTTCTCTCTCTTCTCTTTCTGGCACTCCCATGATGCAAATGTTGGTATATTTGAAGTTGTTCCAAAGTCTCCTTATGCTGTCCTCATTTTGGGGGATCCTGTTTTCTTTTTGCTGTTATGTTTGGGTGTTTTTTGCTTCCTTATAGTTCAAATTGCTGATGTGATTCTCAGCTTCATCCACTCTACTGTTGATTCCCTATAAATTTTTTTTATTTCAGTTATAGTATCCTTCATTTCTGACTGTTTATTTTTATGGTTTTCATGTCCTTTTTTACGCTATTGTAGTTCTCACTAAGTTCATTTATTCTTCCCTTAAGTTCATGGAACATCCTTATAACTAGGGTCTTAAATTCTGCATCTAGTAATTGCTTGTCTCCATTTTGTTTAGCTCTTTTTCTGCAGTTTCGTTCTATTCTTTCATTTGGAACATGTTTTTTTTTGTTTTGTTTTGTTTTTTGTCTCTTCCTTTGGGCAGCCTCCCTGTATCTGTTTTTCTATCATTAGGAAGAGCTGCTGTGTATCTCGGGCTTGGTAGAGTGGCCTGATGTAGCAGGTGTCCTGTAGAGTGCAGTGACACAGCTTCCCTGTTCACCTGAGCTGGGCACTCCTGGCCTGGGCTGTGTACAGCCTCCTGTTGCAGTTGAGCCCTACTTGCTGTTGATATGTCGATGGGAGGGATTTGCCTCCCCCCGAGCAATGGATTGCAGTGACTGGCTGCAGCTGTGGTGGAAGATCAGCTGTGCCGGGGCGAGCTCCATGCTGCAGGAGTTACTGCAGTGGGGTTCTTGTGCCTGCCGAGTGTTTCGTTTGTGGAGGTGTTTCCATGTGGTCTGATGCTGTCCACTGGGTGTGCTGGCTCTGGCCCCTCCTGGGAGGTGCAGGCCAACGTCAGTGGCTGCATGTGTTCTGCCTCGGGCCACCTGGGATGAGCTACGGAGAGATCTGCAGATGGCCGCTACTTGTGCTGGGCTCGGAGGTCCCCAGGAGAGGCCAAGCTGTGAGTCAAGGCCAGCTGCTGCTGGTGCTGGGAATAGAGGCACTTAGCAAGAGGTAAGGGGCACGCTGAGGCCAGTTACTGCTTGTTTGAGAGATTTTAGCCAAGTCTGAAGAATGAGGCAAGACAGGCTGTTAGTGTGGAAAAGCCACTGGAAGCAGTTTGGGTGGACTCACAAGTTGGATGGGGCGGGGCCTCAAGGAATCTCCAGGGTGGGGTGAACAGTGATAGCCAGGTTGATGGAGACTCAGATGCGGGACCCGATCCAGGAATTTAAATTTATTTCTGGAGCTTCTACAATTTCTACACAACTCTCACTGGCCAGCAAGGTGGAAAAATGTCATTTCCCACTGCACTGCCTTGACGTTAGGACACAGGGACACCATCCACACCAAAAATGCCTGACGTTGAAGAAAATATTTCGGACAGTTAGCAAAAAAAACAGGTGGGGGGGATGCAGAGGAGCAGGATATGCCCCCCAAAATATGCTCCTTTGGCATAAGAACTGTTCTGAGCTGAAGGCATTTGAATGTCTGCAATCTCTTATCTGCCTAACAGCAGAGCCTCTTGAAAGAAAATTGTCATAAATTCCTTCCCGGGATCAACTCTAGTTTTCAACTCTTGGAAAAGAGAAGCCGGCACCACTCCCAGACAGACTTTGTCACAAACTATTATACCCCCATCTCTTCTCCTGAGGGCCCGTTTATCTTTCCCAAAATTCGTTTGCTCTGCCACCAGCGGCCGTTGTTGCCTTGTCTTCCCTTGTTACTATGTGCGAAAGCTCTTACACTTCACTGTTCTTTCGGGCATTCACTTATTTCTGGGGTGCCCCGAGCATGTGAAATTAATAAGTTTACTTAATAAAGATAAAAATTAAGAATGCCTCCTGTTAACATGTCTTTCATTAGTTTAATCTGCAGACCCCCAAATTCAGAGTGTAGAGAGAAAGGTTTTCTTCCCCTAGGCACCCAAGATTGCTGAGTAAGATCAGCTATGGGTGGAGGCTTGCCGATTTCACTTGGCCTACATCAGCTGGGGTCAAAGGTAAGAATGCTCCCGACAAGCCAGCCCAGCCTTCTCCTTGACATCCCAGCCAGGCGGAGACCTCCTGCCAGTGGGTCAGTGACCCTAAATAGGCAGGGCCCAGGTCAGGCGCTCGGTGCCAGTGCGCTCTGCTGGACTTAATCTTCGGGCCCTTTGTAGCCTCACGCCCACTCCTGCTGTGGGATTTGCCTGTGCACAGAATGGCATATTCACCCTCAGGGACAGCATGGCCTCTGTCAGCTCATGAACTGAGTGTGTGGCTTGGTTTGGGGAAAGGAAGAAGTCACCTTTGATTGAGACCAGCCAGGGGTGTGTAGCTCTCCATGAAATTCTTAGAATTTCAGCAGTGTTGAAACAATAGGCTGAGTCATAAAAGGAGACCCAGGTCACTAATTTGGTCACATGAGTCTGAGCCACACCACTTTTGTCCCAGGATGAATTCCCACGAGACCATGTCTCAGGTCCGCCTCTGGGAAACCTGGCCCAAAAGAGACGTCGAGGGGAGAAACCACAGTTGGGGGTCTGCGGGTCTTCAAATAAACGGGAGGGCCTCCGAAAAGTCAGTGACGTCTGACTGATGTACTGACAAGTTTACAGCTCAGCTGCGCAGTAACTTCCGTTCCTCATGTCAAACGTACTCCTGAGATCGAGGCCAACGACCTGCTCTACGAGCTTTAGGGTTGACTGTTATCCTCCAGGAATACGTATTTAACAGGCTGGAATGTTCTGGAGGAACTTCGCACCCTGTTCAGAAAGGGCTGTGCAGCTCTAAGGAGCCTCAGGTAAACAAATGGCCCCTGAGCCAAACCGACGGGGCCCCACCTCCATCCGTCCTCACGTTTCTCTCTTCAAGATGAGGAAAATCCCAAATCCTCCAAACAACATTCTCTCCTTAGCGACGAGACCTAGCGCTGAGGTTTGCTTTCCCTCCATTTAGCAGAGATACTTCATGGCGAGGTACAACGCCTCTCTCCCAGACGCAGCACTGGGAAGAGCGAAGTGCTCGGCATATATTACGAAAGGCAGGTGAGAGGCCAGCTCTGCAGACTCTGAAGATGCCTGTCATTGTCATCAGGGAAGAGCAGAGGCCATGAGGACATTAGCGCTGTGTTCTGTTTTCCACGGTGCCAAGTGAGCAGATCTAACCGTTAGGACCCACTGGGTTTGTGAACCCACTGGTGGCCGAGTGAAAGGGAGCCTCACCTGTCCTGTCTGTAAAGCAGGGTGTTGCTTCTGCCCAGGCTGGTTGGTGACTTGAAGGAGATGTCAGTATGTGGTCCTGTCGTGCACTGCCTACTTGTCTCCGTAGGGTCCCTGTGTCCTTCAAATGCTGGCACCATGCCCCCTTCCCTGGAAAGCCCCCACGTGCCAGCCCCCACCCCAGAGGCAGAGCCAGGCCTGCGGGCACAGGGACACGGCCATGGCCTGGGACAACAGACCAACCCAGAAGGGGTACCAGGGCTGCTGTCCCCCACATATTCTTGGTTCTGTCAGCAGCCTGGTAGGGCGGCACCCCTAACTCCTTGGGGCTGGGCGGGCTTGTGCGAAGGGTCTGGCCAATGAGTTATGGATGGAGGGATGTGACTAGCCAGGATAACCCCCTCCAAAAGCCTGGCCCTTCTGTCCCATTGGAGGCTGTGTGCCTGGGAGTGGGGAGATGCAGACAGATGGGCCCCAGCCGTCAGGGAATGGAGCCAGAAATAAGCTTTTGTGGGGTATTCAGTTTACTTGCTTGTTTGATTGTAGTAAATATGCTTTACCATCTTAACCACTTGTAAGCGCACAGCTCGGGGAATTAAGCACAGTCCTGTTTGGGGGCAATCATCCCCACCATTCCGGCCCCGAGCGTTCTCATCTTCCCAAACTGAAACTCTGCCCTCATGAAACACTCCCATATTCCTGCTGTTCCCATGGAGAAATCAGCCCTCCTGCAAGCTGGCGCCAAAGGGAAGGACCATGAGCCAGGACCTGCCAGCAAAGCAAACCACAGACTCGACCTTCCTGGTGACCGTGACATTACCTGACATACCACAACGCAGCAGAACTGCTCCGTGGGCAGGGACCGTGCACTGGTGCCTCCCCTCCCCCAGGGTGGATGTCTTAAATGAAAGCATTTATTCACATACAAAGTTGTTAAAACTCACAGCACAAATATGTTTTATGTATTTTCCTTCTGGGAAATAAAATAGTCCCAGGATATAGCAAATACATGTTGCTTTTATGATCAGAAGGCAGGGATCAAGCCGAGAAAGAGACAGAGAGGCAGAGGGGACCTGAGTGAAATAAAAGAAATTCCTGGAGAGCCCCTCCAACTGCAGACGCATCAGCCACTGGCCTGTGCGCAAGTGACTTCACAGCTCCCTGCCTGTTCCCCATCTGAAACTGTCTCCTTCTCTGTGCTTGGGTTGCCTGCAGTGGCCTGCCCAGCCAGGGCCCCAAATACAGGAGTTGGGGGCACTCCACTCCTGCTAGGTCCTTGTCCCCTGCCTCCACCCCTCACTCCAGGGTGGGGGTCCTGGGGACCCCCCAGATGCCACCCACTGCTGCAGACTTTGTTACCCCCGGTGGCCATCACAGAGCATGAAACCTAGTGAGGAGTGTGAGAGACAGGAGAAGCCCCTACCCCATTTTACAGACAGGCAAAACGAGGCCTGGGCCGGGGCAGGCCCCAGCTCACACAGAGGAAGTGGAGTGGGTGTTAGAAAACCATCCAGAGACCTCAGTCACTTGGCCTCTCCCTCCAACAGCATTTTTTGAGCACCAACTGTATGCCCAGGGTACAGGACAAACAGATGGAGGACATGAGAGCTGGGGACCAATCAAGAAGTTGGGGTGAAACCCAGGACAATACAGAGGCTGGGCCTCGTCTACTGAAAAGGGAGGGATTCCCCGCCAGGGCTCCGCAGCCCACTGGGCTACATAAATTTAAATGAGTAAAAAAATGAAGTAACCAGAGCACTCTGTTTCTCATTCTCATTGGCCATGTCACGTCACGGGCTCAGTAGCCACCTGTGCCTGGTGGCTGTGGTATTAGTGCAGATGGAGAACATGTTCATCATGCCAGAAAGTTCTGTCTGAAGCTGTCTGGTTCATATCTGATGTGCATCCATTTCCAGGTGAAAGCAGAGGGTGAGCTGAGCTTCCCGTGGCTGAGCGCCCAGGCTGTTTGCTTTGAGACCTGGGGATGGACCAGGAAGGAGCTGCCCACACACTGGATACAAGTGCAAGTGGTGACTTCCCGGATCAGATGTATTGTAGCAACGTCAATACTGCAGTTGTGACATTGTAATAGAGCTTTGCAAAATGTTACCACTGGGGGAAGCACGAAATGTTTCTGCATGAGAATCTATTCCCAGCCGTCACTGCATGGGCTGTGATTTTTGGTGCCCCCTTAAATTCCCTGTCTAGGCCAGAGGCTTGCTCACCCCTCCTTGGTTCTGCCCCAATTTGGAGAGGCTGTGAGCTGGTTTCTTGCCATTGTGTGCCTGACACCAGGCCGCAGTGAGGGGTCAGATCATCCTAGGAGATGGGGACTGTGATCCACAATGAAGGTCTACAAGTTGGACAAGGCTGAGTCACTGGGATAATGACCTTGGGCCAGGAGTGACCAGGGGTTGAACTCCCAACTTTCAGGTGGTCCCTGCACCTGCGGAGTGGATGCCACAAGGAACACGTCTGTAAAACTCTGGCAACGCTGGTGCATCCCTGTTTGTCATGTTGCAAATCGTTCTGGGGTCTCCAAGGGCCTTTGGTGTGGGCATTCTGGGACCCTGGACCTCGGACACCTCCCTGCCCACCCAGCCAAGTGTGCAGCTCGGGGCAGGCCCTCTGTTGTTGGTGTCCAATCCTTCTGTAGCCTCACAGGCGGTCACAAAAGGGAAACTGGGGCAGGAGAGAGATGAGGCTGTTGCTCTCACATTCCACATGGAGAAACTGAGTCTCCATGATGGACGTGATGGAAACCCCATGGCGCCTTCCAGGGGCTGCCCACCGACCCAAAGCTTACTTGGCAAGGAGCGCTGTGTGAGTGTGACAGAGGGAATGGACACAGCCCAGTGTGGTGACCAGAACCACCAGTTTCAGCTGCCTGTCCACGCACGAGGGGCAAGAATTGGCCCTCCCGCCCTTGCCCCATCTCACCCCATCAGGCTTTGACCCACATAGTATGTTCTTCCTCACATCTGACTTGATTCCATCATGCTTTGTTTTAAACCCATTTCTCCCCCTTCTGAGTGAATCTAAGACCAGGAGGCCACCGAGTTTCCTCTGGAGATGAGAAAATGAAGGAGGACAGTGATGTGGGGTGATTCACAGGGAGGGCTTGTCAGGGGGTTAGTGACAATGACAGGAATGAAAACTTGCGCAAGTGTCTAAGTCTGGGAGGAGGTGCCCCCACTGCCCCCCCCAATCCCTTGGGGTGAGAAGTCACTCCTTGGTTCATTTATTGAGCACTTGCTGTGTATCAGACCCTACATGAACTTGGTCCCATCATCCCTTCAATTAAAAACCAAAATTTGTAGAGGAGGTGAAGAGAGGGAGAAAGAGGAGAGAAACATCAATGTGAGAGAGAAACACTGATTGTTGCCTCTCATACCTACCCTGACCTGGGACTGAACTGGGGACCTTTCGCTTTGGGGTATCATGCCCACCCCACTGAGCCACAGTGGTTAGGGCTCATCCTTTTCATTTTTAGTAAGAAGAAATTCAGCCCTGGCAGGTGTGGCTCGGTTAGTTGGAGTGTCGTTCCATAAACTGAAAGGTTGCAGGTTTGACTCCTGGTCAGGGCAGGTGCCTAGGTTGGGGGTTCAGCCCCCACTCCGGGCCTGTACGAGAGGCAACAGGTGGATGTTTCTTTCTCAAATTGATGTTTCTCTACCTCTCTCCCTCCCTTCTCTAAAATCAATAAGCATTTCCTCAGGTGATGATTAAAAAAAAAAAAACCCTCATTCTTTTAAAGCGAACAGTCCAATAAGATTTAGTGCATTTGCCATGCAACCATCGCCCTCAAAAGAAGTCCCGTCCCCATCACAGCCCCTGCCCTCCCTGAAAACCACGAACCACTTCCTGTCTCTGTGGATGTGCCTGTTCTGGAAATTTCACATAAATGGAATCACACACTGCATGGCCTTTCATGTCTGGCTCTTTCACTTCATGTTTATAAAACAAAATGTATTTTTTTTAAATTTTAGGTTTGCAGGAAAACCATGCCATTACTAGAAAGAGTTTCCGTAGCCCTGCCTATTCTACCTAGGTTGGCGTTGCACATCAGCATTGCCGCTGCCTTGTCAAGGGGAGTGAGCGCGGCTCCCCGGGTAACAGATGTCATTCCGACAGCCCCTACTGGGACATGTGAGGCCAGTGCCTGCAGGCAGCTGGGGAGCCCAAGCTGGCGTCTCTGTTTACCCAGGTGGAGACTGGGCCCAGTGTGGCCAGGGCAGCCGCAGTCACCAGCCTGGGAAAAGCTCCCAGCTGCTCCAGCTCCAGGATTTTCCTGCTGCTCCTAGAGGAGAGCCGTGGAAGGGCGGGATCTGCCAAGAGGAAACCACCAACATAAAATCTGCAGCAGAGGCTCAGGGAACAAGCTGTGCTGGGCTGCAGGGCTTGGCAGGCAGCAGGGGGCAGGGAACGGTCATTGGCATGGCCTGGCAGGGCTCTGTGCCACCCGGGAGGGTGGTGGCTTGGCATGTAGCACCCACCTCTCCCCACCCTCACACATAGGCGAGGCCAGGCAAGGGGCAAGGGGGACCCTGAGATGTGGTTTGTTTTTCTTTGGGGGCTGGGAGTCCAGACCAGGTTGGGGCCATGGTCCTGGAGGGGGCTGCTGGTGGCCTGGCCTGGGGGTGGGTAGCTATGGGGTCTGAGAGGAAGGGTCTAGGAGGTGGCAGGGGCAGGCTCAAGGGTACCCAGGTTTCCTCCTAAAGGGCCAAGTGGCAAGAGGGTGTGCCACCTGCTGATCTCAGATTTCTAGGCAGGAAAAGGGTGACCTGCTGCACCCCACTATCTTAAGGGATCCTAGTGCCTATACCCTGCCCGGTGTGCTTTCCCTCCCAGCAGCTCAGAGAGCCCCCCTCTCACTCCCACTCAGCGTCAAGACTGTCCCCAGGCGCTGGTGGGCCACCTCCTATGCCTGGCATTTATCATGTGATCTGTCAGGCATCACCCCCACCAGGCTCGTTATCCCTCACCAGGCTGCCTTCGAAGGTGACAATGGCTCACTGGGTCCTTTGGGCCCCAAGTCCACACTCCAGGTGGTGGCAAGAATGGTTCTTCCAAAACTGACATTGGATGGGGTGTCCACCCTGCTCACATCCCTCTCATGGTGTCCACCCGAGAGAAACGAACACAAACGCCCACAGAAAACCTGAGCCAGCGTGTCCACAGCAGCACAACCCACAGCGGCCGAAAGCGGTAATGCAGACAAATGAGGCAGCGCAATGCGGTCCGTCCAAACTCTGGAATTGTCACTCAGCCACAAAACGGAGTAGGGCACCAGTACTCGCTCAAGTAGATGAACCTTGGAAACGCGATGCTCAGTGTGGGAAGCCGCTCACAGAAGGTGCTAGGGGCTGACACTGAATGAGCCACCTGATCCCCACCTCCACAGACCCTGCAGGAACAAGCCAACCCCACGCGCACTGTCCAAATTCCCATCAGCAGCACTGTCAGCAGTTTGGGGCGGCTTGCTTTGTGGCAACAGAAAACCAGGACAAGTTTTTATGAGTTTTATTAAATCCTTATAAAACAGAATACAAAATTCCGGCACTGACAGTTGATGTCAAGGAAAACTTCTGAGCTGCATCAGTGTGCCTGGTACAGTGGAGTTAAAGTGCTTGGATGTTTTTCCCCCACTTTTAAAAAACTTGAGTTGTTCTGTCTTTTCATTTACATCTTAACATGGAAACACTGCCACTGCCCTTCCCCCAGGGCCGGAGCAGCCTAGCAGCCTGGGGCCCTGGGGCCCGCGGACCCAGGTGCTCATTCACAGTAGCGGTTCTGGCCAGTCCCCCAGGTTGCACTGCAGACGTGATGGGGGAGAGGAAGTGGCTGTCCCACCTTTGAGGAAAAAAAAAAAGCTGCTCACAGCTCAGCTTTCCAGACTGAAGTGGCCACAGCGCCTGCACCTGGGCAAGGCCTCATTTCTTTCACAGAAAGGCAGAACCCCCAGTTGTGATACACTGAATCACGGATGGGCAAGAAATGATGGAGGTGAGGGCGCCTGCCCCACCTGGGGTCTTTGGAACGGCCAGCCCAGAGTCAGGTGGGTGGAGATGGGCATCGGCCCGCAGACGGCAACAATTGTACAAGACTTAGGGGAGGGGGCAGTGTCTGAGCCTCCCAACCCACGAGGCCCCCTGACATTCAAGTATTCTTCAAGAATAGGAAAGGGAAGTCAACTGATGTTCTTAACAAACTAATGGAACAGAATGCAAAACTAGACGCCAGGGGGCTGTCTAGCTGGCTTGCCCAAAGACCCAGCCAGGACCCGGGCCGAGCTGTCCCGGCACGGGCCGGTGCCGTCCTGCTGGCAGAAGCGCACGCGTGCACAAAGGAGGAAGCTTGTATTGCATAGTTTTCCCACCCAAGGACAAAGAGGGGTGTCAGAGTCTCCCCAAGCCCAGCGGGTCATGCGACATCTGACCTGGGTACTGGGGTGGGGTGGTTCCTGGGTGCCTGAGGGAGGTTTTCCTGAAGGTGGGCAGAGCGGGAATGCTGCCTTTGGGGGAGAGGGGATTCAGCAGGACCCCTTGTCAGCCCTGGCTCCGGGGAGGGGAGGAGGCAGGGCCGACAGAGCTTCTATACCAACCCATCGGTCAACAGGGGGCAGGATGTGGCCATGGTCAGACTGAGCCCTGAGCAGGGGCACTTGGGTGCCTGGGGTGGGGGGCTTTACAGGACCTCCATGTTGGCTGAAAGGTACGGTCCAGCCCCTCCCATTCCTACAGTGGCCCAGCCCTCTAGACAGAGCCACCAGTGGGGGTGGGCCTAGTTGGCAGCTCTTCAACCCACCCACCCACTCCCGGGACACCACTAGCCACCAGAGTGCCTTTGGGATGAAAGGAGATGCAGGGTCAGTCCAGTCCTGAGAACACTGTGAGGGCGGGGGAGGGGAGGGCATGGGTGTGTGGGGGCCCCCAGCTCTGGAAGACAGCTAAGGTCCTCCTCTCCTGAGTCGCGTCGGGCAGGGGCACGGGCACGGGGCCTTTCACAGTACAGGTGAGCGTGTGGGGCCAGGGTGTCGGGGCGGGGGCACGTGCAGCACACACCCCCTCTGCTCTTCTCCCAGGGCACCTGTTTGCTCTTAACACCATTCAAAGGGGAAAAAATGGGGGTAGGGGACAGAAAAAAAAGGAAAAACCCAACAGCAAAAACTTTATATAAAAAGACACCCCCAGCTGAGCTGAGCAACTCAGAACCCATGGTGGGGGGGGGCAGGTAGCACAGCCCGCTGGTCACTGGCTGGCAATAGCTTAAAAAACTCTTGAGATCTAATGGGGGAGGGGGCGACCAATGTACGGAGGGAGGGAGGGGTCACACGTGGTCCCCAACTAGGACCACAGGGGCTGCCGACAGACTGGCTCGCTGCCGCCGCTGGGCCAGCTTGGACTGAGACGGTGGGGACAGGTGCAGGCAGCGTGAGGTAGGCCGGATGACCGTGGGCTGGCCCTGCTCCACTTCCTCCAGCTCGTCCTCCTCGCGCTGGGCCAGCTGCCGGTTCATGGCGATGGCCTCGGCCGCGAAGGACGTGAGGTCTTTGGCACAGCTGTTCCTGGGGACGGGTCGAGGTAGTCACCAAAGAGGGGGAGGTGGCTGCCAGGGCACCCCTTGCTTCCCCAGTGTCTGTGCAGCATCCTGGAGGAGGGGCTATGGGCCCCCAGTGCCCCAGCCCCAGCCCAGGGCCTAATCCATCACTGGGTACAAGGACACCCCGTGCCTGAGCGGCTTCCCCTGTAACTTAAAGAGGATTGATTTTGTCTTTTTAAGGAACGTAACTTTTAATACACAACTCTCCTTGCACTAGGGGCCCCCCTCCAGACCCCAAGACCCCACGCAGGCCTCACCTCTGCAGGACCATGGGCGTGGGCAGGGTGTTCTCCGGAGCGCACTGCAAGGAGACCAGGGAGGCGAGGTAAAGAACAGAGCCAGGCCCATCCTGCCCAGGGCCAACCCGCTCAGGTCCCCAGCTGTCTGGGACACCAAGGGTTAAAGAGTATACCTGCCTGGAAGCTGAAGCCAGCTGGGGTGAAGGGGGTGTTTCAGGAGTGCCTGTGGTGGAGGCCAGCGGCTCCCCAGGCCCGATGGCTCCCCAGCCACCCCACCTAACCACTCCTGGCCCAGCCCCTCTTCTCCCTTCTCAGTCAGGGTCTCCTGAAACTCCCAGCAAGAATTCTGAGTCCCCTCCACTGGCTTGCCTTTAGGAGGTGGCCTTTGGTTACCATGAGGCTCTCTACCCTGGTGGCCCCAGCTTGAACGACCACTGGCCAGGAGAAATGCCAGGCTCTTTTGGGATCAGAGGGGACAGAGCCCTGTCTGAAGCTGGCCGCCCACCCGTTTGCCCCCAGGCTGACCTATGCCAGGCAGGGAGAGGCCCCAGGGCTCCAGAGCACACCCAGGCTGGGGGTTTGCTAAGATTTCATAACTGTGCCTGGGCCCCCAGAGGATGACCGTGACCAACCCCCAGAACCACACCGCAGCAAGGGGCTGACACTGGGCCCTGGGGGTTTTCCCACACTTGTTCTGAATCACAAGCCTGGGCCCCTGGAGGCTGGACATAGGCAAAGGCCCCATGTCCTGCTGACCCCAATGGGGCTGGTACTCAC
The DNA here is from genome assembly GCA_007922815.1 of Macrotus californicus. Lineage (NCBI taxonomy): Eukaryota > Metazoa > Chordata > Mammalia > Chiroptera > Phyllostomidae > Macrotus > Macrotus californicus. The sequence continues at coordinate 485,562 of VMDR010000044.1, forward strand.
CCCCTGCACCCAAGGGTGCTGCAGGACCTGCGCAGCGCTCAGCCTCTGCTTGGCATCGCGAACCAGCAGCTTTGAGATGAGGTCTTTGGCAGCGAAGGAGATGTGGGCCCAGTCCTTCTCAGGAAACTCGTACTTGCCCTCTTGGATGCTTTCGAACAGCATGTTCTGGGGGAGGACACGAGGGAAGAAAGGTCAGCCGCAGCCCAAAGGGCCGAGGCCCAGGCCCTGACGTCTGACGGGCAAGTCTGGACCCCCAGGGGGCTGTTACACTGCTGACAGGCTCTGTCAGGGTCCGAAGGCCTGCCCTGTGGCCCAGGAACCTGGTACAAGGACCATGGACTGGCTGTTCAGACAGCACGATGGAACTCAGGCCTGGGGTCCTGGGATCAGCTGGCTGGACCAGGGACTCTCAGGGGTCTAGAGAGGTGAGGAGGAAACAAAGATCTGGGGGTAGCAGTCTGGAGAGCTGCCCTCCTGAGGGCTCTAGGATCTGAATCCTGTGCCTCAAGCCCTGTATGGGAGTCGGGAAGCGGGTCACCCCAAAGCATAGGCCTCACTCCACCTCAGCTACCTGAATGAACTGCTCTCTGCTGTAAGGCGTGGGACCCAAAGAGCCTCAAGAAACCTGTGAAGGTCAGGCCCGTATTACTCTGTGGATGTGGTCAGTGTTCAGGGTCCAGGCACTAAGAGTTGCACAGGGCAAGGGGTGGGGGCGCACAGCAGGTCCCTTGCGCACCTGGCAGGCTGGGCAGGCCTCACCGCGATCCCAACCGCAGTCGCTGCCGCAGTGGCCCACGAAGGGTGGGTAGCCACTGAGCAGGATGTAGAGGATGACACCCAGGCTCCAGAGGTCACAGCGCTTGTCGTAGATGCTGGCCTCCTCGCTGAAGGCCTCCACCACCTCAGGGGCCATATACTCTGCAGAGCCACACTGTGGGAGGGGGAGGGGGAGGGGGTGTGAGATAACAGGACGCAGAGGGGGAGGAGGGGCAACCGACAAGGACTTCCCAGGGTACCGAGAGGCGCAGGAACGCCCAGTCACCTGAGCCTGAGCCCGCTGTGAATGACAACCCTGCCTGGCCAATCATAGGCTGACGATGAGTGCCAACCCCGCCCCCCTACTGCAGCCCCGCCTCAACCCCCACCCTAGCCCAATCAACAGGTGCTGAAAGCCCACCCCTCCCTGCCTGACCGCGGCCCCGCCCTATCACACCCAAAGGGCCAATCATCGGCTGTTGCTAAGGGAAAGCCAGAGTTCCAAGGCCCCAGCGTGTGAGCAGCTCTGCACCTCAGCTTGGGACAGGATGCAGTTCGTTTCCCCAGCACCTGCCCCCCACCCCCCACCTCCCAGCCTGCCCCTGACCCTGGGGCCCTCACCGGGGTTAGCAGCTCTGGGGTGGAGATGGGGGAGCAGTCCCCATTTAGTTTGATGCCACTGCCCAGGTCAAAGTCACAGATCTTCACAGGGGAGACCTGGGAGGGGTTTGGGAAGGGACAATGAGGTGGGGCTCCTGTCCAAACTGCACAGGGCCGCATCCATCCCGTCCCACAGGGAAAGACACCCCCCAGCTCCCCATACCTGGTTGGGGTGCTCACAAAGGATGTTTTCTGGCTTTAGGTCTCTGTGGGCAATGCCTATGGGTAGAACCAAGAGGGAGGGTCAGTGGGCGGGGTGGGCGTATCTTTCACTAGCCCTGGGCAGGTGTGCTGGGGGCAAGGCTGGACACCCACAGGACCCAGGAATCTACAGGCAGGATGGTGAGAAATAAGTGGCACCCGGAGCAGGCAACCCCACCAGCCACCTTTGTTGTGCAGGAAATCCAAGGCGCTGGCCACGTCCTGCACGACCACGCTGGCCTCCAACTCATTAAAGTGTCTTCGCTTGTGAATGTGGCTCAGGATGGAGCCTGGGGCCAGGCCATGATTGAGGGAAAAAAATGTATAAGGATCACCTCTGTGTTCCCAGGGTACCACCCAGCAGCCCCTCCCACCTGGCAGGGAAGTCCCCACTCTGGCCTCCTTCGGCCCAAAGTCTTTGAACCGAGCTGCTGTGTGGACAGGAAGCTCAAACTCCAAAATCCCCCTCTGGTGTAGAAGACCCTCTGAAAGGTCTTTCATGGTGGCCTTGAGCCCACAGTTCACTAGGACCTAGCTGGGCATGTCTCCCAGGCCCCACGTACCACCCCGCATCTTCTCAAACACCAGGTAGAAGCGGTCCTCCTCCTCGAAGAACTCAATCAGCTCCAGAACATTCCTGGGGCGGGGCAGGACAGGAGTGAAGAAAGGAGTAAGGCCCTAGTGCATGCCCAGTCCAGGAGGAGCCCGCCCTCCCCACCTCCACCTGCCCACAGGAAGGCTGGGACTGGGTCCACAGGCCTCCTTCCACCTCCCTGGCCTCACCGACCTTGAACCGCCTGCCCAACACTGGGACCACCCACAGTGGCCTGGAGCACAGTGGGAGCTCCCTAAATGCTTGCTGGGGGGAAAGGGGCATTCAGGCCCATTTATCTGCTACAATGTGGCTCTGGGCTGAGGGTGAATCACATTACCTGTGTCCCTGGCACTGATACAGCATTTCCACCTCCCGAAAAACCCTACTCCGAATGTGGCCGGGCTGCTTTTCGATGATCTGAAACGTGTGGGGGTGGGGGAACAAAGCAGCTGGGTCAGCCTGACTTTCCAAAGCCCCAGGGGCCCCCACCAGAAACTTTCCCTGGACCATGCCTGAACCGGTTAGAGCTTTAGATCGTTAAGCTCTAGAAAGCAGAGCTCTCCTATGGGGGCCTAGAATTTGCCAGAAGTCAGAACTGCAGCATCAGCACAAGTAGTGGGGCAATGCGTTTCCCGAGCAATGCCGAGGGAGGGGTGAGTGGGACAGGGAGGCAGAGAAAAGGAGACAGGCCCTCTCCACTCCTGACCCTGACAGGTCTCAGGGATATATTTGGGACCTGGGGCCCCTGCAAAATACCTGTTCACAATGACAGGTTCCCTTGGACTGAGAAGCTTCTCCTTCCTGACGAGGAGACTGGTGGCCACTGTGTTGACTCCCATACCACCCAGGGGACTAGGGGGGGCCTCCAGGCACCTGGCTGCCAGTCAAGCCATACCCACTTGTCTCTGCACCAAGTCCTGCCTCCCTGGCTCCACATCAGTCTGTGTTGATATCTGTGGCCCCACAACCCTGGGTGTTTCAGGCCAGCCCAGCGTGGCCTCACTGCCCACCAGCAGACCCAGACTCCAGAGCCTCAGCAAAGCCAACCCACACTTCAGTCCCAACCCACCCAGAAGCTCTAGCTCTAAGGGCCAGAAGGTTCTGGGCCCGTCATCCACATGCCCTCCTGGCCACTTTTGCTCACACAGAGGTGGGGTCAGAAGGTGCCTCGGGTCCCCTCTTGCTGGGAGGGTGGGCAGGCTGTGTCACCACTCATGCCCGGGGCCCCCTGCCCACCACAGCAGCACCGAAGGAGGGAATGTGGTGTGTTCCACAAGTCAGGCTCCTGCAGCAGGCAGGCACGCAAGTCCCCCCGCCTCTGAGATCTAGGCCTATACATGGTCTCACCTGCCTAGTGACAAACACACCTGTCCCAAAGAGGGGCAGAAGAACCAGATTCCAGGGCCGCTTGAGACAAAGCCACCAGCCACGCCCTTCTGCACTAAACCAAACCTCATCCTGTCCCTGGAGAATCTGGCTGGGACCACACTTCACAGAGAAGACTGTGGTATCTCAGAGCAGGGAGATGGCCTTCTGGGAGGTCACACATGGTGTGAATCAGGCTATCTGATCCCTCTGAGCCTCAATTTCTCCATGTGTCAAACAGTGACAGTAAGCCAGGCTGCCCAGCAGGTTCCTTAGGAGAAAGGTGCTCAGAGACACACCTGGAATGCACAAAGTGCTCCATTCTAAGTGTTTGGTTTTTTCTTTAAAGATTTTATTTAGAGGAGCATTGATGTGTGAGAGAAATAGTCATTTGCCTCTCGCACGCCCCAGCTGGGGACCTGACCCGCAACCCCGGCATGTGCCCTGACTGGGAATTGAACCAGTGACCTTTTGGCTGGTAAGCCAACCCTCAACCCACTGAGCCACACCAGCCAAGGCTCCATTCTAAGTGTCCCATTCTTCCACACCATTGCCAACTGCACCTGGGAGCTTCCAGGGGGCAGCGACCACAGCCAACTTTGTCATTGGACTTCCACCAGAGCCTGAAGCTTCTGGTCAGCCCTGCTTGCCAGGGAGCACCTGGCCTCCCTGCCTGGGCAGCCAGCTTCCTGTAACCCCACCCAGCCCAAATGCACGGTCATGAGAAGAGCCTGGAAGGTTTCTTGGGATGCAGAGTCCGACAGTCTGGCCAGACAACAGAGGTCACAGGACCACAGGTCCCAGGCCATATCCTGGGTCAGAGGCCACATGGGGCATGAAGTAGGCTCTGCCCTGGTCTCCCTGTATGCTGAGTCCTAAGTAGGGTGTTGCCTTTTAATCCTAGTAACTAATCCAAGGACACTTGTTGTCCCTGGGGGCCAGCCTGAGGTTACCCAGCAGGTGAGCATCAGCTTTGGTAAAAGCCCTGCCCCCACCCCACTCTCAGTGGCCACTGGTACCAGGTCCTCAGCCACCTACATAAGAGGCTGCCCTTCGTAGTCACTTCCCATCTCTGCCTGGATCTGGGGACTCGGCGTAGGCTGACCTGGATTCCTAGGGGTGGCCTGAGTCACTGGCCCTGGGGCCATTTTTAGACACTGGTTTTCTCCAGTTGTGAGTCCAGGGGCTCGAATGCCAGCTCCCTTCCTCCCACTACCAGGGTCTGCACCAGATCCCAGGTGCTGCTGGGAAGAGGTAAGAGGACAGGTGAGGGCACTGTGCTCACCTTGACAGCATACTCCTGGTTGGTGATGAGGTTGATACAGGTCTGCACACGGGCATGGGCACCCTCCCCAAGCACATCCTCCTGCAGCTGGTAGACATCTGGGGAGCACGGGTGGTAGTGAGAGCCACCCTGGGTGGCCTAGTCATCTCCCCACTGTCCCTGGCTCCACCCACCCTACTCACCTTCAAACCTGCCTGAGAAGCTGTCAGTTGCCCGGCACCGCTTTTTCTTCTTGCTCCTTTTCTTGGCATCTGGGATGTCAATGGGCTGGCTCGTGGGCATATCTGCACCAGGAGACCGGGACATGAGGCCCATTTGGCTCCTGTGGCTCTCAGGCACCACCTAGCCCTCCACCACAGTCCCCACCCTCCCAGGCCCCTCACCAGGGCGGGCTGGGCACTCCAGGCTGAAGTCAGTCTCCCCGGGGTGGGCTTGTTCTAAGGAGAAGGCCAGCTCGAAAGGGTTCTGCCCCTGTAGAGAAGAGGAGGGAGCGCTCAGGCCCTGTCGCTTCCAGGGCTGCCCTACCACAGAGTGACCCAGCCTGTGTACATAAGCCAAGGGAGAGAAAGCCTAGCTTTGAATGACCATGAAGAAACAGACCTTCTACCCCCAGCCCAGGGCCCCTGGGGCCACCAGGGATGGGGTGGGAGTCACTGTGGGCACCTTGATTTGCACACCTGCAGAATGGGGACAGCTGGCTGGGGATCAGAGGTGAAGAACTGTCAGCAGGGGGTGATTTATCAGCTCTAGGGAGGGGCTCTCAGCTAGCTGCCCTGCCTGCTTTCCCACGGCCTCATGGGTTTAGCCCTTCCTGTATAATGGGGTGCCATCAACCTCCCTGCCTTATGCTGCTCTCTCTCCTGTTCTACCATTCCCCCAAGGCTCACAGGAGAGGCACCCACAGGCTGTAGCATGAACACTGGGCTGCCTCTGCCAGGGCCACAGCCTGCACTGTCCCACTCATCCTCAGATACCCCTAGGAGAGTGCCCTTCACAGGCCTAGTGCCCAGCAAAGAAACTAGCCCTGTCAGGGAGGGGCCTGTTCAAGGTCACTGGGTGGCCCCCAGAACTAGGGAGAGGTCACCAGACCCTGCCCAAGAAAGACAGGTAGCTGGAGACTGGAGAAAACTCCTATGTGGCAAATAAAGGGCTGCTGGGACAAATGCCATTTCTGCAGAGCAGATGATCCTGTGTGAGGACTGATACCCCCTCGCATAAAGGCTGAGGACTTCAAGGCTGGGACACTGAAGCCTGGCCAGGTTCCTTCAGGAGTTAGTTCTATTTTACCTCCCAACCTCGTGGTGGGTCAGGGCCCTGGTGGGCATGGGGCGGGGAAGCCTCTATGTGCGATTGTGGCACTAGGGCTAACGCCGGATGACCAGGGCCAAGTCACTGGCCCTCTCTGGGCCTCATGACAGCTGGGGTTGGGGATGTTGGATGAGGGTCATCCAACAGAGAAGAAACTCCAAGAGAGCCCTAGGGAGACCCGGAGGGGCCCACTCTGCCAGGCCAGATTCCTACAGACAAGAAGCCCGGAAGCCAAGCCAGCTGCAGAGGGGGCAGGCGGAGGTCAGAGGGAGCAGCTGAACAACAGGCAGGCCCTCCCAGCCTCCCTACCCCCCTGCAGACAGTTGTTAGGAGGCACAGGGGAAAGGGAAGAAGGGAGCACTGCAGCCAGGCTGCTGATGCTCATCCACCAGCCCCTGCCCCTGCCCCTTGCGCAGACTGGCTCCCAAAGGGGCTGCAATCAATGCTCTGGTAAGTCTCCATCTTCCACCTGAAAGGAGGGGACCCAGGGTAGCCACAAAAGGGGGTGAGTAGGATGGAGGGGGTGATTAGGGCGTGAGGAAGCTGCCCCCAACAACCGAGTAAGGACGCAAGGACCCGAGGGGATCATGTGTCCCTTGACCACTCCCGTATGTCTGTCCCAGCCACTCAAAAGGGCCAGACCCTGGACAGCCACCTCAGCCAACATTCCCTGTCCAGTATCCCTACTCCCTCCCATGAGACTCTCCCAGCCCCACCTCAGCACAGGGCACAGGGCTCTCAGACAACCTGCAAAGGCCAGACTTCAGGCCTAGGCAGTGTAGGCGGGCCGGGCCCAGGGCTGGCTGTGGGCCTCCAGTCAGCAGGCCTTGGCAGGAGGTAGCTGGAACCATCCAGAAAGTTTGAGTATGCTTTGACCGCAGAGCTGGCCCTGCCCACTGACCCTGTCTCAGCTGAGATCTAGCCCCAGGAGTTAACAGACCACCGCCAGTGAGATCTTGGGTCCACCTCCTTCCCACCTAGCCCCGGCCACTTGGACATGCCAAGACTGTCACTATTCTGTGGGGGGGGCGGGGGGATGACGTGCACGGGGTGGGGCACTGGCAGGAAACGCTCGCTGGACAGGCCTGGGAATTCTAACCCAAACACTCTAGACTGGCTCCTCCCACCCTGGTGTCTGGCTTGTCTGTACACACACACACACACACACACACACACACACACACCCCCAGGTCCTGCCTCCTCTACAGGGCAACAGGTCCCTGCCCAAAGAGGCCCAGGAAAGCCATTACATAATTTGACAGGCGGGTGGGGCGGCTGCTGACATCACTGCGTCCCTTGGGCCAGGCCCTTTGGAGCCCCTGCCCAGCACCTGCCTGACCCCCCTAGACTTGCTCTGAGACCAAGACTCCGAAGCCATGAGGCCACCACAGAAACTTCCCGCTCCAACAGGAAATAGTGCTTGGGCCTGGGGTGTCTGGGAGGTGCAGGGCGTGGGTGGGGGGCATCGAACCTGCAACCCATTCCTCAGACCACCTAGCAGGGCATGTGTGGGAGGGGTGAGCCTGCAGCCCTGCCTGGGGCTCTTGGAGGAAGGACCCCACAGACCTCATGGTGCTGGCAATAGGACTGTGGCCTGCTGACGCCCCACCCAGCGCTATACATCCAGTTGGGGCTTGCAGGGGACACACAACTACGAGCCCCCACAGGCAGGGGCCCCTGGCGGACCTAGAGTTCCTAGAGTAAAGGCTGTAGAGACTCCAGGGCGCATGAGACTGGACTGTCGGTCGCTAACTCCACCACCGGCGCACACACCGCTGGGACAGCCCCAGGGCCCAGGTGGGGGGCGGGCAGGAGCCCTGGAGATCCTGAGGGCGAGCTCCGCGCCTCTCCCACTGGCCACTCGGGTGGCCAAGCCCGGGGCACCCGTGAAACCAACAAGGCCCTCACCTTGAACGAACGATGGAAGCCCTGAAGTTCGGCTGTTTTCTTCTGCACCATCTTCTGTCCGGGCCCCGCCAGCGGGGGAGGGGACGACGGGCCCCGGGGGCGGCCCGTGGGCGGGGGGCGGCTGGGGAAGGGTCCCTGCAGGAGGGAGCAGACAAAGGAGGGCGTCAGTGGCCGCGGCCAGCGCACCGGGAGCCCAGGCCTGGACGGCGAGGTTCCGCGGGGCCCGATCCCCGCGCCCGGGTCGGGGACAGGCCGGGCCGGGGTCGCAGGGCCGCACTCACCGGGGTCGGGGTCGGGCTCGGGCCGGGGCCGCAGTTCCTTCGCCGCCGCCGCCGCCCGACACGCGCAGCGCGGATCGCGCGGGGAACAGCAGCGCCGCCGCCGCCACCACCACAACCACCGTAGACCCCACCACCCGGGCCGCCACCGCCGCCGAGTGGAGTCGCGCGCGCCCGGCCGCCGCCGTCTTTAAGGGCCAGGCGAGGCCACGCCCCGACGTAGACCCCGCCCCCAGGCCCCCCGCCCACTCGCGCGCGGAGGGGGCGGAGTTGGAAGGGCGCTATGGGCTTGACTGTGGCTGCCTGCTCTGGACGTGGAGCGTGTCTGTGCGCTTGCGCTGTGCAGCGTGCTTTGATAGGGGCGCGTGATAGAGGAGGGGTTACGGCGGCTGCAGGAGGGGCTGTCTGAGACGTGGGGAGGCCTGCGGTACTCAGATATGGAGCGGGAGCCGGATCCCCGGCCCTGCCCTCTGGCAGGTCCTGTAGTGTTCCGCCCAGGGCCTGGGATACATTGACTCTTTTTGGCGATGTTTCTCCTCTAGAACCTACCTTGCAGCTCCCTGATCCAGGTGCCAGTTGCCCTCCAGGCACACCCGAACAGGCTTTGAACTCCCCTAGGGTTTCATCCCGTTCTTGGCAGCAAAAAGGGACCATAGTAGAAGATGGGTACTAAGATCCATGAAGGACCCACCCTCAATCCTGCAAAGGAGGGTTTCTTCTGGACTGATGGGGTGGGGGCCAGGACAGGAGGTAAAACAATCCCATTTTGTCTGGGGCACCGGACCCAGGCTAAGGTACAATCAGCCCTGCCTGAGCCCCGCCAGCTCCCTGCCCCCCAGCACGGTGGAGCAAAGTTATCAGACACTGTGCCCTGGGTACATGGGGAACACAGGCCTGCGAGTCGGAGTCCTCCTGTCCTCCAGGCCCTAGCTTGTTGTTACAGAGGCCTCCGGCCACCTACCGCCAACTCCCCCAGCCAGGCCCAGCTGACCTGAAGGTGGACTGTCCCCTTATCCACCAGCCACTTCTATTTATATGCTTCCCCCACAAGACCACAGCTCAGGCCACAGGAGCTGTGAGGCTTAACCTCAGCCAGCCCCCTTCTCCCACCCCCGCCCCCCGTGTCCTTTGGAAGAACCTCCCCAGCCAGCCCCTGCATGTGCATATGTGCGTGTGTGTGTATGTAGACACATATATTGGCTCCAGGTGCCTGAGGCTGGGCTGCCAGACCTGTCTGCCCAGGGGAAGTCACGGGTCCTTCCTCAACCACTCATCCCTCGTCATTTGGCTGTTCCTTGCCACCCCTGCCTCCTGTGTATATGTGGTCACCTGTAGGTCTTCATACACTTCTGGATGGCAAAGTGGGTACAGATGGGCTGCTGTCCCTCCCCAGAAGGTCAGCTCCACAAAAGCACAGATCTAGCCACTGCCTAGCACAGGGCCTGGCGCGGAGGCAGGAAGTGCTCAGTGAATATTGCTGAAAAGAAGGGATGTGTTTGAGCATTTGTACGTGTGTTCATACACATGGACATGTGTGGTTGCGTGTGTGCCTGTTATAGCGGTTGTTAGTGTGATAGCTTCCTGTGGCTGCTCCAAAACAGTACCACACACAGGGTGGCTTAAAACAACATAAATTTATACTCTCACACTTTGGAGGCCAGAAATCTGAAATCAGGGTGTGTCAGCAGGGACACGCCCTCACCAGTAAACTTTAGGGGAGGATCATTCCAGCTTATTCCAGCTCCTGGTGGTGCCAGCCATCCTTGGTGTCCATGGACTTGTAGATGCACGAGGGCTAAGCACTGGGACTGACTTGGGTGCAGGCATCAGTGGGTGCCTTGGCTGTGCTGGCCTGAGTGAGGCAACCAGGCACAGCCCCAGCCCAGCCTACTCTGGGGGCGAGGGGGCATGCTAGTGGGAATCAGTGAAGGGGAAGGACCTCTGTGCCCTGCCTGCTGGCTCTTAGGCCTCAGCCCTGTCCTGGTGCAGGCTGGCCACCAGCCCCAGACAGCCAATACCTGCCATCTTCCTGGAGGATGGCCCTCTTTACAGGCCCAGCTCCCAGAGGTACTGGGTTCCCAGGGTCTGGCAAGGGTGGGAGGGCTGGAAGGTACACCTGGGGACACAGCTGGTCCTTCCCACTCTGTCTGCTTTTCCTGGGGCCCCCAGGGGTCTTCCCTGCTTCTGGGATGTAGGTCTGACCTGCCCCTGGGTGGAAGGAACCTGCCAGGCAGGTGAGGCAAGAAGCCTAGCCCCTACTCTCAAGCCTTCTGGTTTTCTGGCAGCAGGTTTCCCCCAGCCAGGCTGGGGCAGTGACAGTCAGCAAGAGGCAGGTCCAGACAGGGCTGATGGGCACGACAGGCAGGGCCCAGGACAAGGACACTTTCCACCAAAGGATGCCAGGGAAAATGGGGCAGCCTGGGAGGGGGACTCAAGATTGCCCTGGGGGGCCAGGGGCCAGCCTGAGGCTCCCAGAGCAGGAAGAAGTTCCTGGGAGGTGATGGCCAGGACAAGGAGACTGGCAGTAAATGCCTTTCCCACCCCAGTCATGTGAGGGCACTTGGCAAACCTTGGCCCAAAGGTATAGAGAGCTGGCTCTCTAGGAGGTGCCCTCTCTGCCTCCAGCCAGCCCTTGAGAAGCCCCTCACTTCTGCAGGGTGACTCTCAGCCTATGTCACACATAGGATCATCCCCAAACCCCAGAGGAGACATAAGACAGGTCCTGACTGCCAGCCCTGGGGTCTCTGCTTCCCCCTGCCTCCTCTGAGCCAGGAGGAGACAAGCTGGCTAGGAGGCATCCACTTTGACCTGGTCAGGTGGCTGGAGCCCTGGCCTCCTGGAGGTTCAGTCAGTGCTGAGAGTTTATCCTCCTGGGTATTGACCAGGAAATCCCAGGGCAGCTCAAGGCCTCCACAACCAGCAGGTAGGGCTCCCAGACTTAGCATATAAAACAGAGCATGCCAGTAAAATTTGAATTTCAGATAAACAATGAATAACTTTTCAGTATGAGTCCCATGTATAAATATGTCTCAAGCAATTATTCATTGTTTATCTGAAATTCAAATTTAACTGGCGCCCTGTATTTTTTCTGGCAACCCTACCAGGGAGTGACAGTAAAGACCTTTGTCCCCCAACATTAAAAAAACAGTACCAGTTTGATGTGTATGCAAGTGTGAGCAGGCTGAGGGGTGTGTGTGTGTCTGTGCATGTTCACAGAGGCGCTGAGCCAGTGCATCTCTGAGAGTGGAATGGAAGTGTGGGGAACATGCACCCACAGATCATCAGGGGTGCCCATGCGTGGGCCTGGGTGCTGTGGGGCTTGTACTGGGACCATCGCAGTATCCTCACAAGCCTGTGCATTTGAGGGGATGGTCACTCTCTCCTCCGCTCAGAACCAGACACCTGAGGCTCAGAGGGTGACAGGGCTGGCCCTTAAGTGCTGAGATGCTGTGGTAGGAGCAAGGAGCCCAGATCCCAGCCAAGCTTCTAAGCTAGAATCAGGGTTAGCACTAGAGTCTGGAGTGGTTATGGGTATGGGGGGCAGGTGGAGCCAGAGTCCTGGGTTGGCACCCAGCTCGTCCTGCATCCTCTCTACATGTTTTCACCTGTCTGACCCCCCTCCCAGGGACAGGAACTACAAGCCCCAGGAGATCCCCAGATAAGTGAGGGTCATGGGCCAGGGCCTCTGGCAGTGGGACCATGAGGCAGGAACATCTGATGCAAGTGGCTGTAAGTGTCTCTTCCTGCTGGCTGACTCACAGCTCACACTCCATTCCAGGGGCTCAGCAGTCCTGGGGACTGAGCCAGGGCTCCAGTCCTCCTTGAGGGCATAGGGGGTAGGGCAGGGAGTGAGGAAAGCAGGGGCGGGTGTGGCCAGGAGCTCCAGGCTGTGGGTGTCTCTGCAGGTCTGGGGCCCACCCCACTGTGAAAGGGGGTAGCACTGCCTAAGTCCTGCCTCCCAGGGATCAGTCACTAAAAGTCCCAAGGGCCAGGAGGTGTCAGGATTGGTTTAGCAGGTAGCCAAAGGCGACCATCCTGCCCAGTGACTGATGATGGGGCACTTGGCTTGCCATTGCTTCTCTACCATGTCCAAGGCCTTAGACACTCAGGTGGCTTTCAGGGGAGCCAGGTTTCCTATTCCCAACCAACCTGCTCCCCAACAGTGACCCGGGGCATCATGTTTCGAAGAGGGTGGAGGCTTTCACGGCATGTGTACAGGTCCTAGGAGGGGCACAACCAGAGGAGGACAGAGAGGAGGGCCAGAGTGTGGGGGTGTTAGGGGCCAAGAGAAAAAGGGAGGCAAATGTGGAGGAAGCCCTGTGCTTGGCCAGACTGCACCACTCAGCTCACCTGCTCCCAAATCATCTTATCTCACAGCCAAGGACCTCTCTCTCCCTGCTGGCTGACACCGGGAGTGGTTCAGGGGCCATGGTCAGCTTTCTGCCAGGCCAGGCCGCAGGCTTGGAGTGGCTCTGAGTTCTGCTTGTGCTAACGACACTCCCCCTAGGACTACGCAGAGGGCGGGGTTCGCTCCAAGCTTCAGGAAGCTCGATTATGCCCTGATGTTAGCAGAATAGTGTCCCCTAAAGACATTCCCTTTTCAGCCTGTACCTGCAGATGCGAGACAGAGGAACTTTGCAGAAGACACTAAGTCAAGAACCCTGAGGTGTAGATGACCTTGGATTCTCTAGGGGCCCAAGTGTCATTCCCGAGTCCACATCAGAGGGAGGCAGGAGGGTCAGAGTCAGAGATGGAAGAGGTGGCACTGCTGATTGTGAAGACACAGGAAGGGGCCATGAGCCTGGGATGCAGCACCTCTAGAAGGTGGAAAAGGCCGAAAATGATTCTTCCTGGAGCCCCGGGAAGGATCAGCCCTGCCCACGCCTGGATTTAGCCCCTTGAGGCCCATTTTGTATTTCTGGTCTCCAGAACTGTCATAGAATAAATGTCGAATAAAATCCCTAGCCCTGGCCACGCAGCTCAGTTGATTGGAGCGTCATCCCTTACACTGAAAGGTCAAAAGGTTGTGGGTTTGCTCCCACTCGATCAAGGCACACACCTAGTTTGTGGGTTCAATCCCTGGTCAGGGTGCATACAGAGGCAACAGATCGATGTTTCTCACATCGATGTTTCTCTCTCTCTCTCAAATCAATAAATATATTCTTGGGTGAAGATTTAAAAAAGAAGAAAAGAAAGTCTTTAAATCTGTGGTAGTTTGTCACAGCTGTCCTAGAAGGCTCATACTGCCCCTAACCACAGAGCATCCCAGAGTTGTCATTTTGCAGATGAGCAAAATGAGGTGAGTGCAGTCAGGCCTGGAGGCAAACCTGGTTTCCTGGCCAGGGCCCCTTGATGGGACAGGAGACAGGGGCAAAGTGTCCAGGGGACAGGAGAGGCTTAGAAGCCTGGACTGCTGAACCTGCCAAGGGCCACGGAGGCCCCTGGGACCTGAGGCGGCGGGTTCCTCCTGATTACTGCGGGTGAAGGAACTAGGCTCCAGGAATGTCCTCCCCCAGGGTTGAATTTGCTTGTGCTGCTAAATGCTCGAACCGATCTGCTGCCGGGCATGTGACCCGGCGCCTCTGAACCCTCCCCGCCCTCTGCAGTGCCCTCCCCAGCCTGTTCCCACGCCGTGACCCGCGCCAGGCATGCTATCCCCGCGGCGCCTCCTCTTCATCCGCGTAGCGGGGTCTCTTGTCAGGCTACCCTGGGGTAATGGGAGACGAAGGGCATCAGCGTGGGGCTCCGGGGACTCCCCGGTCCGGGCTACCAGCCCTAGGGACCCCTAGCGGCCGAGCCTGTACCCCTACTCTGGCACTGAGTAGACTGTCCAGTGGCCGGAGCGGTTGCCGGGGCAACGTGTTTGCGTCAACGAATGTGGCGCGGGGCCCGGGCTCCCAGGGGTGGGAGGAGGGGCCGGATCTGGACCAATAGGATTCCAGGGACCAAGCAAAAGCGGCGTAGCCTTGGCCTGAACTGTAGCCAATGGGATTGTTATTGTCTGGGCGGTACGAGTAGGGCCACTCCTCTTTTAAAGGGTCCGCACACATCATTTTGAGCTCGGCTTGCTCCCTGGTTCAGTGCGGAAGGTCCTGCCCACGGTTGGGGGTAAGCCTGCCGGTCCACAGCTCTCCCTGAGCCTCAGTTTCCCCAGGTGCCCATAGCAAGGGCGTGGGGACTGTGTATTCAGAGCCCGCGGCTTCCTCGAAGGGCGCCCCTGCATTAATGCCGCGCCACGGTGTGCAACTGGACCCCATGCAGTGCCCTCAATCCCGGGGGAGTCACTACGCCCCTCGGCTTTAGCGCGCTCCTCAGAAGGCCTCACGGCTGGTGCGGGTCCGGATTTGTTTCCAGGCCTGGGCCCCTGCGCTCATCCCTCTTCCCCCACGCCAGGAAATATCCCTTACAAGGTTCCTTACCCACCTGGAGGGGTGGGGAGTCTGGGTCCATGGAGTCTCAGGTCTGAATGCCTGGCACTATCCCCAAAGGCTTTCTGTCCTGACTGCGGAAAGCCAAGGGGTAGTGGTGATGAGGACTCTGGATTCCAGAGGGCAGTGGCCATAGCCACAATGTCCCCCCCACTGTAGACAGGTCCTCTTCTTCGCTCTCCTGCACCCTCCCTGTCCCAAGCCTGGACTGCCTTCCAGGGTGTGGTCTCTGGGGAAGAGAGATTGCCTGAGTCTGAGACCCCTGCTAAGGCTGGCCTCAAGGAATAGGGCTGGTATCTGGAGGGGTGGCAAGGCTCAGAGATTTGGGGAAGAGGGGAGCAATTAGCCCCGCAGCGTTCCTGGCACATAGCAGGCTTTAGGATGTGGAACCAGCTTTTCCCCCTCTGGCCCTCCTTCCTGCCTATTCATCGACCCCCACCCCAGTGCCCTTGGACTCCACTAACCTGAGGTGCCCTGCTTTGATCCTTGTTCCTTACATCCATGATGTAAGACATTAGCTTTAGGGAAACTGGGTGGGGGCATCCGGGAATTCTCAGTATAATTTTGCAACTTTTCTGTAAGTCTAAAACTAGTTCAAAATAAAGTAAAATGAAAGAGAAAGCACACCATTAGTGTTAAGTAATTTCTGAACATTATTGTGTCTCCACCCCCGCTGACCCATAAAAGATGACCTTCATCACAGCCCTGCAACGCATGCAGTTGGACATGCCTCTGAGGTGACATGGCCTCCAGCTGTTCTAGAAGCTGTCCTTCTGCTTCCCAGCAGGTGTGCTGGGAAGGGCTGGCTTTGGTGCGGGTAGGCTGTGAGCTGTTGGTGGTCTCCACACTTCCCCAAGGCCCAGGACCAGTGGGAAGCTTGCCTTCATGTCCAGGATTCTTTGGGGTTTGTGCAGATACCACTGGGGTGGACTCTAAAGAGGGAGGAAGGGGCCACTTCCTCCTCTAGAGGTGCCTCTAGAAGCTGGAAAAGGCAGGAAATGGATTCTCCCCTGGAACTTCCAGAGACAACCAGCCCTGCCCATACCTGGATTTTAGCCCTGTGAGGACATCTGGCCTCCAGGTATGTGATGATAAATATGTGTGGTTTTAAGCCACTAAGTTTTGGTGATTTGTCACAGCAGCCCCAGGAAACCACCGTGTCATCTCTGCAGGATGATCCCAAGGGATGAGGGTGCATAGGTCTTCGGTTGCTGCTATGACATCTAGGCATGGCACCTTGGCAGTTTTTGGGAACTGGACTGAGAGACAAGGACGGTCATTTGACAGGGGTGAAGTGCGCTGCACCTCTCCCGCAGGACTGCTAGTGGAATGCTTGTCCTTTCTTGGCCTGGCTGTGTGGTCAGAACTCATGACAGGCCCCAGAGCTGAGCCAGAGGAACAGGTAGAAAGATCTGCTCACACACCTGGGTCACATGGTGGGAGAAGGACAGATGATCCAAAAGATGCAGGGTGTCTGCTGGGATCCTGGGCTTGGGGCCACCTTCCTAATCATGACTGACCAGGGACCTTGCTGTGGGGTCTCAGCCAGTCTCGGGGCCTGTCTGTTGCTGAGGGCAAGACCAGGGCCCAAAGAAGGAGAAGTTCCCAGCAACTTTGTCAATCAGCACTGGAAACCTGGGCTGAAGGCACAGGAGTGAGCATGCCTGACTCCATCTCCCCTTTCGAACTAAGTGCTGCAGAGGCCCAAAGCCACCAGTGTGTGAAACTCAGGTCAACCCTGGCATCTGATAGACACTCAGACCCCTGACGCCTGGCAGCAAAGTGATAGTGACCTGGTAGCCTGGGTGTGGGGACAAGCCTATGCCTTATCTGCTTGGAGTGGACATAGCTGTTTCTGGCTATTTTCCAGCATGGTAGGCATTCCTGGGAGCAGAATTCCCATCCAGCTGGGCAGGGCAGAGCGTGGCACCTGATTTTGTTTTTCATCTGCTTTCTGTGGTTTGGGAAGAAGGGCAGATGGCTCCGGAAATATCTAGGATCACACCTCTCCCCTCTCCCCAGGTGGTGGCTGGTGGTAGCATCAAAAGCTGAGCAGAAGTGCCCTGTAAACAGAGGCTTCAAAAGACAGCATCTCCTGGCACAAAGGCACAGAACTCTGCATGTGACTCAGGTGACTATCCCCACAGGCGGCAATGCCCTCTCAAACAGGTGAATGGACAAACACAATGGGACCACCCCCACACTGGAATGTCACTCAGCCATGAAAAGGAGTGAAGCTCTGACACTCGTTACGATGTGGATGGACCTTGAGCACATGATGCTCAGTGAGAGAAGCCAGACACAAAGTGTGATTTCATTTATGTGACATATCCAGGACAGGGAAATCCACAGAGATGAGAAGTGGGTACGTGGTTGTCAGGGGCTGGGGAGGAGTGGGGGTGACTGCTGATGGGACCAGGGCTCCTTTTAGGGTGGTGAGAACATTCTGGAACTAGGTGGAGGTGGCAGTCGCACAACACTGAATGCACCAGATGCCACTGCACTGTGCTCTGTAAACGGACGAACTGTGCAGCTGGTCAGTGACATCTCAGTAAAGATGTCCTGTGGAAGCCCAGCACAGCAGAGGCTCATGGTTGTGTGTGGTGCCAGGGGAGCTTAATGTGCCGTGGGGGCAAAGGGGAACCTGCTGTCCTGTTGACCAAAACTGGACACAAACCAAATAGCCACACACTGCGGCGCCTGGCACATTTCCTGGCCTGGATAAGTTAGGAAGGAGAGCATCTCTGTGTGAATGAGCAGGGATCAGGGATTCCTGAGAGTCTGCGACATGCAGACCAAAAGCTGCATGGCAAAACTTCGCGTGCTGAGACTGCACTTTTGGGAAGGATCTGTACCAGGAAACAAGCCATTTAAAGAAACACCTGCTTCTTACTCACAGGAAGTTTCAGGACAATTGTCTGTGCATGAGAGAACATGCGACAAATGGCAGCCCAATCTCTGCCCAGTGGCAGATTGGCAAGGTACCAACATCTTGTGCTAGGAATGGACCCAGAGCCTTTGTACCTGGAGACATGTCTGGTGACAGCTTTGGTTGTCACACTGGGGGAACTCCTGGTATTGAGTGGGTTGATCCAGGGATGCTGCTCAGCACCCCACAGTGTCCAGAACAGCCCCACAGAGAGTGATCCGGCCCCAGTGTCAGCAGTGCCCGGGGTGGGAACTGGTCTACAGAGACTTCCCTGATGCAGAGCAGGAGGAATCAACAAGAATGTTCCAGCAGCACTGTCGCTAGAGTTGAATAACTCCAGCCACTTTCGTGTCTTCAAATAACCACCTGGCAAGTGTTCCTGTCACTTAATGGAGCTGGATGTGTGACTCAGGCAGTGTCAGTTCCACTTAGTGAGAAACAGCTGGACAGCTCTCAGGTGGCCGCGGTGACCAGCCTCCTGGTGGTCATGTCCGTGTGCAGCCTCCTCCCCTGACTTGCTTCTGACCAATGAAGAGGTCAGTGGTCACATTAGCTTGTGATGCCCGTCTGGCTCACCCTCTGCTACTGGCTCTGACGAAGCGTGTGGCCGTGTTTTGGTGGTTCACCTGCCAGCCAGCAAGAAACTGAGGCCCTCAGTCCTGCACCTGCAGGGAGCTGAATTCTGCCAGCAACCTCAAGCTGGGGCTTGGAAGTGGACCCGTCTCTAGTTGAGCCTCTGGGTGAGACCCCAGTGCTGCTGACACCTTTACGGCAGCCTGAGCAGGGCATTCCTCACCCACGGAAACTGAGATGGCGAAAGTGTGTTGCCTCAGCCCCACCAGCAGGATCTCTGGCCAGCTTGTCAATACCCTGGGTGATGATATCTTTGATGATTTTTCCATTCAGCTCACTGATGACCTTGTTGAGCTGGTCGTTGTCCACCATGATGCCCGTGCTGTCCAGGATCTTCTTGAGGTATTTGGTATGGGGGAGGAGTTGCCCTTGAGGGCGGCCAGCTCGTAGACAGCAGCTTAGCCCATCTCGGTGGCAGCGGCCAGTGTGTTGTAAATGTCGGCCGCGGCACCATTGTCTGTGTCGTTTGTTACATAGCGGTAGCCCATGAGTACAGCTACTTCCTAATTAATGACTAACATGGTCAATACAGCTTCTCTTAAAGACACAGATGGGCGATCTCCACGTTACACTCAGGAAGCTGATGTCGAGAGTTTATGTTTCTTGTTAGGTTTTCTGACCCTGCCGCCAGGACTCTTCCCTTGAACTCTGCCCGGGCTGTGTTCTCTCTGCAGATGGATTCAGGAGGAGGCTTTGAACCTGCCATGGCCAAGAGTTGTTCAACTCTGGCTATTAATGTCTAGTTTTCCTGCGTTCTGCTTAGAGGCAAGGATCTGTACAATGTTTGGTTTAATGTTTTTTTGGAATTTGACACTTTTCATGGAGTCAAATAGATAATAAATTTAAAAAGATAATTTTCACAAATGTTTTTATGGTAGTCTGGCAGAAAAAGAGGTTCCCTAGTTGCTGGGTAAGAAATGCTTAGAAATCCAATGCTCTATCCATTATGCCACAGAACTTTGAATAAGAGATATTTATAATAGCCCTGACTGGTGTGGCTCAGTTGGTTGGGCATCATCCAGCAAAGTAAAAGGTCGCCAGTTCGATTCCTGGCGGGGCACATGCCTGGGTTGCGGGTCTCATCCCTGGTTGGTGGGGGGGGGGCGCACAAGAGTCAACCGATCGATGTTTCTCTCACACATTGATGTTTCTCTCCCTCTCTTCCTCCCTCCCTTCCCCTCTCTCTAAAAATAAATAAATAAAATCCTAAAAAAAGATTTTATTTATTTATTTTTTAGAGAGGGAGAGAAACATCAATGCATGGATGTTGCTCTCACACCCCCCCCACTGGAGACCTGGCCTGCAATCCAGGCATGTGCCCGCCCTGGAATCGAACCAGCAACCCCCTGATTCACAAACCTGCGTTCAACCACTGGGCCACACCAGCCAAGGCTTTAAAATAGCCAGTAAATAAACCTTAATGAATTACTTGTATATAAAATATTATTTTAATTTTAATTATATTAATATATACATGACTTATACGATATAAATTAATATACTAATAATATACTAATTAATAGACTATACTAAGTTATCTATATAACTTTATAATTAACAATCAATAAACTTAGGTATTAATATATCGGTATAGTGATATATATTTTTAACCTGCCTAAAGTAACTTTAAATGTTTATGAAATCATTTTACCATGTTTTCCTTGGGTTTGTACCTCATTAATGTATTTCAGTAATACAGTTTTCTGACTAATGTATTTTCCCTACAGATATATTCATTATATATATTAATACATAAGTGTACTGTCCCATCTACATTAACCTTTCAATTCCTCCTTTCTCGCGGTTTGCTTGGCATTGACAGAACTTTGCCTGATCGACTTTGAACTCCCTACGCCTTTTCCGTAACAGCTGTCAGGGTGTGATGCACATGGAATGCACACACAAGACTCTCCCATTGGCAGTGCACCGCTCAGGGCTTTTAGCAGAGCTGTGCCACCGTCTCCCCGATCCGTGTCTACTGGAAAAGAATAAAGTGATGAGATTTTGATTTCCCTCCCTTGTGAGGTCCTCACATTTCAAAAGGAGAATCAACCACTATCTTTGTAACACGGTTGGCCAATTTTTTTTTTTCTGTAAAGGCGAGATAGTGGCTATTTCAGCTGTGAGGGGAGGGGCTGGGGCCTCTCCCAGCTGTTCAGCTCTGCTTTGTAGAGCAAGTGCCCTAGATGATATGCAAATGAGAGCAAGGCCCTGTGCCAGTAAAATTTTATTGACAGAAGCAGGGGTACTCGGCCTTTAGCCATCCCTGGTCCATGACTGCTGCGTCTGGTTCTCCTTGAGCCCGTCTTGTGTCATGCTTTAAAACAGTCACCCTTGGAAAAAAAATCATCCTTGCTGTTTTCTGGGCTTCCTATCTTTTGTAGGGGCTGTTTTCCTGTCTTTGTCCTGCCAGTTAATGTAAAAGTACACAGACATACAGACTGTGCGACATTTTACTAGTGGACACACATGCACACTGTATTTTGCCATGTATAATGGCCAGATTTTTTTGGCCAGATTTTTGAGGGAAAAATAAGGATGCGTATTATACATGGATAGTACTAACTCCATATCTATATAAATGTTTAATGTTTAATTCTCTTATTTATGCTTATGCATTAAAAGAGTAACTCTAGAAAGCAATAATGTATCTATATGCAAAATAATACCCTGAAATATGATCATCAGTTTTGTTTCTAAATATAGTTGAATGAAAAATTAAAACGAAAGATTTTTTTCCTGAATATTATACGCTACAAAATACAGTATGTGTGTGTGTGTGTATGTGTATATATACTTTAAAAAAATATATTGAACTTGCCCTGGCTGATGTGGCTCAGTGAATTGAGCGCCAGCCTGTGAACCCAAAGGTTGATTCCCAGTCAGGGCACATGCCCGGTTGCACTTGCGGGCCAGATGCTGAAATGGGGGCCTGTGAGAGGCAAACGAATCTCTCACACATTGATGTTTCTCTCCCTCTCTTCCCCTCTCTCTAAAAGTAAATAAAATCTTTAAGAAATTTTTTAAAAAACATATTGAACTTAATTTTGCCCATCATCTTCATCTATGAAACAGTATCTAGCCCTGGCTGGTGTGGCTCAGTAGATTGAGTCCTGGCCTGGGAGCCCAAAGGTCGCCAGTTCAATTCCCAGTCAGGGCACAGGCCTGGGTTGTGGGGGGGGGTCCCCAGTAGGGGGCGTGGGAGAGGCAATTCATTGATGTTTCCCTCCCTCTCTTTCTCCTTCCTTTCCCCTCTCTCTAAAAATAAGTAAATAAATAAAATCTTTAAAAAGGAAGAAATAGTATCTATTGATTCTGCTGATAAAAGGAGAACATAATTAATGTCATCTTTAGGTGTGAACCTCAGCCTAGAAAATGCAGGAGGATCAACTTAAAATTCAGAAAAGAAGCCAGTTACAAAATCCCTGGTGAGTCAAGAGATCTCCTGTATGTTCCAGACATAACCTGAAAGTATGACGGGAAGAAAGGCATCGTGGTCACAACCAAAAATAACTAAAAATTAACTTTAGAAGAATGCAGGTGTGAAATGTCCAGAACAGGCCCAGTCCTCAGAGACAGGAATTGAGTTCCTGGTTGCCAGGGGGTGGGGGTAGAGAGTGACTACTAATAGAGACTGGGCTTTTTTGGGGGGATGAGAATGTTCTAGAATTTGATGGTGGTGGTTGCACAGCTCTGGGGATGTACTAAAGTTCACCCAGTTGTGCATTTTTAAATTTACGTATGTATATATGTATGTATTATGTATTTATAGGAAGGGAGAGAGAAAAAACATCGATTGTGTTCTTCTACTTATTAATGCATTCACTGGTTGGTTCTTGTGTGCACCCTCACCAGGGATCGAACCTGCAACCTATATCAGGACGACGCTCTAACCGACTGAACTACCTGGCTAGGGCCTCAACTGTGCACTTTAAAATGGTGGATTTTATGGCAGTTGATTTACACCTCAATTTTAAAAATTATATGAGCAAGAAAAAGGAAGACAAAATGTGCAGAACCCCACAGGACAGACATGGCAAAGGGACATGCATGGCTGGAATAAACGGAGAGGTACCTGAGGCTCCTGGGGACCAATCTAGGTCCCGGAGAGACAACCTGGGCCCATATTATTTTCCACATTTGCTACTTTCACGAAAACCCCAGAGGCAATTTTTTAAAAACTTAAAGTAACTCTAAATTTCACTTGGACTATGAACCAAATGCAATTCTAAGTATAATAATACTATTACTACCCTATGTACAATATTACTAAGCTAGTTATTTAGAATAGTTGAGAAAATATAAAAACAACAATAATGAGGAATTTATATTGCCAGATATTAAAATTACTCTAACGCTGTAAGGTACATTAAAACTGGAGGTGGGATAAGTGAACTCCTACAAAACCCAGAAACAGACACCTGTGTAAATACGTTGCCTTCTGGCCCAAGCTGGTGTGGCTCAGTGGATTGAGTGCTGGCCTGTGAACGGAAAGGTTGCTGGTTCGATTCCCAGTCAGGGCACATGCCTGGGTTGTGAGCCAGGTCCCCAGCTGGGAGCATGCAACCCATAGATGTTTCTCTCTCTCTCTCCCTCTTCCCCCGCCTTCCCCTCTCCAAAAATAAATAAATAAAAATTAAAAAAAAAAAAAGTTGCCTTCTGATCTGTGTGGAAGCATCATATGGTGCTGGAATGGGGGTTAGCTTGTTATTCAACAAATAAAGATTTCTGTAGCACCTTCCTTCAGACCATACATGGAAATTAAACTCTCTAATTTACCCAGTGTTTAATCCAAATAGAAAGAAAACATGGAGAACTGGAAGAAAATGGAAGTGAATATTTACATAAAGGGCTTCTCCAGCCCAAGTCTGTTTGAAATCACTTGGACACACTCCCCGTTTTTTATTTACATTCTTATATTTGGTCAATCTTTTCCTTGATGGTTTCTACCCTTGGTGATAAATTTACAAAGTTAAAGACAAACAAGAAACCAGGAGAAATTTGTGTAACATATATGATCAATTATATATAGAAAAGATTTTATAAGTAAGTATATAAAAATATTGATAAGCACATATGTAGAGAATTTTGATAAACTAATAAGAAAAGACCACTCCCCAGTGGAAAAATACAAAGGATGTGAACTGGCAATGTAAGTGACCAGCAATGCATTACTATAGTGAGGACTTGTCCTATCAAACTGGTGCGTGACACAAAGCCTAATGTCCAGTGCTGGGAGGAAGACACAGGGAAATAGAAACCGTGAAACATGTTGATGGTGGCGTAAATTGGTGCCTACTAGTGCAGGGTCCCAAACAACCCATCAAAAACATCCTCCAAGCTAATTCCTTTGACACCAGTTTTGGTGGTTTCTCTCTGGCAAGAATTAGGGATATTTATAAAGCTTTGACAAGAGGAATATTTATTGTCTATAACATAATGGCTACAGTTAAGAGGGTATTCGTGCCCTGGCTGGTGTGACTCAGGTGGTTGGAGCGTTGTCCCATAAACTGAAAGGTTGCAGTTTCCATTCCCAGTCAGGGCACATACCTTAGGTTGTGGGTTTGGTCCCAGTTGGGGCATATGTGGGAGGCAACCGATGTTTCTCTCATATGGATGTTTCTCTGTCTCCCTTCCTCTCTGTATATATACCCTCAGGTGAGGATTAAGAAAGCAAATTAAAAAAAAAAAAAAGAAGGGATACTTTAAGCTAGGGGCACCCATAAAATGCAGGGTTCTCAACAGAGGCAAGCATGTGTACATCTGGCCTTCTCCAAATCGCCCCGCCTTCCACAGCGCTGACTCCCCCATGGCACCGGGGTTGCCCCCTTCCCTGACTCCATGCTCCCTCTCTGGTTGGAAGTCTTGATGAGGACCAGACTAGTGTTCCCTGAGAGGAGAGAAGGTTAGCACTCCCCTTGACAAGGAGGGAAGAGGTACTTAGGGCACGCGATGTGGTATATTTGCAAGTGAAAGGGTAAGGAGACAATGGCTTCTTTAGAAGGTATTTCCAAGTAGCGTGGAATTCATTCCCTTGGAACAGAGACCTCTCCCTTCCCACGGAGTCAGCACGCCCTCTGGGGGCCAGAAGCCACACTGGGCTCACAGGTCCCTGGATGTCAGTTCAACCTGTGGCTCTGCATGGCTCTGGCATCCACCAGGCCCCTCTTCCCCATCTGCTCCTGTACCAGAATGGCCTGCAACGCCCCCACCTCCCCTAAAAGACCAAATCCTGCTGGCTCTGGAACAGTGACATTTTACATTGAAAGAAGCCCCTGAGAGTAAGATGTCTGCTCCCGTTTTTGACGAATGAGAGAAGACTTTGAGGGTCACTGTCTTGTGTTCAAGGTTGCAGGGCTAGTTAGTAAGGGCTGGAATGGGAACACCCGTTCCCTCTCAATCAATCTTCTGGACTCGGTCCAATATTTTCTGGAAATTTCTCTCACATGGCAAAAAGGCAAAGACAATGGGAGAGTGAAGCCCACCTTCCCTATGGCGTTTCTCCACCTATTTTTGACACTTTTGACCTAATTGCCCCCACCCCACACCCCGTGAAATTCTAGCCTACCCCTCTTCTGCGTATCTAATTATCGATTGGGGCGCTCTGGCGGACTACAAGCCATGGTGACATCTATTTCCTCACCACTTGAGAATGGATGAGTACCCCAGTGACAATGACAGTGATGTGTCCTCACACCAGGTCCTCCTGCCAAACAAACAGAAATGACAGCCAGCAGCAGAGGGTAGAAAAATGGCACAATTTATTCTATGTTCGTGTGCGAACATCTGCAGGCACAAGGGGATGGAGAAGGGCCCCTTCTTGCCTCACAGTCCCCGCCACCTTCCCCAAAAGGGCCTGGCTGAGGGGAAGAGCTGGTGCTGACCTGGGAGGCATACAGTGGTTTTGGCGTTTGGTTGTGGTTTTCTATTTAAAAGGAGCTACATTCGATTGGATGGTTTTCTGGAGTCCTGTGGGGTCCATGTCCCCAGGGATCCCAGAGCTGGAGTGTGTCCAGAAGGACTAGGCTGAGGTCATGTTAACTGCACTTGTTTGGTGCTGGGTGACGGTGCCCCTCTATTCTGTGGGCATCCCAGACACCCAGAGGTCCTCAGAGGTGGGGGGGGTTGGGTGGGAAGAGCTGCCATGGTGGTGCCCTGAGGGCAGGGGGCCTGGAGCAACATGTGGCTTCCTGATGTCACTTCCATGCAGCCTCACGTGGGTGCCTGGCCATAGGCCCCAGTGTTCTGCAGGGAGACAGTACTGGGATGCTTGTCCCCTGGCCACAGAGGGCCACATCGAGTTTCCTATAAATTGGGCAGGTACCTTAAGAAAGGCCAAGTTCAACGACCCCAAACCTGAGAAAGGCTCTATGGAAGGGATGTCCTGGGTTATTCATAACAGAGGGGAGTTTGTCTAGAGGGGAGGTGAGTTCACTATTTATAGATAAAAAGCTGTTTTCTCTCAACATCTCAAGGTGGTTGTCTGTGAGACTGTATAAACACTCAATCTTTTATGATATGTGCACGGGCCCCAGGAAATCTGGGGTGCAGATGTGGGGTCTGGGAAACCCTGACAGATGAGCCAGATGTTTTGGAGGAACTGAAGGAACAAAAGGGGACGGAGGAAGAGAGGAGGGAGGGGAGGGAGCCAGGGCCACGCTGTACCTCTCGTGACACAGACACAGGGATGCAGGAAGCACGCAGTGAGGGAACTGAGGCTTGAAGGCACAGCAGAGGCGGGCTCCTGTCTTGCTGACCCAGAGCCTGTGTGGCCTGTTCTCTCCCAGGCCAAGCACGCTAGGGGCATTTGGGGACAGGCCCATGAAGGGCAGGTAGAGCTCTGGCCTCCGGGCAGATCCAAGTGCTTTATAGATAAAGTGGATTTTCCTAGTTGCTCACGGCACACAGAATCAGAGTTCAAGTTCAATCTCCCTCTGTGGGATTCTGGAAGGCTGGGCCTGCTGTCACCTCAGAACCAGAGAGGGAACTCAACCCCAGTGTCCGGTGCAGCATTGTGGGCACAGAGGCTGCTGTCTGACCATGGTGGAGGTCAGTGACCTGCTAGGGCAGAAAACACAGTCCATATTCCAGGGAGGTGGCTGTCAAGTCAGAGTATCCCCTGGCACTGCCTTGGTGACAGTGAGGCAGGCCAAGGGGCTCTCAGTGGCACATCCGTGCGGTCATTTCTTTCTGTTAAGAACAAGCAGGACATCAGGTATTGATGTAGGAGATGACAGAAATATCTCACACACACACACACACGCATACATACAGAAAAGCAGGGGATATAATCTCAAAAGACTCACGGAACTCATTTAAGGCTAAACCTTACAGTTAAGGGAATAGAGCCCTGCTGGTGGAGCTCAGTGGACTGAGTGTCGGCGTGCAAACCTGAAGGTTGCTGGTTCAATTCCCAGTCAGGGCACATGCCTGGGTGAGGGCTAGGTCCCAGGTTGGGGGCGTGAGAGAGGCAACCAACTGATCAATGCTTCCCTCTCTCTTTCTCCCTTCCTCCCCCTTGCTCTAAAAGTAAATAAGTAAAATTAAAAAAAAAAAAAAATAAGGGAATAGACAGCAGAACGCCCAGGGCTGGGGTGACAAGCTCTGTGAAGGGCCTGAGAGGCCACTTTGTCAGCTCTGGAAGCCAGATGGCGTCTGTCCGGCTGCTCAGCGCAGCAGCCACAGTGAGTGAACAGCTGAGCACGCTGATAAAACCATTCACAAACCCGGTTCACGGCCTGCCTTCCTGCCCCCACCCCGTCCCTGCCCACTCACCAGCGGCTCCAGCTCCTTGGTGTCTATGAGGCCGAACTCCTTGACAAAGTAGTAGAAGTGCTTGTAGCAGGTGTTGACGTGCGCCTCGGAGCCCATCTGTGCTATGCGGTCAAAGTGGTGGATGTAGACGTGGACAAACACGCGGAACAGCCGGGACAGGATCTTCTTCACCACCTGCAAGAAGTTCTTGGGGAACGGTGTGCCTGTGGACGGTGAGAGGGACCAGTGTACTCAGGAAGCAGCCTCAGGGGTCCGGCTTGGCCTTGAAACCACGCCGCCCTTGGACTGCCAGAGTGAACTAGCCTGTGAAGTAGTGAGGCTCAGAGAGGCTGAGACGCCTGCCCAAGTTCACACAGCCCGTGTCCCGGTTTCCTCCTGAAGCTGTGTTGATTGACGGGGTGGGAAGTGTCTATCCCTGTGAAGGAGCCCCTTCCTCCATGATCCACAGCCTCCTGACCTGACCCCACCCTGGTCTCTCACCTCCAGCTCCAGGGAACCCACTAAAATGCTGTGAGAAACCCACTGCCAAGCTTCTTAACAATGCCCGGGGAAGGGATGAAGACAGGTCTGTGGGTAAAGCCCATCCTCAGGGTACTCGACATCAGCCACTCTGGCCTTGTTGGTCCGGCCCTTGCTGGGAATGTGTTGGGAGTCACACATTCCTTCTGCCTTTGCCCAGTTCCCTTCACAGAATCCAGAACGTTCCCTACCCATGCCTGCCAGCTGTGGATCTGCTATGACTACTTTGGGATGCGGCCATGTGTGTAGTTCTAGTGATATTTATTTATTTATTTAAATTTTATTTATTTTTAGAGAGGGGGAACGGAGGGAGAAAGAGAGGGAGAAAAACATCAATGTATGGTTGCCACTCACGTGGCCCCCACTGGGGGACCTGGCCTGCAACCCAGGCATGTGCCCTGACCAGGAATTGAACCGGCAGCCCTTTGATTCGCAGCCTGCGCTCAATCCACTGAGCTACACCAGCCAGGGCTATTTTTCTTAACAAAATGGGAAAACTCTGAAAAATAGTTCTAAAAGTTTATTGATTTATTTTTAATTATTATTTTTTTAATATTTTATTTATTTATTTTAGAGAGGGGAAAGGAGGGAGGAAGAGAGAGAGAGAAACACCAATGTGTAGTTGCCTCTCACACACCCCCAACTGGGGACCTGGCCCGCAACCCAGGCATGTGCCCTGACTGGGAACTGAACTGGCGACCCCGTGGCTCATAGGACGGCACTTAATCCATGAGCCACAGAAGTCAGGGCTTTTTAATTTATTTTTAAAAAGATTTTATTTATTTATTTTTTATAGATAGGAAGGGAGGGAGGAAGACAGGGAAACATCAATGTGTGGTTGCCTCTCACACGCCCCCTACTGGGGACCTGGCCCGCAACCCGGGCACATGCCCTGACTGGGAACTGAACCAGTGACCTTTCTGTCCATAGGCCAATGCCCAGTCCACTGAGCCACACCAGTCAGGGCAAAAGTTTATTGATTTAGAGACAGAAAGAGGACGGAAGAGAGAGAGAGAAACCTCAATTTGTTATTCCACTTATTGATGCATTCAGTGGTTGATTCTTATATGTGCCTTGACTGGGGATCAAACCCGCAACCTTGGCATATTGGGTGACACTTTAACCAACTGAGTCACCCAGCCAGGGCCTAGAAACATATGTTTGACCTTTGATATTTCCCACTTGATATCCTTCTCTCTCTCTATTTAAAGTATGTTTTTATACTATTAAATTTGATGTACTTGTCAGAGCTTCATTGAATGCACACAGTATCTTACACTTTCTTCTCCTGTTACAGTATTTCTTTACCTTTAAAAATTGTGGTAAAATACACCCACCATGAGATTCCTAATCTGAGCCATTTGAGGTGACAGGTGGCTGGCATTAGGTACATTCACGTTGCTGTGCATCCCCATGGGCTCCTTCCTGCTTCCCCACCAAGACTACAAGTCCCCTTCATCCCCCAGGCAAGATGGAAGTCACGTTAATGAGATCCAACCAGGGCTACTAGGTAGGTGCCTGGGACCAAGACTGACAGACTGGCCTATCCAGAGAGGGGCTGCTGGATCAGGGGAGGATACACAGATGTCGTTAACAGTGGGAAAGCCACAGTGCACCAGGCACACACTCTCAGATGGGACCTCAGTAGCTGGATAGCCCTGTGCTGATGATGCCTGTGGTTAGCCAAGAAATGGCCCGAAGAGGTCCAGGTGAGTGAGGGACATCCATGTGCAGAGGCTCAAGATGCGGCGTCTGCAGCAAGACCGGGACCCATGGCCCTGACATAGGGAGCTGACAAGGCTGCTCACCACAGAGGTCCAACATGTGTCCAGTTAAAAGGTAATTGGGAAATAATAGGCTCTCTGTGCATGACAGGTCCAGCCTGGCCTACTCCCTCCTCCATATCTGGGGCCAGATGGCCCACAACGTGAGAACTGATGGCTCTTTATTGGGCTATACTCCCTGGGAGAGGCGGTACGGGGAATCAGCAAGGGTGACATGGGAAAGGGAGTGATTTAGTGCAGTGCAACCTGGGAGAAGGGCTTAGAAATCCAGAACTGCGTTGCCCCTGCCTGCAATGGTATTCTCACACAGGGGTTGAAATCTGGCCCACCACCTGCTTTTGTAAATAAAGTTTTATTAGAACACAGACTCGCCTGTTTGTCTATATGGTGTCTACGGCAGCTTTGGGGCTACATGACAGGTCTGAGTAGTTGAGACAAAGACCTTGTGGCTCATAAAGCTGGAAAGATATACTCTGTGGTCCTTTTGTTGTTGTTGTTGTTGTTCCTTAGAATGTTGTGGTTTTATTAATGCAAACACAACGTGTACACAATCTGTTCACTTTCTTTGCTGCACAGACTGGCACTGGGATTGGTGACCCTGATGGCTGCTCTGCCCACAGAGACTTTGCGGTTCTCTGGGGAGACGCTGTGAGCAGTCTCAGCACAGGAAGCTTTGTTGCGCATCAGCAGCACTTCAAGCTCCTTGACACTGACAACCAGAAACTTCTGAGAGCCACCAGGCAGCATGTGCTCTGTTTCCTTGTTGCTTCCATGACCAGCGCTGGGCACCGGGATCTGGCCTTGACTCTCCTGTGCGCTCTATTGTCAACACCTCTGGGTTTCCGCCAGTTGCACTTAATTTTGACATATCAGCCTGACTGGTGCCAGATAAACTTTAAAAATATATATGTATTTTTTATCCTCACCTGAGCACATTTTTTTCCATTGCTTTTTTAGAGAGAGAGGGAGGGAGAGAAACATCTGTGTGAGAGAGAAGCACTGACTGGTTGTCTCCTGTAGTGCCCAGACCGGGGATGGTACATGCACCCAGACAGAGGATCGAAACTGCAGCCTAGATGTGTGCTCTGACCGGGAACCAAACCCGCAACTTTTTGGTTATAGGACACGGCTCCAACCGACCCACAAGGGCCAGGGCCAGGGCCAGATGAACTTCTTAGTCCTCTTTCCAACAATCTTGTGTTTTATGAGGGGTCTGAGGGCAGCCATGAAGCCAAGTGGGATACGGCTGCCACCTCCGTAGGCAGCGCCAAGGAAGAGCTACTATGTGGTCCTCCACAGGAAAAGTTCGCCACCCCGGTCTAACATGAAAGGGCATGAGCTGGTGGCTCGGGGCCTAGGTGGGTGTATAGGTGTAAATGGCACAGGCATGGGAGACTGGGATAAAATTTGGACCCCGTCCTTTCTTTGCTCAGCCACAAATCTGACCCCAGGGAACATCTGGCAGGCTCTGCTTTTCAGAAGCAGTACAGAAGAAGCAGAGACACTGCTCTCCAGGGGAAGCATTTCATTCCACCAGTCTGGCTAGGGGTCAAAACAGGCCGAGGGGCCCTGTTTGCAAATAGGGTAGGAAGGTATAGCCTGGGCCAGACAGGCCCCCGGGAAAAGCAGGGCTGACCCTAGACCCCGTGATGTGATCGTGTGGCAGAGGCTGGGGCCAGAGAGAGCCTAGAGTTGGCAATGTGGCCTCAGACCCATGTCTGGGCAGCCATGTGGCATCTGCCAAGTTCACTTTCTCTTGATTGCTCATTGGTTTCCTCTTTGGTCAATTGCTGGAATTATCATTCTACAGGCGAGGAGCTGACTAGGAGAACTCAGGGTCCAAGTTCTAGGATGCGGACCCCTTCAGGAACTGTCGGGACTTTAGGGGGAGCCAGAAGGCTGTGCAGACAGACTCCAGGGCCATAGCATGGACTCGGTGACCCAATGCGTGGGTGGGTAGGGGCACCTGTGAACCCCTGCTGTGGGAGAGCGTCTCAGACAGGCCTCTCTGAAGGCCTCTGCCAGTGGCAGGCCGTTCCCTGCACAGAGGGTGAGTGAGGCGCAGAGGTGTGAGAAAGCTGACCAGGTGCAGAGCCCATCAGTGACCAGAGCTGGGGCCTGAGGCCCCTTCGCCCTGTTTTCCACGACGCTGTGTTCACGCCTGTGCTAACAGTGAGAAGGGCCCTGTGTGGGTCCCCTAGCACTGCTGTAACAAACACCGACAACCCCGTGCTTCGGAACGACCTTCCTGTCTTCCCTCACAGTCCTGGAGGCTGGAAGTCCCACTCCGGTTTCACAGGGCTGAGGCGGTGTGGGCAGGGTTGCTTCCTGCTAGAGGCTCCAGGGCAGATCCATTTCCGGCTTTTTCTGGAAGCTGTTGGCATTCCTGGGCTATGGTCCCTTCTTCCTTCTCCTGCTGTCACATCACCTTCTCTTGTATGTGTCGAATGTCCCTTTGCTTCCTTTTACAAGGACCCTTCTGATGAAATTTGAGGCCCACCTGGGTAATCCAGAATAATCTCCCCATTTTAAGAGCCTTAATATGAAGCAAACCATAATCCATCTGCACACCAGAATACTACTCTGCCGTGAAAAGGAGTGAAGCTTTGATTCCCCTACAACATGGATGAACTTTGAACACACGTGGCCAGAAACAGAAGGGCACAGACTGATTCCATTTATGTGACATGTCCAGAACAGGCAAATCCACAGGGACAGGGAGTGAGTAAGTGGTTGTCGGGGGCTGGGGAGGGGGGTGGAGATGACTGCTGGTGGGGACAGGGGTCTTTTGAGGGTAGTAAATTGTTCTGGAATTGGAGGGGATGTTTGTATAACCCCGTGGACGTACTAAATGCCACTAAATGTACACTTCAATGGGTGGATTTCACGGTTTGTGAATTCTATCTCAGTGAACCTGTTATTAAAAACATGACCCACCCCCCCACCCACCCCCAGCACACCCATGCCTTTTCCCTCGTCCTCTCCTTCCCCCCAGGCAGGTTACCTTTACCTTTCTCTCCTAAACTCCAAGGGCACTTGTCTCCTGAGCCCATTCCTTCTGTAGCTCACTCCTACCTGCTACTTTCTAAATAAGCTTTCTCTTACAGTTTGAAGACCAGCCACGCCCCAGCCCCAGGCTGCCCGACTCACCGACGCTGGTGGGGAAGACGTCTTCATTGTTGATCTGCACCTCGATCCAGTCCATGAGCAGGTCCATGTACTGCGGGGCCGACAGTGCTGTGGGCTTGCGGAACCGGTGCTCGTCCTGCCAGCGGTACTCGTACTTGGGGCCGCCGGACATGACCGGGCAAGACTGCTCGGTGCAGTCATCGCTGATGGTGCCATAGATGAGGTTGACTCGGTTGAAGAAGTCCACCACGTGCACGGCCACCCAGTCGTTGAGCTCCTCACCGGCGGGCAGCTGCACGGCCAGCTTCAGGTCTAGCCCCGCATTCAATGATGCCTGCGCCTTCTTGTGTAGCTCGAACCGCTGGGTGCCTGGCTCAAACTTGCGCTTGGGGCGGAAGGTCTTGTCTTTGTTGAAGACCTGCTTTAGGAAGGGGTTGGACATCGTGGTCCTCACTGCGTGCTCCTTGGTGAGGCTTCCACAGACAGGACTGGGCAGGACGCTGGTGTCAGCCACCAACCCAGGTGATCAGAAATTCACGGGCCCCCAGGTCTTCCCTGAGATCTGAAATGCAGAAAGAGGAAGAACTGTCACCTGTTCCTGGAAACCCTGTTCTGGAAGCAAGAGTGGCCCACACAGGGGAGTTTTCCCAGGATTTCTGGTTTTGAGTTTTATTAAAAGGGTGCCAGCTCCTCAGTAAAAAGAACGGCCCCAAGCGTGACCTGATTACCTCAGAGCAGGAGACATTGAGTCAGGCCCTCCGAGAGCCCAGGCCACCCAGCACCCTACTCCTGGAGGCTTTCTATAAATTGGGAGAGAGCACGGGGCCTGGCTCAGGGTGACTGTGGTGGGCCAAGCAGTGGTCTCTGTACAAAGATGTCCACATCCCTAATACTGTGATTTGGAAGAAGGATCTTTGCAGATGTGATTAAGTAAGTCTCCTGGGAAGCGCGTGTCCTGGATTATCCGGGTGGGTCCTGGATGATGAGTGCCCTCCTAAGAGGAAACACACACAGACACACAGGGGAAGTCCATGTAACAAAGCAGGCAGAGATGGGATGACATGTCTACAGGCCAAGGGACGGCAGCGATCGCCGACATAGCCAGAATGGGGCCTGGAGTGGGGCCTGGAGCAGTCACCCCTTCTGAGCCCCAGAGGGGACCAGCCTTGCTGATGCCCCCAACCCCTGGCTGGGAAGGAAGAAATTCCTTTTGCTTCTCTGTATGTCTAAATCTCATTATTTGATTAGGACCTGCCTTCATACAATGGGATCTCATTTTATCATCTTGAAGACATCTGCAAAGACACTATTTCCAAAAGGTGGACATGAATCTGGGGGGACACTATTCCCCAGAACACTAGCTAAAAAACTTGGATGAGCTTGTCTGGGTCTTATCTGCACCTACATGGGAACACGCCAGACACCCACCCGTTCCAGGGGTGAGGCCTTGATGCAGGGCTGCAGCCGGCGTTTCCGGCCATGAAGGCCCCAATCTCCCACCTGATCCACCTTCTCCTGTCCCTGCCCAGTCTCCTCCTCTGTTACAGGGAAAGAGTAACAAGCTCCATCTCAGAGG
This sequence comes from Macrotus californicus, assembly GCA_007922815.1. Lineage (NCBI taxonomy): Eukaryota > Metazoa > Chordata > Mammalia > Chiroptera > Phyllostomidae > Macrotus > Macrotus californicus. The sequence continues at coordinate 519,691 of VMDR010000044.1, forward strand.
CGAGAGGATGAAATGAACACATGGAGCCACAAGCCCTGCTCACACTCGGGCTGCAGTCACTCCGCCATCCCCAATATCACCATCACTCTGCCACGATGATGGCGTCCGCTGACCTGCGTTCTCCTTGTTCTCCATCCGCAGGCCCCGGTGGATGCACCCTCCTGGGAGTGTACAGACGGTGGAAACAGGGAGGGCGGGGCTGGTGGGGTGTTCACCAGAGAGAGGAAGTGGAAGAAGTGCCTCTGTGTCACCCCAGGCCCAGTTCCACAACACTCACCGATGGGTAATAAATAACCATTTACAATATTACAGTAAGTCCTGGTCCTTTTTTTGCTTTGCTTCAGTTGTGGTGTGAACAAAAAAGGGGCAGTCGAGTAGACCTGACAAGCCCCGGGGCCACGTGGCAGGCCCCGCCAGGTCGTGACAGAGAGAAACCACACTGGATGACGTGACCACCTCCCTGGGCAGGTCGTGGAGGGCAGTTGCATCCCATGCCTAAGGCTTCCTTAGCAAAAGGTCAGTCTTCACCTTAAGCAAGCCCTCCCCACTGTTCTTGTGCATCCAGGTTAACACCGTGGAAATGTCAGAGAGATCTTTTTCTCCAGACCCCTCGGAGGGTAAACATGCTCACCAGCTAGAGCACCGCTCAGCGTCACCTTGTTGCCCACGCCAGCCCTCTTTACGGCAAATGCTAAATGTTAACCACCCTGCACCTCCAATGTGAAAGAAGTACGTGTCTCTCCATTGTGCTTTTTACACAATCCTAGGATCTCCCCCTTTCCTTTCCCCTTAATCTCCCACCAATAGCCTTCCTTATTGTGCCTCCTTTGATTCCAAATTCACAAAAAGAACCGCAAACTGCCATTCTGGAGCATTTTCTCAACCCCTTGAGAACTAGCTTCTAGGCATGTCTTCAGTTTGGCTCAAAAAAAAACACAAAAACCCTAATAAATTCTTACAAGATCCTCCTAATAGGCCTGGATATATTTTCGTCAACAGTGGGAGTTTGTTTCTGTGATGTGTGGCCAGCTGGGCTTATCTGGACGCCTGCCTTCCAGATTTAGCACACCATGTAACAAATGAGCACAAACCAAGGAGACTGGTTCTCACATCTTCTGCAGGGATGCCACTCAATCCCCGAGGCCCAGGGCAACTCCAACAGAGTAAGATCCGCTGAAGTCGGTGCTGCCAGGGCCAGGCTCAGCCAAAGGGAAGCACACGTCCACTCAGACCACAGCACACAGCTTAGTGCAGCCGGTGTGGGCCAAGGTCAAGTCTAGTCCTTCCTGGGCCCAGAGAGCAAGCCATCACACACACAGTGTCCTCGGGGCCAGGGTGAAGTGACTCTGAGACAAGATGGCCTGAGGGTGCTGAGGATTTCAGCAAGTTTCAAAAGAGCTGAGTCATGACCTGGGCTGCATCCTGGAGCCCAAGAGTCTCCTTCTGGCTGGGCCCTGCCCGCCTCTGGTCACAGGAAGAGTCTGAGTGTGGAGGGCTCCTGGGCCCTGGCCTTCTAGAGACTCCTCTGGAACCACAGCCAACTTGAGTCTCTCCCACTGCTGGGCTCAGAGGGAACACAACAGAGTCTGCTGTGTCATCGTCAGGTACTCAATGGAGATTTCAGAGCGGAAGGCCAGGCTCTGTCTTTCAGAAGCCTTCGGTTTAATTCCGGAGACTAGATATATAATAAAAAATGCCTAAACCAGGGTTCTCACCTGGGTGATCCTGCCCCCAGGGGACTCTGGGGACATCTGTGGCTGTCACAACTGGGGATGCTCCTGGTATCAAGTGGGTGGGGGGGCAGGGATGCTGTTCAACACGCCACGATGCCCAGGTAGCCCGCCACAGAGAGTGATCTGGCCCAATGTCCGCAGAGCTGGGTGGGGGTGGGGAGCCGTAGGGAGGGGGGACCCTGGTTCAGGTCATTTCACACAACTGGTAAAATTGGGCAGATAGGCCCTTCCATGCAGCCTAAACCATACAAAACACAGACAAGGAGCATGGGGATGGAGGAGTCAGCCAAAGGTAACAGAGCCAGAGGATGCTGTAGACATTGCCCAACCCAGGTGAGAGCCACTGGGTCAGATAATGACTCAGTGCTAAATAATTACTGAGTACCAAGTCAGTGTTTCAGGCCATGCAGCTGGTGGAAGGAGGAGCCTGAGCTCAAACCCTGAGCCACGAGGGTGAAGTCTGCAGTTCGTTCGGCCAGGCCACGTGCCTCCGTAATCACCGCCTGCCATTATTCCAGCTCCCACCGGGTTCACTCCAAACCCAGGGCCAGGTGCCCTCCAGGCTGGTCTCTCCCTCACCAGAATCCTCTGCAATGCCAGCAGAGTCCAGACCAGTGCCCTTCCCTAGTTTTTGTGAGTGGGCTCAGCCCTGGCAGCCCAGGCTTTGGAGGGTGGGAAGGTGGTATCTCCAAGAGGGGAAAGGGGCAACCACAAATGCACCATCTACCTGCTTCTCTCCTACCACGGAAGGACAGGACAGAGCCCTGTCTCAGACACCCCCTCACCCTCCCGGAAGCTCTGATTGAGAGGCCACCTTCCTGACTCTTGTCTCAGAGACGAGCTGCATCCCCCAGGGCTGGGCAGCCCAGGACTCCTCCATGCCATGGGCATGTACACAGGGCACAATGGGTGGGGACCCTGCAGCACCACCTGTGACTGCTAACTGCCCGAGTGGCCCATACACCTGCCCAGGTGATGAATCTGCAAGTCGAGCTGCTCTCACGCCAATCTGGGGGCAGGTCAAGGGACAGAAACCGGTGTGGGCCACCCAGAAAAGCCAGCCACCTTCCCTGTGCCCATTGCCAGCTGGCGCCATGGAAATACTTTCTCACCCTTGGTTTTATTTTGGCCTCCAAACACCCCTCCACGTGCAGCATGGGCCACTGCACTTGGCAATGAGAGGACAAAGTGGGGCACTGCACCCCACATCCTGTAGAGCGGCGCTGGCCGGGCAGGGCCACAGAGCCCCCCGCAGCCTCCATCCCAGGTTCCTACCCATCCTGGAGCAAACCCTGGTAACACAAAGAAATCTGCACCCACCAGCACCCACTCCTGCCTTCTATTTATGTGGGGGATTCTCTGGGGTGGCTTTGGGGGTTTAACCTCTGACAACGTCAACTGAGGACAGGAGACCTGGGAAGACAGCAGCCTCAGGGAGGTGGTGGCCCCACTGTGCCCCTCAGGTGGACTACCTTGTCTTTGTCCACAACCCCTTATGCCGTTGCTGAGTTGGTTCTGGAGGATGGGGCAAGGCAGGGGAAGGGGAAGGGACCTGCAAGGTTCCTTCTCTCCTTTCTGACTCTTCTCAGAAGGTGGGAGAGTTTTGTTAAGTAGAAGCAATGATTTTCTGAAAGACTCCCGTTGAAGGCAAACAATTTTCTGTCAGAAACACACATACATCCCACGGCTGAGGGGTGGCCAGCTCTGACCTGGTCCATATCCCTGCCCCCATTACTGTCTCCAGGGGCCTTTTTCCTTGCTATTCTTTAAAAAAAATTTTTTTACTTATTTATTTTTAGAGAGAAAGGAAGGAGAAAGACAGGGAGAGAAACACCAATGTGTGACTGCCTTCCACATGCCCCCCACCAGGGACCAGGCCCACACCCCAGGCATGTGCCCTAGACTGGGAATCAAACCAGTGACCCTGTGGTTCGCAGGCCTGCACTCAATCCACTGAGCCACACCAGCCAGGGCTCTCCTTGATATTCTCAGAATATCTCCAAGGGCATGGATGAAGGGAAGGGCTGGGACAACCGTGTGGGAACTCAATGCTAAGGGCTCTCCTGGCTCCCTGGTTACTTATTTGTTTTTAAAGATTTTTTAAATTTATTTTTAGAGAGAGGGGGAAGGAGGGAGAAAGAGAGGGAGAGAATCTTCAATGTGTGGTTGCCTCTCACGCACCCCCTACTGGGGACCTGGCCCACAACCCAGGCCTGTGCCCTGACTCAGAACTGAACTGGCCACCCTTTGGTGTGCAGGCTGACGCCTAATCCACTGAGCCACACCTGCCAGGGCTGTTTTTTTAATACTTTACTTTTTATTGTATTTTTATTCCATTACCATTTATCCCCTATATACTCTCTTCTACCTGTCCCCACCCCCCTCTCTGGTTCTTTCCACAGATGAGGTAGTGTGGCACCTGGAAGCTTCTAGCGTGACAGAAGGTAGGATGACAAAATTCCCAACCCAACACATGCCTACCCTCCCTTTCTTCCTGAAAACAAAACACAATACAAAACCTAGTTCCTTTAAGCAATGTCAGTAGCAAAGCCCAGCCCATCACCACTTCCTTCCGGTGCTTTCACATCCTGCCTCTTGCTGCTAACGCTGCCACCACCTCTGGGACACTGCCTCAACCTGATGGTGGGGGTAGGGCTGAGGGGCAGGCCCCAATCTGTGACATCAGTGCTAGGTTCAGGCCGGCAGCTCAGGCGTTTGGCTGGAAGATGCTCATGGCCCAGGGTCTGTCCCATTACACTGCCTTCCACCACCCTAACATTAATTTTTATTTATGTTCTTATTTTTAGAGAGAGGGGAAGGGAGGGAGAAAGTTAGGGAGAGAAACATCAGTGTGAGAAACATCGACTGATTGCCTCTCATATGCGCCCTGACCAGGGACCTGACCGAAGATCGAACCGGAGACCTTTTGCTTTGCGGGACAATGTCCAACCAACCGAGCCACACCAGTCAGAGCCACTAACATTCATTTTTCATTTTCACCACAGTTCCCTGCACGGGAAGGCCCCGCCATCCTGCAGGGTGCTCATGAGATTGGCTTTGGGCCTCCCCCGCACAGTGTGGGATTTGCATTTTGTTGGCCTTTTCCACTCACATCTCGGTTTTGTGGCTGATGCTCTCCAGTGTGTACTGTACAAAAGCAGGAAGTAAGGTTTGTAGGGGCTGCTCCAGGCCAGGTGCTCTTGAGGGGTTCCGCAGATTCCAACCCAAATGATACATAATTCATGTCCTGTAAATTCCACCCTTTTAAAGTGTACCCCAATTCCATAGCATTCCCATCACTCCAAAGACACTGTGCCCATCAGCAGTCACTCCCCTTCCCCCTCGGGTTGAATAAGGATTGAATCATGTCCCCCAAAACGACATGTTCAAACCCTGACCCCTGATAACTGTGAATGAAACCTTGTTTGGAAATGGGGTCTGTTAGGGTGAGGTCACACTGGAGTAGGGTGGCCCTAATGCAAGGACACATGTCCTTATAAGAGGGTGATCTGGACATAGACACACACAGAAGATGGTCGTGACAATGGAGGCAGACAAACCCAGAGACACCAAGAACTGCCAGTAAATCAGCAGCAGGTGGGAGAGGCAGAAAAGACCCTACCCAGGGCTGAGAGGAAAGAACTCACAGCACATGGAGGAGGGCTAGGATCCGAACTGGGTGTCCCTACGTCCCCGCCTCTGTTCCACTAAGACAGAGAGGGGTTCAGGGTGTGCATGGACCAGCATGAGGATCCTGCACCTGATAAAGAACTCCTCTCTCTGCCTCAGTTTCCCACAGGGTCAAATACAGATATTACTATTTGACAAAACTATGTCACCTGGGGGACAGAGAGGAACGTGACAGCAGTCATGGATTGTTGATGTGTCCACTTAGAAGCCACGCCTCCTTCTGCGGTCACAGCCCAAGGTTTCAGGAGGTCCCACTGCATCTTCACTGACCAAAGACATATCAGGAAGGATAGAATCCATGAAACAGTGCCTCCTGAACTGCCATCGAAACATATGCCCCTCGCTGGCTGCCCATGCTTCCTTTTCACATAGGGAACCTTGGATATGAACTTGACTGTGCACTGACCTTGGAAGCAGGGGGTAATGGAGGAAAGGAGTCACAACTCTGAGCCGTCCACTGCGAGCCAGGCTCATCCACTCAAGGGCTGCATTCTTCCCTGGGTGCTGTGAACAGCTCCCAGCAAGTCAGCTACAGCAGTGGGTCTCACCTGGGGTGGTCCTACCCCTCGGGGACCCAGGCAATGTCTGGGGACATCTGTGTTTGTCAAGCTGTGGCTGTTTCTGGCATAAGGTGGGTGGAAGCCCTGTCCTTCCCAGAATCTAGTTTCTTAAGTCAGATTTCCCTTTTCTGCTTAAGATATCTGAACTTCAAAATTCCAGGAAATCAGAAACACAGCTCACCGGCTGGGGCATGTCTGGAACTTCCCAGAGTAAAAACCCAACTTCCCAGCCACTGCTGGGGGATTTTGTTAAACCTCCATTTTATGAGGCTTTGGTGATGTGAGAACAACTCCCAAAAGATGATTAATGGCTGACTTTTCCATGAACTTAAGAGCTCAGCCTTGGAGCACTTTCACATAAGAAACAGCCTGCCCTAGACTTGCTAGAAGATGAATCACCTAGAGAGTTCGGAAACTGGGTCCTGGCCAGAGAGCTCAGTTTGTTGGAGCATTGATCCAATATGCCAAGGTTATCAGTTTGATCTCCAGTCAGGGCGCACACAAGAATCAACCAATGAAGGCATAATTAAATGGAACAACAAATTGATGTTTCTCTCTTCTCTCACCCTTCCTTTCTCTAAAAATCAATGAAAATTTAAAAAACAATAATAAAGTAAAAAGTTCAGGAACTGAACTAGCTTTCCGTGTGAATCCCCTGAGGAACTAAAATACTGCTTTTGCTGAGAAGAAGGGGGGGAGGGGAGAAGAGGACACCTGGAGAGAGACAGACAGACAAAGAGAGTTCTTAGACTTGAGCTGGTCCCAGTTACCTGGTACACGGAGAACACTGAGCTCAGCTTTGCAGGAGACGCAAAGATGATAAAGACACTCTCTCCTTTAGGGGTGTTCCAACAGAAAGTAAGCTGTCAGGCATGAAAAGACAGGAGGGACGACGAATGCAGATGTCCAAGAGGAAGAAGCCAGTCTGAGGAGGCCGCACTGGGATTCCAGCTCTAGGACATTCTGGAAAAGGTGGAACTACACAGACATTAAAAGGTTCGGTGGGTGCCAGGGGTTGGGGGAGGGAAGGATGCATAGGCAGAGCACAGCGGATTTTTAGGGCAGTGACACTACTCTGTATGGCACTATCATGGTGGATCCACGTCACTATACATTTGTCCCAATCCACAAAATGTACAACATGAGAGTTGACCATGGACCTGAGGGAATGGTGATGTGTCAGTATAGGTTCATCCTCGTAACCAATGTCCTGCTCTGGCTGGTGACGTTGGCAGCAGGAGAGCTGTGCGTATGTGGGGCTAGAGGGTAATGAGAAGTCTCTACGCCCTCTGCTCAGATGGGCAATGAGCCCGAAACTGCTCTAAAAAATAGTCTATTTAAAAAATTATAGCTAACACTAATTCCCAGCTATGATACACCAAGCATTTGGCTAAAATCTTTAAGTAGCTCAACCCTTTGAAGAAATTACTAACACCGCAAACAGGAAGTAGAAAACCATGAAGCCTAGCAGAGCAAGAACCGAACATATATTTGCAGATGGAATAACCACCACGGAAGGCACTAGAAATATAATGTGCACCCAGGCTTAATTTCAAATTTTCCAGTGGCTACACTGAGAAGCAAGAAAATGAAAAGAAACAGGTGAAATCAATATTCATAATATATTCTATTTAACCCAAGGGCAAGAAAATATCATTTCAACGCCTAAGGAATATAGAAAGTATTAAGGAGATAGTCTGCCTTTTTTAAACCTACGAGTCTCTGTGATCTCGTGTGCATTTTGCATGTATAGAAAGGTCCTAATTTAACTCAGCCATGTTTCAAGGGCTTACTAGCCACGTGTTGCAAGTAGCTGCAGCCCTGGACAGCTCAGCCACAGAAGGGAAAACCCACCTGTCAGAAAACAGCAGCAATGGAACAGGTGTTGTGTGAGGTGGGTGTCGACTTGGACCCCAGGGAGGAGAAAGGCAGCCATCAGAGCAGGATCTGGGATGAAGAAACAAAGGATGCCTTCTGGGATGGAGGGGGGGCGGAGCCAGGGCAGCCAGGACTTTCACTTGCTGTCTTCTCACTCCCTACTCAGTACAATCCCTCAATGAGTTCCGATAACTGCCTGGCACAGACTGCCGCAAGCACGTGGGGAAAAAAAGCCACTCATTCCTTAAGACGTCAAACAGGAAGGGGGATGCACTGGGGCTCACGGCTTCTGGGAGTCTGCCTCCCCGTGGCATCCCTCAGCACTGAGATATAAAATGGGCTGAGAGCCCCCTTTATGTTGGATGGCGGGATGAGAAAGCGATTACCCAGAGTCCACGTGCGTGTAACACCAGCAAGTCCAAAACCAGAATACAGACAGGCCCCCTGGACTGTGAAATATGCAAAAGTACACATGAGTCATATTCAACATTTATCCGACTCTGTGCTTTGAATATGTGTAGTGCATTGAATGGTAATTTAACCTCTATAAAAGTCTGAAAAACACTCAGAAGAATCTTACCTCAAAATTAACACTGGCTTTCTGGATGGTCGGTCACCCAAGATTAATTTTCCGCTTTGTGACTTTCCAACCAGCCCCCTTTCTCTTTCAGTGACATTTTATAAAATACATGGTCATGTGAAACCAATGCCAGCCCACCAGCTTCAGAGAGGGAGTTGCGAAGTCCTGCCAATGGGCAGTGCGGACACCGCCAACACCTCCCGCCCACCCCTTGTCCAGTGTTCAGTGACTCTGGGGACCAGGAAGCAAGAAGCACGCTTCTAAAAAGTCCATTCCCCGTTTGGGAGCCCTAAAATCCTGTGGACTTGATTCAAACCAGTGGGGGAGGCCTAGCGATAGTTAGTGACACGGTCCGGGGATGACCCAAAAGTGACATATATAGCCACGAATTAGACCCAGAGTCCACAACTCCCTTCCCGCCACCCGCGTTCGCAACTCCGAGGTGTTCGGCCCCCGGCGGCCCACGTTCTTCCCTCCGAGGACCCACCTGCTGCTTCACGCAGACGGGCAGGGCCACCCTCGCCTCCGTTCTCCGCCTTCGGTCTCCGTATTCCGTCTCCAGCCCCAAGTCCTGGGTCCTCTGATAACCGCTAGTCGTGCCCCACCTCCTTCCGCGGAGGAACACCGCTCAGGGCCCGCCCCAACCCCGCCCGGCCGGATCTATTTTCGCTACGGGCCGAGGCCTCCCCGGAAGCGGAGCTAGTGGACAGAGGTCTAAACCGAGAAGGAGCGCGCCCAGACACTGCGCTCTACGTTGCTTGGCAACCGGAGATGAGCCGTGATGCCATTGGTTAGTGGAAGGAGCTTCCTCTCTGCTGGGAATGTGGGGCGGGGCCTCGAGCAGGGGCCGACCCGGAAGGAGGAGCTTGCGCGGGCGGAGGGACCACGCAAAGGGCGCGGTCTGAGGGTGGGGCCGATCCGGGAAGTGGAGACTTTCTGGGAGGGGCGGCTCGTGGGCGGGGCCTGCGCCGGCAGCGATGCTGGGGCGTGGCCCGGGACCGGAAGGGCGCCGTTGGTTAGTGCGCGGCGAAGAGGTGTGGCATGGGAGGTGCCCTTGGTTGGCCCGCAGTGAGCGGGGCCGGGACTGGGCCCTGGTGAGAGCCTGGGCCTGACGGCCGCGCTGGACCTCCGCTTGCCTGCACTGTCACGGCAATTTCTCAGAGAAGTTCTCCTTCCACTGCCATCACGTGAACCTCAAACCCGGCCAGTGGGCGACATCCCCGTGTCGAGCTCGCTGCTCACAGACGAGCCAGAACACGATGAAGGACACCTGGCCATCCCCTCGAACATCAGTGAGTGCGGGGGCCCCTCCTGGGCGCGTCCCTCGTCCAGTCAAAAGACCCCGGCCCAGTCGGCTTACTCGCCTCCTCTTCCTGCCCCCAGCCCAGAAAAAGCTGGGCCAAGTGGCAGACGCCGTACCAGAAGATGGACCAGCTGTACCAGGAGATTTATTTCTCGGTTAAGGGGGTGGCCCAACCGCCCCAAGACACCCCAGTCCGCCCACCTCTCGAACTTGCCTACCTCCTGCGTCCCCCGATCAGGGTATTTCCCTAAGGAGCTTCGAGCCTTCTTCCAATAAGAGACCATTTCCTGCAGCAACTGCTAGTCGGGTTCAGGAGTGGCGATGTGCTGAGGGCGCCATTGTCCATGGGGTCCAGGGCTTTTCCCAAGGGGCCCATCCTCCACCTCATCCCTGCTTTTCACCACCTGGGTAGGATGTGGTGTACACGGCTGGCCCTTCTCTGAACTTGGGGCTACACTGCCTCCACACCTGCGTGTCCCTGCAGGTCATCTGTGCAGAAGAAGATGGTTGTGCAGGGCCTCCTCCTTTAGAAGTGAGTCTTTGTAGAACTAGTGGGCACAAGTAAGTATCCCCTTCCCAAACCCAAGGTGAACAGATTGAGTATCTGTAGGGACAGTGACCAGGACGCAGGACCTGGCCCCTGTGCTCAGGTTCCTAGCCCCTTTCCCTCAAGGGTCTCTGAGCTCAGCTGGCACAAAGGGAGCAGATCATCCTGACTAAAGGGTCCCTCCCCCACAGAGTCTGGTCTGACCCCTGCCCTGAGTGGGTGTCAGGGCTGTGGTCAGAACCTAGGAGGGTATCCCACAATGGATGTGTCCTAGTGGAGTGGCCTGGGGGACCACAGGCACTGCCTGGGCACCAAACTTGAGACTAACTAGGCCCTCTTGTGTCTTTCAGACAGAACATCAACACAAGGTGTGCCCCCACCTCCCTCCACAGCCCTGGCCTGGTGGTGGGGTGGGGGTGGGGGTAAAGAATAGGGTGGTGTGGGTGGTGGCAGATGAATGTGCGTGTTGGACAGGACAGGCACAGCCAGGCCAGGCTCTCTGCACCTGGGATATGTCAGACATCACTTGTGCAGCTGCACACATGTGCTCACTTCATGGACACATCCTCCTCCTCCTCACTGCTTGGATGCACAAACCCACTCCAGCCTTGCGAGTCATCCAGAGGGAGGACTCTGCATGGATGGGGAGCTAGCGGAGGGGGCTCAGGTGGCAACACAAGCCAGGACATAGATCAAAACCCAGAAGCTAATTTACCACAGACCTACCCAGGAACTTCTGCAGCCCATTGTGGGAGTTGGGTGGGGACAAGAAAACAGGCAGGGCCTCCCAAATTCAGCTTTTAGGGTCTGTCTGCAACCCTGTCACATGCCCCATCTGGGAGGAGAGGCACAGCTCCCACCAGTAAATACTCACCAGTTAGAGACTGAGAGGGGAAAGTACCAAAGCACCTGTTTCTGTAACCTGGTATCACCAAGCTTCCTATGTGTAGAACCCCATCACCTGGCTAACCTGACCCTAGAAAATGCTCCTGAGTGCCTTAGCAGCACTGATGGCTGTCGGCCCACTGAACCTGCCCCAGCCACAACGTGGAGCCAGGTCTCAGCTGGGCTGTCCCAGCCTGACTCTGTGGAGCAGGCTTGTTGCTCTCTGGAGTCCCTGCACCCCCATCAGAGCCCAGGCAGGGCCAGGGCTGGGAGGAGGGTAAGGGGTGGGTTATATATAGCAGATGCTAGGTGGGATTTCAGAGCTATATGAAGAATGATTAAATGTCCCTGATATTTCTCATCATGGAGCAGTCCCTGTGGGGTCAGGGAGGACCATGTGAGGCAATGGGCGGGGTCCCTAGGCAAGGCACATCTGGGTCATGGGCACAGGGTCCAGGGGTCCCCACATCAATCTGACTGCGTGCGATTTGCCTGTGTACCTGGGCAGGCCCACCTGGAAACGAGCCTGGAAGCAAGTGGATTCCTCTGGTGACTCAAAGTGAGACTGCAGTCTGGTCAAACAAGGCCGACTTGTGTGTCCTGGGGCTCAGCTCACCAGGTCACATAGGGCTGAACCTCAGCCCAAGAAACCCTACAGCACTGCTTCTGAAACAATCCACGTGGGTTCTGCTTCAGGCTGGACAGGAGTTCCCAAGACAGGAGGGAAGCTTGGGAGTGCTGCCCATGGTACCTTTTGTGCCTGTCTGTCCTGAGCCCGGCACTCCTTTCTCGGCCTGGCTGCCATTCCCCTTCTTTCTCCAGCTCCCTCTTGCTCTTGCATGGGGCTGGGTATGTGCATTTCATGGGGGGAGTCATAGGAGTGCTGACAGACCCTGCAGGGCTGGCTTCCTACTGAGGTTCTGCTGACCTGAGTGTTTATTTGGCAGGGTTTAGACAAAATGGCATTAGAAAGACTAGGTGACACTTGGATAGACTACATACAGCCAAGTCACAGGATGTCTTCAGAAAGCACCGCTCGCAGGGGTGTATGCTGGGAGCAGGGATGGCTGATCACCAGGATCCTGGTGACCCTGTCATCGTTTCTGCCACCTTGGCCTCTGCCTTTTCCAGCCCAAGGGGCTGGCAAGGGGTTGACATGTTGCATGAATCACGTTTATACACCCCTGCGAACAGTGCTTTCTGAAGACATCCTGTGACTTGGCTGTATGTAGTCTATCCAAGTGTCACCTGAGTCTTTCTAATGCCATTTTGTCTAAACCCTGCCAAATAAACACTCAGGTCAGCAGAACCTCAGTAGGAAGCCAGCCCTGCAGGGTCTGTCAGCACTCCTATGACTCCCCCCATGAAATGCACATACCCAGCCCCATGCAAGAGCAAGAGGGAGCTGGAGAAAGAAGGGGAATGGCAGCCAGGCTGAGAAAGGAGCGCCGGGCTCAGGACAGACAGGCACAAAAGGTACCATGGGCAGCACTCCCAAGCTTCCCTCCTGTCTTGGGAACTCCTGTCCAGCCTGAAGCAGAACCCACGTGGATTGTTTCAGAAGCAGTGCTGTAGGGTTTCTTGGGCTGAGATTCAGCCCTGTGCTGAGCCCCAGGACAGCCTGCTGGCGGACAGTGGTAGAAGGCGGGGCTGCCGGGGTTTCTCCCTACTGGTGCCCCAAGCAGGGTTTAGCGTGGGGCTGGCTTGTGTCTGGGCTCTTCACCCTCCCACCCTTGGGAATTCAAGTTGGAGCTGATTTGGGCTTTCTGTCCACTGACCCAGACTGACCAGGTGAGTTATCCCTGTCCACGCAGTGTCAAAAAGGCAGTGGAGCCCTGGCTGGCATAGCTCAGTGGATTCAGCGCGGGCTGCAAACCAAACGGTCGCTGGTTCGATACCCAGTCAGGGCACATGCCTGGGTTGCAGGCCAGGTCCCCAGTGGGGACCACATGAGAGGCAACCACATTGGTATTTCTCTCTTTCTTTCTCCTTCCTCTCTCCAAAAATAAATAAATAAATAAATAAATAAATAAATAAATAAAATCTTTTAAAAATAAACATCCTAAAATAATTAAAAACAACAAAAAAAGGCAGTGGCCATGTGAATTCACACACCAGCATTGCCTTCCTTCCAGTGTCGGCTCCCGCCACTCAACCCCCGTGCCAGTGCAGTCCAGGGAAGGGGTTGTGATGGCCACTGTGTGTTGTTGCTGGACCCTATGGGACCCCATCACTCCCTGAGCCCAGGAACGTAGACGGCATGGGGATTGTGTTACCTCCCGAGAGGATGGTGAATGGGCAGGTGGGGGGACAGGGTTTTCCAGCATGCTGCAACCTCCATGAGGGTTGCCCCATCACCCCCATCTGACCCCAAGTAGCTTGGGGATGTTGAGACATTGGCCATATGACCATCTCACCTTGGGCTGTGGGGCAGTACCCCTGGCCAGGATGCACACTGCCATTGGCAGGAGACCTAACAGGTAAATATGTTTTACAAGTTTATTGGATCATCTTGACACAAAATCATGACAGCAGCGTGATATGTCTCTCCTTTACCCGGGAATGTTGATAGCAAATTCTTATATAACACATCATACAATTTTGAGATTCTAGAATCACTGCACAGGATTCTGCAATAGATTACATGCTAAAGTGACAGTTTTCATCAAAAGGAAAGTAAAAACGTCATTGAGGACCATCATTTCTGAGGAAAATCTCACTGGGGTGGGCTGGAGTACCCTTGCCCGCCCATGAGACACATAAAGGGACCCAGCCTCCCCAGGACACATGTGCTTCACCACAGGGGCCATGGGGCTCAGGACTGGGACCTCCCAGCAGCTGTGGGCACGATGTACAGACAAACCCTGTGGAGCTTTCAGTGATGTCATGGGGGGACCTGGAATCATAGCACTCCACCACTCGCCCCAGACACCGACCAAGACATACTCTACTGAACAGAAAACCATGAAAACCAATGAGGTCCAGCTTCCGCTCTGTTGTTAGGGTCCTGACTGAACTGCCTCCCTTGCTCTAGCCCCCACCGGAACCTTGGTGGCCACCACTGTCCTCCACCTGGCACGTGATCACGGCAACGGGACACAGAATCCGACAGATGATGGCCCGCATGACCCTTTTCCCACCACATGTCCTGGGGAGACAGAACTGACTGTGGCTATGAAGGGTAAAGGGGACTGTTACTGTGGTGAGCAGCCAGGCTGTCTCTCACACCCCTAGGTACCACGTGGGGACTTGTGGGACTGGATGACTTCACAGAAGCAGGACATGCCCCTGTTGTGTCCACTGAACACCCATCACCTGGGCCCACAGGTCCTGGCCTGGGATCGTGCTCACTCCTTGGGCAGCTCCTGCAGCTGTGTGCAGCTGGCCCTGGCTACGGGAGTCACTGATGGTTTGGGGACTGGAGTGGGTTTCTCCCCAAAGAGAGGTGGAAGAATCAAAGTAAAAAAGATGACAGGAGAAATCAATGAACATAGGGCCTCAATGTCTAACTGGTGATGACAGTGGACTTAAATTAATGCCAGGTTGGATAAGTACATGCGACAGAGGAGAAACTAGCACTTGGAATCTGTCTCTCCTTCATGTCCTCTCTGTGGTGGCCTCAGCGGTGACACTCAGCACTTCGCCAGCGTTGCCTTCACCTCCTCCAGCAGGTTGCTGAGCAGAGTGGCGTCGCTGCACTTCCCGTCCACGGATACGGACTTCTCACCCTGAGAGGAGAGATGCTGCTCGGTATGTTGGAAACTACATGACTGTAGTTGTGATTTTTCCAAATACTGTCTGATGTGTGGGCGCTTTCAAAATCAGAACAAAGGAGGGGTCCCAAGTAGATGGCAAATGGAACCTGGACTGAGGCCAGCAGTGGCGGCTAGGGGCCCATTACTGGAATCAGAAGAACCCAGAAGTGGCTGGGAAGAGCTTGACAGAGTGGGGTGACCACTTTATGGCTGGGAAGCCCAGGAGGAACACCCAGAGTCTGAATGATTCTGGGGAGGAGCTCAGGGAAAGTGACATGAAACACTGTTCACGAACCAAGCGTTTGTCTGGAGCTGAGCACCCCGGGCCCTTGCCCTCATGGGCCAGCACACCAGACACTGAGGACAGAGTGCTGCCCAGTCCTGGCCCCGCACATGGGGCATGCGAGGCAGCTCCACACTGTGGAGAACAAAGGTGGTAAAAACTGATAGACACTGGAAGCAAGAATCCTGCAGCTGGAGCCTATGCATTAACATTCTTCCCGTGATTAAAACAAGGCCTAGAGTTTCAGCATATTCAAAATGTCCTGGATACAGCCTCAAGTTACTCAGCATACAAAGGCTAGGGCATCTCAGCTGTTGGGAAAGACCATCAATAGACACCCTCGCTGATATAAGGCAGATGTCAGATCGATCTGACAAAGGCAGTGAAGCAGCTGTTATGAGAATCCCAGAAGCAATCACAACACTCTTGAAACAAAGAGAAAACAAAACAGATCATTTCAGCAAAGAAATGGAAGCTTTAAAGAAACCCCTAATGGAAACTTAGGACCCCAAAATAAGATAAACAAAATAAAAAACACATTGGATGGGCTCACCAGCAGAATGGACACAACAAAAGAAAAAAGTCAGTGAACTTGACAGCAGGTTACTAGAAAGACTCCTCCAGTCTGAGCAGACAGCACGAGGGGCTGGGGCGGGATGGGGTGGGCAGAGCCTCAGAGACTTGGAGAACAGCAGCAGGTCTGGGTTCAGGTCTTCAGGCTCCCAGGAGAGGATAAAGAATGCAGTGTCGAAAGAGTAGTTAATAATACCCAAAACTCCCCAAATTTTGCAGAGAAATAAATGCAAAGAATCACCAAATTCACCAGATTTCAAACAGACAAATCCAAAGATGTCGATGCCCAGAAACAACGTACACTGCTGGAAACTGGAGATAAGGAAAACCTGGAGAACAGCCAGAAAGACAGTTGCACTTCCTATACAAAGAACAAATAAAGGCGCAGAGGAGTGCAGACTTCTCATCAGAAACCAAGGATACCAAGTGGAAATGGCATCTTTTTAAAATACAGCC
Organism: Macrotus californicus; assembly: GCA_007922815.1. Lineage (NCBI taxonomy): Eukaryota > Metazoa > Chordata > Mammalia > Chiroptera > Phyllostomidae > Macrotus > Macrotus californicus. The sequence goes on from VMDR010000044.1 coordinate 535,934, forward strand.
AGTCTGACTTCTGATTTTTGGACTTTAAGATGGTGCATAAGCAATTCGCATGCAGTAGAAACCAAACTCTGAATTTTGAACTGGGACCTTTTCCTGGCTAGTGATACAGCCTCTCGTGTGATGCCGGGCTCCTTCCTGTCAGCCGGTGGTCACAAGGGTGAACAATACACACTCCCCACAGCATGCAGTGTTGGTTCTAGCATTGTCCAGATCTTGTGTTCTGCACACCTTTAAGGCAAGCTGGGCGAACTCTGCTGTTTGGTGGGTTAAGTGTATCAAATGTATTTTCGATTTATGAGGGGTTTTTGAGGATGTAACCCATTGTACATCAAGGAGCACTGTACTAAGAAAGGGCTATGAAAGCCAGAATCATAAATACAGCCAAAGTAGACCTGAGGACTTGTGAAATAAAGAATAACCCGGCTGGTGTGGCCCAGTGGATTGAGTGCCAGCCTGCGAACCAAAGGGTTGCCAGTTTAGTTCGCAGTCAGGGCACATGCCTGGGTTGCAGGCCAGGTCCCCAGTAGGGGGCACATGAGAGGCAACTACACACTGGTGTTTCTCTCCCTCCCTCCCTCCCTCCATCTTTCCTCTCTCTCTAAAAATAAATAAAAATCTTAAAAACAACAACAACAACAGATAAAGGACAACTGAGAGATTCTGCAGCCAACAGACCTGTCCTAAAAGAACTGCTAAATAAAGTTCTTCAGACAGAAAGGACAGAGCCAGAAGATGTGAACACTAGGAAAAAAAGAACAGAAATGGTAAATGTAGGTGGGCACAACAGACACACTGCTCTCCAGGCCCCTGAAATTCGCTGAGGATTAAAAACAGGAAGTGCAACATGATGTGATGGCACCTTCGATGTCTTCGAGTGCGACACAAACTGCTCACACAACAGGGAGGGTCAAGGGACCCACAGGACAGCGAGGTGTCCATGTTCCACCTGAAAATTTTTTTTAGATTTCATTTATTTTTAGAGAGAGGGGAAAGGAGGGAGAAGGAGAGGGGAAAAAACATTGATAATGTGAGATATCCCTCGATTGTTGCCTCTTACACGCCCCCAACTGGGGACCTGGCCTGCAACCCAGGCACGTGCCCTGACTGGGAATCAAACCAGTGACCTTTGGGTTTGCAGGCTGGTAGTCAATCCACTGAGCCACACCTGCCAGGGTCTACCCAAAATTTTTATGTTATTCTTTCAAAAGATTAATAAAACTGATAAACCCTGGCTAGCCAAAAAAATGAGAGGAGACACAAACAACTAACATCAGGAACGAACAAGGCTATCATTACTGACACTCGGACATCCTCAGAACAAGAGAAACACAAATGACTCCGCCCATGTCAACTCAGTAACTTCGGTGAAATACACTAATTCCTTGAAAACCACAAACTACCAAAAGTCACCTGAGGGGAAATCAAGGAATTGAGAATCCTATGACTATTAAAGAAAATCAACTTGTAGGTAAAAGGAAACCTCTGAAAAAGGAAACCGTAAGGCCTGGATGGTTTGTTTCCCTGGTAGATTATGCAAAACATGTAAGGGAGAGACACATGAATTACAACCTCTGCCAGGAAATGCAGGAGCGGGGGAGCTCTCCACCTTAGGTGATGAGGCCACGAGTGCCCTGATGCCCAAACCAGAAAGAAAATGCAAGGCCAATGGTTCTCACAAATGCGGCCTCCACAGACCTCAGCGGGGCACTCACAGCCTGAACCCCGCCTTGTGTTACACAGGAGAATCTGGGAGGACTACAGGGAGGGCGTGGTGGCAAGGGGTGAGAAGGCTGCCTTCATGCAGCTCACCTTCTTCACCAGGAGGCAGATGTGGTGGCCCTGGATGGATCGGCTGTACAGGGAGGCACAGGAGTCCACTCGCTCCACAACTGCAACAAAGCAGGCAGGGGTGAGGCCCATGTGGCCCTGAGGGCAGCAGAGGGAGAACCACGTGTGAGCAAAGGCTGTGCCACCAACCAGTCCCATCAAATCCCTTACCAGAAAAATGGTGGTAAAAACAGATCTTTGCCAGAAGGTTCTGGAAGGACATACTAATGCCATCAACCTTGATTGAACTCATGCTTAGGTCCCCAGACTCCAGCAACTTGGCAAAGGCGTCGCTGTGGAAAAGACATAGGACCAGAGGCTGACAACAGGCAGGCTCCCCAGCATCAAGGCAGACAAAAGTCTCCAGCCCTGGGGTGGGACCCACCTCGTGTGCCTGCAACTTGAAAGGTCTCCAAGGGTCTTATAACATGTCACAGGCTGGACTCTGCCTCCCAAAATTCCTATGTTGAAGCCCTGAACCCAAGGACCTCAGAATGTGACTGTATTGGGAGATGGGGGCCTTTACAGCAGTGATTAAAATGAAGTCACTAGGATGAGCCCTGATCCAACATAACTGGGTCCTAATAAAAGGAGATCAGGACTGAGGGACACACAGAACGACCATGTGAGGACAGGGAGGAGATAGCGTCTATACACCAAAGACAGGTGCCTCAGGAGAAACCAGCCTTGGCAACACCTTGATCTTGGATTCCAGCCCCTAAGGCTGTGAGAGAGAACCACTATCTACTGTTTGAGCTGCTTGACCTGTGTTGTTTGTTATGGTCTGAGCTGCCAACATGGCAGAGAAGCTGGACTTTCTGCACTGCCTACAAGCTGGCCACCCAACACTCTAGCCCTTTCACACCTTAGGTCAGAGGTCTTTCTGCAATGACTGCACAGAGCACCTCGCACACCAGTCAAGCAGGGTGGGCCCACTGCGGCTTCCCCATAGAACCCAGGTGGTGAGGGCAGAAAGGGGAGGCTGGTGAACTTGTGCACCTGTAGCATGGAGTCGTGATCAAGTATGAGGTACAGCTGAAGTGCAACTTGAAGTCCAGCTTCTCATGGGTGGAGCCTTCTTCGTTCTGTGGGAGCAGGGTACAGGGTGAGTGGGAGGAGGGGCTGGACCGTGAGCTTGGGCATGCAGTGAGTGGGGATGTGGGCCAGGCCTGTGAGTTTGGGCACAGGGTGAGGGGGATGCAGAAAGCAGACCTGAAAGCTCCGGAGGAGGGTGCGTGGGAGTGGGGCCTGGCCTTTAGCTTGGGCACATGATGACTGAGAAGTGGGGGTCGAGCCTTGAGCCTGGAAGCAGGATTAGGGAATGGGGCAGGGCCTTCAAGCTCAGGTACATCCAGGTGTTGTGAGGGCAGCTCCCATCCAGGGCCTCACTTGCTCTCTGGACAACCAGCCCTGGGTTTTGGGTGTGCTTGGAGTGGCGGGGCTAGGGGGTTCAGGCCTCTCTGCTGCCTCAGGCTATACGTACCTTAGCAATAAAGGACAGGGTCCCCTTGAGTTTCTGGGCCATGACAATGCTTTGAATGGTGAACACAAACTGAGCTTCATTGGAGATGCCTGGTGAGGGAGGGAGAGGAGAGAGTGGGAGAAAGAGAGAAAGAGGGAGGGAAAGAGGGTAGGCTGGCCTGAGAAGCAGTGCAAAGCAGGCCCAGGAGGGACCCAGCCAGTGCCCTGAAAGCAGGTAAGTGGGCACCCCTAGGAATGAAGGAAGGAGGTGTGACAAGAAGGAACAAAAACCCGAGGGAATGCCCAGGTTTCACTGAGCCCTGGACATCAGCCACTGCTCACCTGGGGGCAGCTGGAAAGGCACGGGGACACCATCATGGACAGAAGAGCCCTCTGGCCGGGCCAGTTTGGTGTTGAGCGAGTCCAGCACATTGAGCTCCATGCTCTTCAGGAAGCTGTTGCTCTGATTCTCTAGTACAATAAACACGGTGACCTGGCTGTCCTTCTGCAGGCTGCCCTGGATATCATATGTCTGCAGAGCAAGGTCAGAGTCAGCGGTCATGGTAGGGGCCCATGGGACCCATTTTGGGCCAGCATAGGGGCCCAAGGGAGCACAACACCCATTTTGCAAGCATAGAAAAGTGTGAAGAAATAAATGCTTCCCAGTTCTCCTTGAAAATCTTATCTCCCTTTTCTCTGCAGAATTTAGCTATTATTCCTGCCCTTTCTCAAGAATCTGCTATCTGCCAACCCATCTGCCCCTGGCCTTGCTGTCATACTTGTGGTGTGGGGTCCTTTCCCAGAGAAGCTGCCAATGGGGGTGCATAGTCAGAGCCGCTCATACCCCCATGGAGTAGCCACCATCCCCTTCCATACAAAGGAACACCAAGCTGCCCACCAGCACCTCTGCAACACCTGTGTTGCTTACCATTTTAACATAGGAATTCTCAGCCAGAAGGCAGTAGCTGGACATGGGCTGAGAACAAAGAAAAACGATTTAGCTTTGGGTCGTCACAGCTTCAGAGTGCCTGCTCACAAAAGGCCTGTCTGCAGCTGCCAAGTGCTCTGGGTTGAAATACTGTCAGACTGGGGGGGGGGGCGGGGGGGGCGCTGGGCAAGGAGTCCCTTAGACAACACAAGTTTACTCCCAGGGGCTTCTGACATCAGAATGGCCAGCGAGACGTCCTCCCCTTGAAACCTACAGTCAAGCCCCAGAGGTCACCAGCCCACCACCTAAGGCCTCACTCCTGCCACAGCTGGCTCCTAGACTTGGCTCAGGCTTCCCACGTCTAGACCATGGCCAACGGGAGGCAAATGAAGTACCCCTCACCGGGAGAGGCTCCTCATTGAGTGCGCCATTCTCCAGGGGCTCCTCTACCCCATCATCCACAGGAAGCTTCTTTTTGGATTTCTTCTTGTCTTTGGGTTTCTCCTCCTTCTTATGCTTCTTTTTCTTATGCTTGGCAGGTTTCTGAAGCCAGAGAAGTTAGGGTCAACTCCAAACTTCTCTGGCAATGCCCTCCCCACATGCCTCGTGGCTGAAGACACAGACAGTGTGCCCAGGTAAGGGTCACAAGTTAGGGTAGACGGACCAGCAATCCCCCAGGGCCCATGGGGAATGGATGAGTCCGGCTGAGGTAGGAACCTGGGAACTCAGTGCTGGACAGTCACTGTCGGCTTGGGTAGAAACACATGGGGGAAAGAATGACAATTCACACACGATTGCTTAGCAAATAGGAAACTCCTCAGACCACACCTGAGAGATGAAAACCTATGTCCACACAGAAACCTGCACACACCTGTTCACAGAAGCAGGATTCACAACAGCCAAGAAGTGGAAACAACCCAGAAGTACTCCAGCAGATGAGAGGACAAACACAAGGGGACCCATCCACACACTGGACTGAGTTACCCAGCCGTGAAAGGAGCGCAGCATTGGCACACAGTGTGGATGGGCCTCAAGCACGTGGCGCTCAGTGAGGGACCGGACACAAAAGGCCACACCATGTGTGATTCCATTTACGTCCAGAACAGGCAAGTCCAGAGATAGGAGGTGGATTCGTGTTGTCAGGGGGTGGGGGGGGATGATGAAATCCTCTAGAATTAGATGGCTGCACAACTCTGGGAATGCACTACCAACCAATGAACTCTACAAAGGTGAGCCTTGTGGTGTAAGTTGTACGTCAATAAAGCTGTCGTGAAAACCAGAGCCCCGTAAGCGCAATGACAGGAGACCATCATCAGAAAGTGGACAGCCCCCCCCCGGAGGGATTTGGGCGGCAGGTGACCATGCTCCTCCCTGGACCTGGGCTCTCTCCCCACAGCCCTCAGTGTAGGTCACGGCCCACCCCCATGAGGGTGACCAGGTGGGAGCCCTCACCTTCTCAGGGTCTTGCTCCTCCCCCTCTTCCTCCTCCTGTTCCCGTCTCTTGGGTTCCTCGTGCTCTTCCTCGGGAGCGGTAATGACTGCATTCACCCTTGGCTCTTCCTCCAAGGAACCCGGTGGTGGAGGCTCAGGGAGATGGGAGAAGGAGGAAGGGTATAGCCAGGGCCTGGAACAGGTATCCTCTACCCCCATGCCCTGATCTGCCCTTGTGCTGGGGGATACCCTGTGAGTGACAAGCCCTGGGCTTCCTCTACCTGGTCTCTTGCATGCCAGATGTTCTGCCAAGCACACAGATGTGTGGCCGGCAGGAAGTGGGAATGGCCGACAGACGGGAAAGGAGGCCGGGTCTGAGATCAACTGGCACTGACTGGGGTCACTGAATAAGACCCCAGAGCTGCCAGGCCTCATCACCTTTCACAAAGTGACTGCTCAAGGCAGCTCTGTGTTGAGGGCTAGATGCCCAACCACCCCCATATTGCTATGGCCAAGGCCTGGGCAAGACATGGGACATAGGAGCCTGCCCAAACCTGGCTCACCTGTGTGAGGGTCCACCACTGGGGCCTCGGTGGCCAGGAGGGTCCGATGGGTGATAGAGGGAAAGGGCTGGTGTGGGAAGTACCTAGAGGGGGTATCCCTGCACTCCTTGGGAAGGCAGCTCTGCCAAGGCCATGAAGCGCACCCATCCAGCTGAGGATCTCGTGGGGTTAGCACAGTGTGCCGTCAGGGCCTTACCGTGGGTGGGGCTGGGGCAGCAGCAGGGGGTGGTATGGTGGACAGCCAGAAATCTAAGTCCTCACCCTGAAACCACAGAAAGACAGATCTGAGCTAAGGCAGCAGGATGGGCCCAAAGAAGTCCTGGGTGGAGCCTTCGGGGTGGCCCCCAGCAGGCCCAGGGCCAGAAAAGTAAACACACATACAACCGCAAAAATGTCTGGGTGTTCCACCTGTGAAGGCCAGCAGGCATTTACTGTCCCCTACAGCACAGGTGGTAAACATAAGGCCTGCGGGCCGAATCCCTTGTTTCTACCTGGCAGCAGCACCACCGAGCTCTCGATTAACTGTTAAGGAACAGTTACATTTATACAGTCCTAAAGTTACATTCGGCCCTTTGAAGGCAACCCCAAGGCTGTGGCCCCCCAGTGAAAATGAGTCTGACACCCCTGCCCTAAATCATGACAGGCTGTGACAAGTCTCAGTGCTGCCAATGCTGGGGTGCCTACCCTGTCTCCCACCTGCACCCCAGGGAGGGGGGAAGGACGAAGCCTGCAGGCGAGCCTCACCTTCCGCTCTTTCTCCTTCCTTCTCTCCCGGTCTCTTTCTTTGTGCTTCTTCTCTTTCTTTTTGGGTTTCTTGCTTTTCTTTTCTGTGACAGGCATGTCCTCTTTCTCAGGGGACTTGGAGGTGTCAGCATTTCTATGTTTCTGAACAGGAAGCTTCTCGCTGTCAGCTAAGGGTCTGGGGGCGTAGGGGTGGGGGGAGGTCACAGGAGGAGCCAGGCCTGTCCTCCCGCACTTGACACCTGCCACCAAGCATACTCGTGGCCTGTGTTGAGGCCTGGAGGATGACCCCTCTGCCTCCCCTTTTGCCCACACATATTGTATAAGAAGAGGCAAAGGATGGAGGGGAACAGTGAGGAACAGAAACACCAGGAAAGTCTAGGCCCGAGTCTAGCCCTGCAAGGCAGCTACCCGGCCCAGCCCTGCACTCACTTATCCAAGTCAATGTCCAGGGCTCTGTAGGGGTCATTGGGGTCTTTGTCGTCCTCATCACTGGGCAGAGCATTCTGAGGGGAGAAAGGGACTTGGCGTCCAATTTGTCCAGCCTGTGAGACCCTGAGCTTGAGCCTAACGGAGCCCCCAAACTCCCTTCTCAGAAATGAATGCCCAGGTCCACACCCATGAGTGTCTGACTGGCTTGAAAGGTCGGCATGTGCCCGCACTTTCAGGCCGCAGGATGGGGAGGGGAAAGGGATGACATACATGTGCTCTCACCCCTTAACATTCCCTGACCTGTAGGCTTGGTCACAGGGCAGCAATGGCTTTCAGCCTTCCCAGGCCAGAGAGAGAGGCAATGACAAATTCCACTCAAGTGTGGCCCTCTTATCAGCTGGGTCACATGGAGATGGTAGGGAGCTGTGTAGGGCGAAAAGACTGACCTCAGGCATCTCCTCAGTGATAATGTCCACCTGCTGGGCTGGGGCAATGTCCTCATCACTCTCTGTGTGCAGTGAGCTATGGCGCCGTGGCTTGCCCTTCTTCTCCTTCCTCTTCTTCTTCCGCCTGTCCTTCTCAAGCCTCTGCTGGTGCCGCCGTTCCTCCTCCAGCTTCACGTACTGCTCTGATGTGGGCAGCCCTGCAGGCACGGACGCGGCACTTAGCCCTACCCGGCTCTGGCCCCAGAGCCATGTGCAGGCAGCCTGGGGCTCAGGGAGAAGAGCACTCCACTCCCCATCTGCACTAGAGGATGAAGGGACACATGGGAACTGCCCCTTGAGCCACCTAAATAAGGGTGAAGGCTTTCTAAATGACGGTCAGGAAGTGGGCTCCAGGTCTCCCTGCCACCCGTCACCAGGGGCCCCCGGTCCCTAAACTGTAGACACTTGCCTGGCACCTTCAGGGGCACCGAGAGATCGATCTGCACCACAGGTATGTGCTCCACGCCCGGTGCGTCCTGGTGCCGCTAAAGAAGCAGACAGAGCGTTACTGAGCAGGACAAACGCTGATACCTGAACACGGGACACTGCCCAGCAAAAGGCATGCTGAAGTGGGAAGCAAAGGGTCCTCCTGGGAGATAGCCTCCAGTGTGAGCAAGTATAGATCAGCCACAAAACTTCCATGAAGCTTCCCCCTCTGAATCCTTTTTTGCCAAGTCAGAAAAGGAAAGTAGGTGAGAAACCTTAGTGAGATGGCAGACATGTCCCTGACAGCAGGTCAAAAAGGAAGACAACACAAATGCCCGGTGGGGAAGGGTCTGTGGGCTCCTCAGGAGGCCAAGCAGAGTCACCAAGGGACCCACCAATCCCAAGAAGGAAAGCACTCGAGTGCCTGCCGTATTTCCTGTGGGGTGCCCAAAGCGCCCTCCACTGGGGGTCCACTGGGTGAAGGCTGTCACCAATGAAGGCGGGAGCACCACCCCAAATCAAGATGTAGAATGTTCTTGCTAGGTGGAGCATTCCGCCACGTACAGTCCCCACCTGTCTAGAGGTGCCACCTAGGCAGCTTCTCTGCCTTTAGGTCAGAGTAGCCTGACCTCCAACACCATGTGTGTGACTGGCTTTCTCCCAGGTCCCAGTGTTTGGACACCTCCTGAGCCCTGCCACGTGGATCTATAGAGACAGCCCATCAGTGCCCTGCAGATGACAGCTCCTGGTCCAACTGAGAATGGGCTGGATCCCACAGGGCTGGTGGGATATTCCTGGAGGATGTTCCGAGCAGGCCTCACCTTTTGGGGGGATGGGGAACTTTTGATGTAGAAGGGGTTGTTGGCCTGCTCCTGCTTCCGGGCTTCTCGACGCTGTGGACACAAAATTCAAGGTCAGTGAACATGTGGAGTATAAGCCCTCATTCCTTTCCAGGTGTGGGCTACCTCCATGCTCCAAGCCCCAAGTGTAAGAGAGGGCTTCTCAGTATTTTTACTATGGGCATTTGACCAACAGGAACACTGAGGTGGGCAGTGGGAAATAGCAAGTGTGGGGACAGGCAGAGGTGGCAATAATCACAGGAGGTGGGGACCACCATCTTCACTTGAAGGATGGGGTCTCAAGTGAGGAGGTCCCTCAATTCCAGGACACAGCCAAGACAAATTCAGTTTACACTACCCGAAGGCTTAGCCTGAAAGATCCAGGACAGTCCAAAAGTGCAGTGGAGAAGCTCCTGGGGTGAGGGATAGTATGCCCAACTTCAGAAAGAGAGGAGCCAGACGTGGTGGGGTGGGAGCCAGGGGAATACAGCATCTTTGTACTTTACTACGCTGTGTGAACCCTACACGCTGTTAGAGTCCTGTCTTCAGGAGGCCATGGAGCTGACAGAAGTGTGCGGAGTGCCCCTACACGGTTCTGGGCTGCAGATCAGGCACCCATGGGTCTCTATAGGATATTCTGGGGTCAAGAGAAGCTTCTCATTTCAACAAAACTCAACTCTGGTGTCAAGGGCTGACTCAGCGCTTCATGGAGGTCAGTGGGACACAGCCTGGATCCAGCAGGACCATGCACAGCTTTCCATGAACTCTGGGGCCAGAGCCTACTCTGAGTGGACCACCTGCCCTGGAGCTGTGGCGCTCACCCGGGCCAGTTCCTCCTCATCAGCCTTGTGGGGCTGCTGCTTGGCGTGGCGCTGCTCCTCATCATGGAAAATGGCCTTGGGCAGCTCATCCTCAGACTCGCTGTCCGAGGGCGGCTCGTTGATCCAGGCATCCAGATCCAGGCTGCAAGGCACAACAAGGTCACACACTGGCTGCAGCCTGTGTGCCCTTAAGAAGAGGGTCACAGAAGATGAGACAAACTCCAGGGGTCCTTGGAGTCTGGGCTACCCCTCGTGTCCCTTCCCATATTCCAGGACCCCCATGCAGGCTCATACTGCTCCCGAGGTTTGTAGGTGAGAGCTGCCAGCAGACTCACATCCCGAGAATGGCACCAAAGATGGGGTCAACAGGACCCCACAAGAACTGGTGAGCACTCAGTATGGTCTATGTGATGGGGGTCCATCCAGCCCACGGGGAGCTCAGGCACAGGAGGCCCTTCCTCCTTCCCATACTCAGGTCCAGGGTGCATTACTGCTCCCACTGCCCTTCTTGGGGCCACGAACCCTGTCCCTGGCTCCATGTCCTCTGATGGGCTGCATAGCTCACCCTTCGGGGACTGGAACCTTCTTCTGGGCCTTGGGAGCCACTGGGTTCAGCTCCCCAGCAAAGAGAGCACTCACTTCTTCTGCTACTGGCACCTCCTTGGCCTGAAGCTTCTGGATGTGCTTAACCAGCTGCAAGATGCAGGATGCCTGTGGGGGCCATGGAGGAGTGATAAATGAGTTAAAGACCACAGGGTTCTGAAGGCCACCTGGCAACTGCAAGGCATCACTCAGACCATGTGAGAGCCCAGCCCAGGGAAGGGACACCCCAGTGATTTTGGCTGGAGCCCTGCAGAGGACATCTGCAAGGCTCCACAAGAAGCTTTTTGGCTGTGGAGGGATCCAACCAGAAAGAAACTAGCCCTGGCTCCCAACTCTTTCAGCAGAGGAAAGCGGGGGACAAAAATAGGCCCACAAGCAAGATGCAGGGGTCATGAAAAGAGTACCATCCCCCAAGACAACTGCCCTGAAGAGGCTGTGCCCAGCAGCACCGTGCAGCTAAGACTCAGGCTTCTAGAGTGCAGCCCATGACCCCACGTCTGCTGATCACACTCTTAAATCGGCTATTTGCCCACAGGTTCCTCACTGCCCTCGCTGGGCTTCACCTGTGCAACCCCCACCCCTGCCCCAGAGGTTCCACTGGCTGGTGCATACCCGCTCCTGGACCTCCAAATCTGCACTCTGCACAAACTGGGGCAGCCGCTCCACCATGAACCGGGTGAGCTCCTGGGCTGCCTCAGTATCTGAGTCCCGCTCCTTCTGCTGCAGGATGGACGCATACAGCTTCACCACATTCTGCACATACACAGCCTGGATGTGGCCAGGCAGGGTAGTAACCTTGGGCCGCAGCATAGCCTCCAGAGTCTGGTGGGGCTCCTGTAGGTGCCTGAAGGAAAGGAGGCCAGGTGAGCCAAGAAGAGGGGTCATGCACTCAGCTAAAGGGGTGGGCCATTGCCAACACAACACAGCATCAGGGGCTGAGGGAGGGGATTTAAGGGAAAAAACCATGGCAACGATGTGACAATCACAGAGTAGCTGAATGGAAAAGAGTTAAGAGAAAAAAGGGAAGGACACTTGTTCAGCAAGAATCTGGCAATGGACAACTTGTAGAGAACAAGGGCAGGAGGAAATCTGGGAAAAGACCCTGTGCCTGTGACAACAGGTGGTACATGAGCCACAGGACTTATAGAGACTTTTCCCAACGAGAAGCAGCAGAGATGCTGCCAGTCCAGAGCTGGAATGTTCTGTGACGAGGAAATCGGGTTTGCAGAATAGGCTTTGGTATGGCAGGTGCAAGGGAGGGCACAGGTCTGCCATAGCACATTCTTTGTCCTTTCCTCTTGGAAGCACAGGCCCCAGGAGCCCCTCTGAGCCCACTCACTCAGAGAACTCCCCGCAGATCCAGGCAGCAGCATACAGCACCTCGCAGATCCCATTGCGCTGGGTGCTACTGGCCACAAGGTGAGCGCTGTCCAGCAGCACAGACATCTGCGACACAGCGAATCTGCGGATGGCCTTTACTCGGATGGCCACGTCCAGCATCTGTGCAGCAATGAGGTGTCCATGGCGGGTGCCTTCCAGCCGGGTCAGCTCCACCAGGATGCTGATGTACCTGTGGGAGGGAGCCATTGAGATGTGCCCACCATGAAGCTGGTCCCTGCATCCCCTGGGCTATGCGTAGGGACGCACCACTCAAAGTTGGTGATGTGTTGGTAGTTGGACTGGCTACAGATGTCAATGATCTTTGTGAGCAGCTCGTCCCGGTAAGTCGTGCCTTCAGCCTTGTCCACGTGGGTCATCAGCTTCTTGACAATCTCCATCAGGTTCTTCTTGGACACCTATGGAAAGGCCTGATGAGAGAGGGTCCAATCGAGGGGACAGGGAGCAGTGACAGGCATGATCCAGAAGAGGCACACACCATTCCATACAGGAGGTCGAGGGCCCGCAGCCGGATGGACTCGTCCTTGTCATCCAGACACTGCAGAACAAGGTCTTTGTGGGCCTGCACAGACTTAGGGTGCGTCCTCAGGATCTTGGACATGGCCAACAGCCCTAGGTACTTCACTGAGGAGACAACGAGACATGGTTCAACTGAGATACATCATAAAAGGCTTAGGGCCCAACACAGAGAGAGGCTAAATCTGCAGACAACCTGCAGCCCGGCCCTGACCACTGAGGCACCCTGGCAATGTGTCTCACTACTGGCCTTTGTCCTGGATGGCAATGTAGACTCCAAGGGTGTTCTGAAGGGTTCAGTGGAAGAGCCAGGACTCAGGACGGGACAGCAAGAAGGCCTCCCTACCCACTCGGTGCCGTTAACTTCTGCTGTCATCCAACGTGCTTACTAAGTGTGGCAGTGAACACTTACTAAGTGTGGCAATGAACATGACACCCACCTACTTGCCTAGAGAGCTGAGAGAGAAGTCCCAGGCTCCAAAGGCCCCAAAAGGACCTCGCACACACCAGGGTGTCACTGTCTGCCCCTGGGGCAGCCCCAGTACAGGATCATCTAAACAGGGCTGGTAAGCTGCAGCCCCTAGGCCACGTTCAGTCCGAAGTCTGCTCTGTAAATGAGGTTGAACTGGCATATGGCCATGCCTGTTACACACTGATTAGTCTGCTTTCAAGCTATAACAGCAGAGACTATGTGATTGCACAGTTGAAGACTTACTGGCTAACCCTGCTCTAAAAAAATTTGGCCCTGCCTGGTGTGGCTCAGTGGACTGAGTGCCGGCCTGAGTACCAAAGGGCTGCCTGTTCGATTCCCAGTCTAGGGGACACACCCGGGTTACAGGCCAGGTGCCCAGTAGGGCAAGGCAACCACACATGGATGTTTCTTTCCCTCTCTTTCTCTGTTCCCCTCTCTAAAAATAAATGAAATCTTTTTAAAAAAGGTAATAAAATCTTTTAAAAATTAAAAAAATTAAAAAGTCAGGACTGAAAATGAGTAGTCAACACACTCGGGCCTTAGAAGCCCTGGCCCACTGCAGCCAGGCACCAGGTGGTGTCACTGGCTGGAACCACTCAACAGAAGGCATTTACAACAGAAGAGTACGTGCAGGCACACAAGACTAGCAGGGCTGCTGTACGCCTGTAGGGAAAGACACCAAGAAGCCTTGAGCTACCCTAACTAAAAACTGATGAGAAAGCCCCATGCATCTCAGAAGGAACATGTGCGCAGCTCTACGGAGGGGAGTGACTTACAGTTTTGGTCGGAGTCTTCTATTAATATCCTTAACTTCTGAACACAGAGCTGCAAACGAGGAGATGACACTGGTTGTACCCCTTGAAGCAGTAGTGAATGCAGTGACCCTGGCCTGCCTCACACTCCCATGAATGAGGGGAACCTGTGCACACCAGGGCCCTCACACTGTGGAACACTCAGTGCTCAAGAAGGCTGTCTCTAAGTGCCACTGAGGACAGAGAGACAGTAGATACCTGTTGTAGATGCATGGGAAGCACCCACAGTGACATTCACAAGACAATCTAGCACTTTCTAGGGGTGCCCACATATGTGAGAACATAAGATAGCATGGCAGTGTCTTTTGAGGACAGGCTGAGATCTGGGGACCTACTTATATTACTTGTGTAATAAAAACAAACACAAACCCCCCAAACAATAGTGATAAGTCTGACGATTCCCAGGCCACTCAGGGAGCCTATGGGGCTCCAGGGTGGACAGAGCATTTACAGGGGTCACAGAAAAAGAGGATGAAGATTCAAGATGGTGGGGACCTCAGTACAGGGAACAAGACACAGACACACGCTCAGGTGGCTCCAGGGGAAGGCAGGAGCTGCTAGAGAACTCAGAGCTGTACCAAGGCAGTCTCACAGATGCAGGAGAGCCACTGGTTTGCTCCCTCCCAGGCATAGTGCAGGGTGGAAGGCACCAGACATGACTGATGGGGGCATATGAGGAGTGGGCCAGCATCTGTAAGGTTACAAGAGCAAGGGGCTTGCAGGGCGGGGACACTGAGGGGAGAAGTGGCCCAGCCTGTGGCAGAGTCTCTGGACCCTGTGCTATGTCCGGCCCAGAACATACCTGGATGCTGGCACTGTGGTTAGGCATGCCAGAGGACAGGGAGATGAGAACTGAAACAGATAACCTTGGGTTAGACAGACATCCACTCAACATGTCCAGCGTGTGCACAGTGGGAAGGACCCAAAACTGAAATACTACCACACTGGGAACTGCCCAGCCCCGCTGACGTTTGTGCAGGAAAGGGTTAACACAGCAGCCTGACCACTCTCCCTGGGAAGGCAGACTTGCAAGGCTGACAAGGCTGGCCCTCAGAAAAAGAATCCGGGAGCTGCACTGATGGTGGGGGGCTCCTGTCCCTAAACTGTGCGAACATGTGGTATACGCTGACCTACTCTTCTCATGGAGCCTGCAATCTCGTAGGTGCTGGGCAGAGGCGCCTGTATGACCAGCCCCCAGTGAGAACTCTGGGTGGTGGGTCTCTGTGGACAAGAGAGCAGATCAAAGTCCCAAGGGTACCAGGCATCTCTGTCCAGGGCAGTTCAAAAGAACTCAGGCCACACTGTTCTGTCCAGCACTCAGCACAATCACCTGAGACCCATTGCCCCTGCAGTGTGCCAGCCCCTGGACAGCCTCACCCAGGCCCACTACCCTCCGCTGTGTCCCAGTCGCTCCACCCACCCCCAGGGCAATCTCTGACCCTGCCACGCCGTCGTCCTCCCCATCAACTTTCCAAACGCAGAAGCCTATTCTCTGCGGTCTACGGCTACCACCTCCAGGCACTGGCCTGCGCCAAATGCCCACCCTTTCCCTTCTTTACTGTCATCAATCCTTGGGGACACTCTTGGCCCAGGCCATGCAACTACAGGCATGGAGCAGAGACCCTGGGCCAGCTTCCTGTGAGTCACTGGATTTAAGGTCACCCATAAGTCCATCAGCTTTGGCCAGGGATGGGGTCAGGGACGAGCAGGGACAGGCAGGAAGTGAAAAGCTAAGCCCCTTGAGCCTTCAGCTCCCACAGCTAGTCTGTAAGATACCCAGTTGCAGGGACACGTGGCCCAGATGGTAAACCAGGAAATGGCCAGTCAGGCCCAGGAGCAACAACTTGAGCTCCATCAGATACAGTGGGCAGAGAGACAACTCCTCAATGGTGTGGACGTGCGTTAGCAGCATTCCATGTGGCCCTGGGCCAAGTCCTGACCCCAAGAAAGGCCTCTCGGGAGACCTTCTGAGGAGCACCTATGATTTTATCTCATGAGCCTGCATTGTGGATTCCTATACCTAAGTGCCTACAAGGGAAATAGTTTGCTGTAACATACTCAGGGAAAACACGGGCCTGTTGGCGGGTGTGATGGATGGGATGGCAGGGTTTGACACTGGAGGCCAGTGGTGTCTGGCTATGACACTTCCCACAGGGCTGAGAGTGGCTCAGAGACGGAAGTAAACATCTAGCACTGAGAGCAGAGGGCATCGGGTGGAGAAGGCTGGGAACCTGTGACTCCAGATGACCTTGCACCACACTGGCAGGGCCTGGGGACAGCCATCAGGGACCAACCAGCCTGTCGCAGGCCTGCCACCAGGATGGGTACCCGCCTGTCCCCACCTGAGATCTTCCACCAGGGTGGGAGTGGGGGAGGGCCTCCCATAATGACAGCCACCTGTTTCAGAACCAGGTAACTGGTTCTCACCTGCGATGACAGTGTTCACACATTCGTAGAGAAGGGACATGGCAGACGTGCTAGGGAAGAAAAAACAGACATGAAGACTGGTGTGCTGCTCTGTGAGACCCAAGAAGACCCAAGTGCACTGTGTCTGAAAAAATGCGGTCATGTGAGCAACAGGTCTGTGTCACCTATCGTCTGAAAGCCACATTGGGGATGTCCCTACCCTTTGACCCAGCCCCCCTTTCCCCGAGATCTAAGGTGGACCTAAGGCTAGGGTTGGCATCCTGACTCCTGTTCGTGCTCTGGATCTGGTATCTCTGCCTGGTCAGCGAGGCCCAGAGGCCGCTCTCACCTGAGTCCTCAGAACTCTCTGAAGGGCAAGGGCAGCCTGTCTACTCACCAGAGGCGACCTGAAACACTCCCTCCTTAGGGGCCTATTCCCTTAACCTTTCAATTATGCAACACCCATGAGGAAAAGCCAAATTCTCCACTTGCTTTGGCAGCAGGAAGATGATTCCACCAGCACCAAACAACACTGCCTGGCTCTATTCCGCTGGGGGAGCCTGCCATGGCCACACACAGGCAGGCAGATCACAGAAGTCTGTGGCCCTAATACCACCCGCAGGGCACCTAGGGATCGTGGGGCGCACAGCACAGGCTGACAACCAAGGTGGGAATGCTCTCGAGCCCAACCACCCAAATCCCAGAGTACAGAGGCTGCATGTTCCAGAGAGCAGGGGCAGTCCGAGCCAGTCTGTGTTCCTGGTCACACAACCAACAGCCTCTTGTTAATCTCTGAAAAGCACAGCTACAGTGTAAACTCCGTGACTGCTTACCATATAAAGCCCAAAATGTCCCAAGCCCAGATATATGTTGTACCTAACAATCTTGTAACATCTAATTGGTTTATGAGCCAGAAGCTTGAAGCTCAGGGGACAGTGGAAACCTGTACAAGGCCTGGATCTCACGGGGAGTATATGGCACTAATGAGCACGGGAACCCTAACAGACACAAACTGGACCCCTGGGAGGTCAGGGGTCCTCATCAATAAGGGGTGGGAGGTTGTCCCGATCAATAAAAGAGGTCCTCCTCATGTTGGCTATTCCATGTGCAGGGCCCCTGCTTCTGCCTGGCGCTGCACCCTTCACCTGTGGGCATGGCTCAAACCCCAACCTCTTGGGGCCCTGACCACCATCATTCCCTAGAGAAGATGGCCTCATGGTTTCAGTTCTTCCTGCTGTCCACGTCTGTGCCACCAGGGGATTCTGGGAGCAGATCTACTAAACCACCTGCCACTCAGCCCCCACAACTCAACCGTAGGCATCTTGAGTCACATGTCAACTCTTAGAGCCTCCCAGAACTAACCACAACACAGTCTAAGGCGTTCACTGGGACAGCCAAGGTCCACCGGGTGCCTTTCTTCCTTTTGTTTTGTTTGTGCTGTTTCAAAAACTGAATGAAGAAAAGCCAGCCCAGCCTGTGTCCCAGGAGGGCCAGCAGGTGCCAAGGCACAGCTTCTTATCTGCAGCAAAGTCACAATGTGTGCGTTTGCTTTTCCACCCCAAGAGACTTTCCTTGGGCTCATCCCTCCCATACACAAGCAGCCTCCCAGGGAGCACATGCCTGCCCATGGCAGGAGCACCAAGGACAGGTATGTGTGGTGAGTGGGTGCGCATGTGTGAGTCGGTGTGTATGGGGGCACTGGAGACAGACAAGGCCCCAAGGCTCACCTGTGAATCAGGTTGGTGAGAGGCTCGATCAGCTTCTTGCCCAACCTTGGCTCCAAGGGGGTCAGAGCACCAAACTAGGGAACAAGAGGCCCGGTCACAGACAGCAGGAGCAGGACGGCACATCTGGGATTCCACATGACCATGTCAACCAACTCTAATCTCCACCCCTCCCAGCACCGGGAGTTCCCAGGACGCCCCCATGGCCTTTCCATGCATGAAAAGAAGAAGGGAGGTTGGAAACACTTGCCAATTTGATGATTTTAATGAGGACCCAATTGTTGGTCGAGGAGGTCATCAGCTTGAAGAACAGCGGGGCCAAGGAAAGGTAGTTTTTGGGGTTGCGCCTGGCCAGCTCACAGATGACATTGACTGCTGCCGACTGGACACCTGTGAAATCAGGTGTCCTCACCAATAAGGGGGGGCCCTCAGCAGACTGGCTATGCTGTGTGCTGGGACCCTGCTTGTGTCTGGCACTATACCCATTACCTGTGGGCACAGCTCAAACCCCCAACCCGTTGGGGCCCTGACCACCGTCACTCCCCAGAGGAGATGGCCTCATGATTCCAGTTCCTCTTGCTGCCCACGTCCACCTCACCAGAGAAGAGGGCCCGAGGCTATGAGGCAGGTCCCTGCAGGATCCAAGTATCCCCAGGGGCAAGATGCCCACCACATGAAGTGACTGCACTCCCCTCTACCCAGGGTGGCAACCACTCCCGCCCCTAGCCCACCACATCTGCTGCCTTGGCTGTTGTTTCTCCAGGCAGAACGTTCTGCACCCTGTAATTCTCTGTGACCCACAGCAGATTTCCCGAGACACATAGAAACTTACAGTAGATTTAAAGGAGCCAGTGTACACCTGCTCAGCCCAGGTTTCCACACCGGAGAAAGGAGTGACAGGAAATGATGGGCATAAGGAGGGCTGCAATGAGCCCTGTGGGTGGGATGGGAGTTGAAGCTCCGGAATAAACTTGTGACTGCTAATATGCAGACAGACAGATCCCTCCTCAGGGTGTGGGTGTGTGCTGAGGGCCTAGAAGAGCAATACCCCGGCAGCATGAGCACATCTAGTGCCCCAATAAATGAGACCAGGACTGCTTAGAGAAATGGCAGATCCCAGGGTGGGACCTCCCTCTTGTGGTACCAGAAAGTAAAGAGGTGCAAGGAAGGGGGCAGTTTGTAGAACATGGATCCCGGGACCTAGTGCCCTTAACACCTTCCTCACAACACCCTCCACCAGGTTCTAGATGCTTGTGGAGCCCTGCAGCCCAGCATTACCCCCATCTTAACTCAAATTAACAAACCAGGGTCAGGGTCCTCCAGCTTCTCTTTCAGGCGGGGGAAGGCAGGACGAAGCGACTCGGGGTACTTCAGGAACACCTTGTACATGATCAGCACAGCCTTCTTCCGGATGTACGGCTTGGTGTGTGACATCTATGGGAACAGGAGACCATCAGGCTCCTTTCAAGCACTGCACTCCATGCACCTACCCTACACACCTGCATGCTCACCTTCCACACCACCTACTCACATCTTACCTTCCCATACCTGCCCTGTTCACAGGCGGTACCTGCCTTCGTGTTCACCCTCCCATATTGCCCTACTCCACTCCTACAACTGCCCGTGTTGCACCTCCACTTCCCAAAGGAAAACTCTCTTTCCAGCTTCCAGCCGTTGAGCCCCACCTGCATACCTGCTCCGTAGCCCCACCAAGCCTAGTTATCACACGACAGTGTCTTGGGCAGGATCAAAACCTACCTCCCTGTGTCTAGGACACTAGGCTTGCCCTCCAGAGGCTGAGACCCTCCTCCTGGACTCACTAGGGCACACTGAGAGGTGGCGAGAGTTGCAGGAGGAGGGGGATGGTGAACAGAAGTTCACAATGGAAAGAGTGCCTCTGCCCATCAATGCTGGCCGCGGGTTGTCCAGGCTGCCAATGCCTGCACCTAAACCAGGACACTGAACGGCGTCCTGAACTCCCCTTGCCTGGGGCTTAGTCTGATCTGCACCTCCACACCGCACAGCCCCGGGGCGCTGTCCTCCTGGGACTGTGCTCCAGCTCTGAAGGCCTCTCACCCACAGATGGGCACATTCTTTACCTGTCAGAGCCCCAGGGAGCTGCGCCCTAAGAAAGCTGCCCCAGACCCCATGACCCAGCACCAACACGCACTGTGAGCAACTCACTAACGCCCCCCTGTGGGCTCACACTGCTGTCAACTAGTTCAAGTCTGCACACTTTCTCTTTTTATTAATTTGAGAGAGAAAGAGAGAAACATCGATTTGCTGTCCCGCTCATGTATGCACTCACTGGTTGCTTCTTACATGTGCCCTGACCAGAGACCCTGGTGTAACAGGATGATGCTTCATGCACCTGAGCTATGCGGTCGGGGTCTCAGCACACTTTCTGAAAGCACCTGATGGTCAATATTTTCAGCTTGCTGGGCCATAAGGTCTCTGTCCAAGTATTTGGCTCTGCCTTTGAGCTCTGAAGCCATTACAGACATCAAGCGAATGAATGGATTTAGAACAGGTGGCTGTAGTGTACTGGCCCTTGATCTGGAAGCTGGTTGCCCCGACAGTCCTCAAGGCGATGGGCTGACCGGGCAAGAACTGGAGCACCCTCCACGTAACTTTAACATGAGCAAACAAGAAAGCACCACGACCCTGTAAAAAGGATGGAGACCTGGCACACACTCACTGTCCCCAACAGCCATGATTTCTAGGAGGACATCTGTGTTTAGAATGACATTCCAGGACTGGCTGGGGTTATGTCTTTCGGATCAACTGGACCATGAGGAAACAGAAATAAATGGCATCAGGAATGGAGAAGACAGAAGATCACCCTGACCACACTGCCTGCTGAGACAACTGATAGCATCACCTCAAAGCTCAGTGAGAGAGTAACCGACGGGTCACACACCTGGCCTCAAGGGTGAATTCCCTCAGCCAGACTTCACCTGCCAGCGACACCCACCCCTTCCCCAAGTAGGACTATCTCAAAGGAGGCAAAGAGTTCAAGAGTGACGCTGGCCTGAGGCTGGGCCCTACAAGGTGACGGACATGAAGACAGTGACTCAGCGCCCCCTCTCGTCCCAGGGATCGCGGCCCATTTCTGAACGCCCGAGTGTTCTTGGCGTGACATTTTAGCTCCGGGTTCCCAGGCACCCATGCACTCCAACTTGCTCAGCAAAGGCCCAGGCCAGGGGTGGCCGCACACTCGCAAACTCACCAGTGTCATGATGTCGTTGGCCAAGTCTCTGGCAAGATCTGGGGTAACAAAACAGGACAGGCCAGTCAGTGCAACACCAGTGTCGTACTGGCTGGGGCTGCTCAGGTCCTGGAAAGAGAGGGAGAAGGGTCAGGGGCCGGTGCCAGCCGTGCATTGCCCAGGTCCCTACTGTGCCCCCGTGGGCCCAAGGACTAACACAGAGCAACCAGTTCCTCACTGTCACCAAAAGAAGAGCTGGGATGGGTGTAAGAGGAGGGCTGCACCTCAGTTCCAGCACAGCCCATGTCCCAGGGGTGTGACTGGGGCTGAATTCCATGCCTGCAAACCGAGGCTGAGAAGATGGTATGGCCAGCCAGCCCCACCACGCGGCAGGAGCCCTGACACCTCTACCTCTACTGGGATGTGTCCCTTACAAGAGCCAGGGACCACTCCCCTGGGCCCTCACCAAAGCAGAAAGTTAGATCTCATCCTCCAGGTGAACAGGAAAACCAGCCATAAGGAAGCACACGCACCTGCCTCTACCCACCCCCCCAACCCCCAAAGTTACTCACTCACCTGCAGCCCTCAATTCTAGCTCTAACACCAACTGTAGAAGCACCTTTACATCACAAACTCATTTTTATGGGGACATTTTCTAAGGAAGCTCCCCAAACTTTATACATGCACATGTGGTAAAAACAAAACAAAATAAAAAACTGGTGCATAGTAACAGTTAAGCCTCTAGACTATGCTAATCGTATGAAAAATACTGGCTTTCAAAATCCACTCCAGCCAAGGCTGAGGAGATAAAAACACATCAGAACACACAGCACAGAACTCGGTCCCTGGCCGGCAAACTTTCCATCTCTGAGTGATTTACAAAGGGCTGGAGAGAACATGAACACCACAGCGTACACCCCGGGCCTTCTCAGAGATGGGGGCATGTGGACAGGACACTCAGTCATCATTAAATGGGAGGAACCCCAGCCCTGGCGGGCAAGTCTGTGGCAGCTGTGTTTCCTAAGTCTCAGGTTCATTTAAAACGGCACAGGGACTGCCAACACTGGGGCTGTGAATGGAGACAAATGGTGGAGGCAAACAGGGTTGTGGCTGCGTAAAGATAAGACCCTGTGAGCGAGGCTGAGATGGCAACAGGTAAGGGAGGCAGCGGTGGAGGTCAAAGTCACCTGCCCAGATCTTACTATAACAGGATGTATCATTTCCTTATTATGAGGTCATTCTCAGGTTTGGGCCATCTCCCCAGCAGAGCAGGTCTAAGCGGCCCGTCTCTAACACATCTCAATCTGAGCTGGTGACAAATCTCTGTCTAAATTGAGGGGATAAGGCTGTGCAGAGATGGCCAGCAGGAAAACCAAAGCTGGGCCTCAGCAGGCGGGCTGATGTCTGGGTACCCAGGCAGCCAGAGGCCCTCTGCCCTCCTCCACTTTCCCATTTACTGTCCTGACATCCCACACCCAGAATGCTTGCCACTCCTCCCTCACCTCCTCTCCAAGGCCACTATTGGTCAAGCTCACCCCTGCGGCCCCACAGCATCTGGAACACCCTGCAATACCACGCTACCTGGCCCACAGCCACCAGTCGCTATCCCCACCGCCAACCCAAACTGTGAGCATGGCAGAGTTAGGTTCTCAGACCCGCATCTTGTCCCAGCCAGCACTAGTACCTGGCTTATGCCAGTATAGTCAGCTGCCTGCCCATGGTGCCCATCCAAGAGCCCATTCCCAGGTCACCACATGGGGTGACTAGGGCTCCCTGGGATCTGGCCCTGGCACTCAGCCACTGAGAAACTTGAGCTACTGCCTCTAACTTGGGGTCTGGGGCCAGGAAAGGGTAGGTCTCTGATTCTCACTGACACTCCCTCCGATCACGGAGAACAAAAAATCGTCAAAGTACTGGGGCCAAGGAGAAAATCTGTAACTCGGCGGTCTTCAAAGCCCATTTCAAAACATCACACGTAACTGAAACACACACATGGTATGACAGAAGACCCAGTGGGCAAAAAATCCACACACTGGGAAGTGGATGTAACGTCAACAGGCACTCTTGCAAGAGGGACAGGGCTGGAGAGGACAGTGGCCATATAGGCAGCTCTCCATGCCAAGGAGTGAAAAGGAGAAGAGGGCAGTCCAGTGAGCCTCCATCTCTCCCACCCACCCAGGCAAAAGGGACGCCTGCTTCCCACATGTGGGTGTGTCTTGGGAATGACATGATCCAGAGCAGAAGACTGTCTGCTCGATGAGAGAATGTGACAGTAAGATCTTGCTGGCCTTAGTGCTTTCTATTCACACATGAGCGAAAGACCAGTGTGGAGAGCAGGCACTCACACGGGGCCCAGGAGACTGCGGGGCCTATGGGAAGGGCAGCCTACCTTGCGAATCTGGTTTGTCGTCAGCATGATGACATCAGTCCCTTCATGAAAGCACTGGGAAGCAGCGAGGTAGCCAATGCGCTGTCAGGTTGAACAAATGAAGGCATCAGATGTAAGACAAGGGGACCATGCAGCCTTCCTGGACACCCCTAGCCCTTCTCCTGAGTTTGGCACCAAGCAGCCCCTGCCCTGGGGGCCACAGGTGGGTGGGTATGGGGAAGTCATTCAAAATCCCAGCCAGGGGTCTTTAAAACTCCAGGAGAAGGAAGTGTATAATCTTTGAAACAAGATGTTCCTCTAAGGTTTGCCAAACCACGGAGTCCTGTTACTAAGGTTGCCTTTTTACTTGCTGACCAGGGACTGCTTTTATGATCTAATGTAGTACGTCACCCTAAGTGTTGTTTTTTAGGACTCAAATCTCTCCACCAGGCTGACAAGGCTACCTAGTCACACACAGGTGTATGATGCTCTAATACATGTGCAGAGCACCGTCCCAATTTTGGCAAATGTGGCATTTTGTTTCTGCAAGAGTAACCAGCAGGCAGGATGACTGTGCCCTTTGGAAGGAGCCTGGGCTTGACCACAGCAGAGACCCGCAGGTAGGTGCTTGGGCTGGAATGGCCTCAACTGCCTGGCTGGTGTGCCTTCTCGCTGAAAACTGAGCCAACCCAGGAAAATTCCAGAACACCCACAAACGAACCAGGGAGTGCAAAAGAGTCTTTGAGAGCATGTACTAAAACAGAGGACATGCTTATATTATAATATGAAATGAGAAGAAAGCAGAGTCCCAAACTGCTCATGAGTAGGATCCCTCAGAAGATGACTAAGAGGCCACAGGACAAAGTGCCAAGTGGTGGCCTCTGGGTGAAATAATCGATGTTTGGTTTTTTATTTTGAGAAGTTACAAATTTATTTTAATTTGTATTTAAAAATATATAACCTACCCTATAAACTCGTAATTTCAGATATTACTTTGAAAGAAAAATAGGTAAATAGTGTTAATAAATAATTTGACAAAAACTGGAGGTGAGATGTTTGAGCGGCTAGTTTGACCACATGAAGCAGAATTCGCCTCAGCAGGTTCTGGTTCCTGGAGATCTCCCTTTGGATATGCTGCTTGTGAAGCTAACTGGACCCTGCTCTGATATTGTCTGCAGCTGGCCACTGGGTGTGTTGGTTCTGGGCCTCTTGGGAGGAACTTTCTGGTGTAGACCAATGTCAGATGCTGCCAATGACTGGCCCAGGGCAAACTGTTTGGAGCTACAAAGCAATTCACAATTTGTGGCTGCCTCTGCTGGGCCTGGGTGTGTGCGGGAAAGACAAGCTGCATGCCAAGGATGGCTCTTACCTGCACCAGGCTTGGGGGCAGGTCAGCAAAAGTCCTGAGGCCTCTGCCTGCTGGCTGCCTGTTAGGCTCAGTCACTGAACGTCACTAGTATTTCTTTGTTATTTTGTTTTTCCACAGTGCGGCCTCTGGCCATAGAAAGAACTGCAAGGAAGCCCAGGGGGCCCTCCTCCACCAGGGACCCACCCTGCCCTAGTCCTCATCACCACAGAGTTCAGGCCCCAAAGCAAACTCACCTTGAACGTAAACTTGGAGGCGCTCATCACTTCTATGATGTTGAAAGCGGCCCAGCTGATGTCATATCCCAACATTTGCAACTGTTGGGAGGGAGAAAGTGACTCACAAGCCAAAACTCAAGTCCTAACACCCAGCATCCCAGCTCCCAGAAGGAAGGACACATGCCACCGTACTCTCAACACACAGGCTTCACCCAGAATACAACCCTGGGCATTCCATTTCTTCTTACCAGTTAGTCTTCATGATGAAGACTACAAGGGCAGTGACAAGGTTACCTGATTTGTACAAGGTTAGTAACAAATGCTACCGGAGGATAAGTGTCTGTATTTGAAATCCTAGCACCCTGTGCACTGTTTAAAATTCCCACGATATTCACGAAACCTACAATGTGATGGGATCCCCACCCTTGCAAACCCCGTCTCCCTTGTCTAAGAAAGAAGCCAGGAGGGGGATGCCTGGCCCAGGCTCCCACGCCAACTGGGGGCTGCAGTCAGACACTGCAGGGAACACTGCAGGGAAAGTGCCCAGGATGGTTCAGAGTTCCACCCGCCAGGCTTCTCAGCACATCCCGAAGTGGAACTGAGGTTAAGGGCCCCACTGGACTCTGGGCCAGCTGGGTCAGTGACTCCACCATGCCCTGTGTCATCTGATCATCACTGCTCACCTCTCCCTCGACTATCAGAATTAGCCCTGCGAGCCCGAGGCCAGTGCCTGGAGCTGAGGGAATCAATATTTAGCAGGTAGACTGATGAATAGTGGACCAATGGATGGAGGAATGAACGGACAGTCAAATGGATGGTGGGCAGACAGATGGAGGGATAAATGGATTGAAGCTGGAGTTGAGGACCAGCCTGAGAGCACGAGGGGTGCAGGACAAGGGCCATGCACGGAAGCGCCGCCTGAGCACTCACATACGTCAGCTTGCAGACGGCGTTTGCTTTGACTGCGATGTTGTCCTGCTTCAGTTCTTGCTTGATTTCATCAATGCACTGAGAGATATACTTTGCCTAAAAGGAGAGAGAGAAAGTATGAATGCCTGGCTAAAAGAGTTAAGAATAATTATTTCAGAAAGAAGCCAGACCCAAAACAAAAGGTCACATGGTATTATTTGATTCCATTTATGTGAAATGTCCAGTCAACAGGCAAATCCACAGGGACAGAAAGTAAACTCGGGGTTGTCAGGTCAGGGGCTGGCGAGTAGGATGGCGTGACCACTGATGGGGAGTACTTGCTTTTTGGGGTGATGGAATATTCTAAAACTGATAGTCACACAGCTGTGAACATACTAAAAGCCACTGAATTCCACATCTAATAAAGCTGTTATTTCAAAAGCCATTTCAGTGTGCTAAGTGACGTGGTGTGGGGGAACCAGTTGTCAAAGACAGCAACCAGGCGCTAGGGTCCAGCCTTGCTCCTATGGAAGAGGGCCAGAGGCCCAATGGCCCGACCAAGTTTCTTGGTGCCGCCGACAGAACGCTCATTCCATTCTACTTAATTGCAATGTACAAAACTGTTTGGGGGGAGGAAGGGCCAGGCCCCCTGCCTGCCCAGGAACAGTGTCAAGGTGTACAAAGTACAGGCAGGCCAGATTGCGCTGGCAATGGGGTCTGTGACCACCTGTGAGGGTACAGGTAAGGAGTCAGGCTGGGTGAGAGCTAGGGGAAGATCGGCTGTAAGAAGCCCCTATTCCCCTTGGGGCCCCAGGAATCCAGTTGCTCCCAGGGCACCAACCACACCCAGCTGGCTGCACACTCAGCCTACCCCTCCCCAAACTCCCCGGTCCCCTTTCTCTGAGCTTGCAGCCTCTCCTGAAGCGGCAGCAAGCTTGACCAGGCGTCTCTGTTTGTGGCTGGGCTCATCAAAACTGTAGCAAGCATCAGTGCTTCATTCTGGTTCTACCAGGTGGATAGATGGCACTGTGCTTGTCCAGTGGATGGACACTGTGTGCATATAGACCACACTGTCTGTCCATTCCCCTGTGGACACCTGGATCTTCCCTACTTTTTGGCTCGTGTGAACAGTGCTGCTGTGGTCGTTTGAGTATAGGGGTTTGTGTACATGCAAGTTTTCAGTTCCCTTGGGTCTCCTTGCTAACTCAAAAGATCTCCTAAAACACCATTCAAAAAAGAGTTGACCTGTAGCAGTACTGATCCATGAAGTTCAGAGCAAGCCATGTTCCCATCAGGAGCAGGAAGGTGCAAAGCTCCTACTACCCTCCTTCTGGGAGACACACCGGAGAACCGAAACCTGCTGCGAGGCAAGGAGTGGTCATTGTGGGGCTCAGAATGAGTCTGCCCAGTT
This sequence comes from Macrotus californicus, assembly GCA_007922815.1. Classification (NCBI taxonomy): domain Eukaryota; kingdom Metazoa; phylum Chordata; class Mammalia; order Chiroptera; family Phyllostomidae; genus Macrotus; species Macrotus californicus. The sequence continues at coordinate 563,299 of VMDR010000044.1, forward strand.
CTCTATGAAGCATAAGGAGCCCCTCAGTTATTTGACCAATACCAACAATAACTGTCCAGCTGGGGACAGGATTTCTTGTTTCCCTACTGTGCCATCCAGAGAACCTGCCTCCCAGAGACCAGGGTAGCAAGCATACAAAGCAACAGCAGACAGCGGGCTCCTGCTCCAAGTGCTGCAAATGCTGCCTCACATACTGCAGGCTTGGCCCTTTGAGGGAGGCCCAAGCAGCACCACCATTCACATGGCACCCTGGACCATACCCTGAGACCCTCAGCTGCCCCAGCAGTCTCAAAGAGAAAAGAACTGCCTGAGTGCCCTGGGCTACAGAACGATTTATGAATATTTTATGATCAGGAGTTAGTACAATGGAACAAATGTCACCATATCCTTCCTACAGGCTTCGAATTACTAAATCCCATTCAGAGGACCTCAGCTCCTGTCCCTGCACACGGATGACCCCTTCCTATCCTCTCGATCGCAACTATTAATGATTTAAAAGGGAAAGAACAAGACAATCACAAGTGTTGGAGAAACCAAACACAGCAAATGGGGGATGAATGGTACAGCCACTATGAAAGACAGTGCAGCTCCTCGAAAGGGTGAATACAGCACCCGCTCCCAGGTGGACCCCCAAATCACTGATAACAGGTGCTCAACACACAATAGCACTCGAATGTACAACTTGCGACAGCTCCAAAGCAGAAACAACCCTAATATTCACTGGCTGATGACACACAGTGTGGTCCACTGACCCATGTTAGCTTTCGGGAGGACCAGGCAGGGTTAGTCCACTTCCAGTAATGTCTTGAGCAACTCCTACCAGACCAAGCCCTTTACAAATATTGTTTAACAACAACTCTCCAGACACACTGGAGAATAAGCAAAAGCACCAGGGAACGTCCTGTTCTTTGTAGCTTTTATTTTGAGTGTCCGGCAGAGAAGCTAAGAACAAGAGAGGAAACCTGTGTCCAACTGGCTTCAAGAATCATAGCAGTGCCCTGGCTGGTGTTGCTCAGTGGATTGAGTACCAGCCTGTGAACCAAAGGGTCACTGGTTCGATTCCCGGTCAGGGCACATGCCTGGGTTGCAGACCAGGTCCCCAGTAGGGGATGTGTAGAGGCAACCGCACACTGATGTTTCTCTCTCTCTTTCTCCCTCCTTTCCCCTCTCTAAAAATAAATAAAATCTTACAAAAAAAATCATAGCAGAGTTTGGAGTGAACATGGCCACTGAAAGGTGAGAAGGGAAATCCCAGAGAAGAGAGAGATGGGGATGGTTCCCACATTCTGCATATAAACTCCTTCCAAATTTCTGGTCAACACCAGAACTATGCACACACAGGCACATTCTACACAACCCAGCCAACGCTAAAAACACACAAAAACTGTTTCACAGGCCTTGTGCCCTTGTAAGAGAGGCAGGGCTGGAGTTTCAGCCCAGATGAATGAGCTGCCCACTAAACAAATCCCCCTCCCCACAGCATCAACACTTCTCAGAGAACACAACAGAATCCAGAGTCTCTACAATGTCCCATTTGCAATGTTGAGGATACAATTCAAAATTATTCAAAATAAGAAACAAGAAAATTCAAGACCACCAATGAAGACTGGCCCTGAGAGAACCCAGATGTTGAAATTAAAATACAAAGATTTCAATTCAGCAACTGTAATCATGCTCTCATGGAACACAAAGAAAATGTACTCACTGTGAATAAAAGAGGACATTTAAAGAGAGAAAGTAACAGAAAACCACCAAACGCACAGGCTGGTTGAACCCAAGGCAGCGCCGCTGAGGCACGTGAGGGTGTGGCACTCCTAGACCTCCCCCAGATGTCAGCCTTTACCCCAGAACCCAGAAGGCAGGGAAGCAACAGTGGGCCCAAGGTCCTCTCTCTATGTCAGCCATGGACTTGCACAGCAGGAGCTGCAAGCTCACAACCCCTTCGATCGAGCTGGTCATGGTCATCAGAGATAGACACCTGGTTCTGAAGCAGATCCAAAGTCTTTAGAAGAGCACCCACCTACTGTTAAGGAAGAACCCCATCAGCCACCTGGCAAGAAAAAACATGTGTTAAATTCCCCCATGGCATGGACTTCAACTGGCAAGCCCAGGCCCTTTAGGCCCTACAAGAAGTAGCAGAAGCGTTTCTAATACATCTCTTTGAGGATGCCTGTCTCCTCTACCTACATACTGGCTACGCTACTCTCTTCCCCAAGGACGTGCAGCTGGCCAGGAGGATCCTGTGCATTCAGGAAGGGCTTGGCTGAGCTGCCACCTGCCCCTGGACGATATCAGGGACTGTCTGGAGCTGGGACCAGATCCGTGGAGTCTAAGGTGCTGCCTGGATTTGCTGTCTGTGAGTAGAGTATGCATGTTGCTATTGTGATTGTTTTTTTAAAGAAGCAGACTGCAGCGGCTTTCCTCCGCAACAAGAGGTAATATATAAGAAAATCACCAAAGTTCCAGAGGGCAGAGGATTATTTTCAGACAGTGACTCCAATTTATAAGTATTCATGACTACTTTAGCGATTTTGAAGACATTACATTTGCTGATATTTGCAGTCAGCTGCATGGAAGAGCCTGCCGTGTCTAACATACCAAGCTCCTTCCTTCAGATTAACTTCATTAGTGGTAGCAGCTAGTACCTATGTGGACTGCGTCTGTCAACCAATTATAGCTTGTTTTCAAAAATTCAATTGGGGTGAAATCTGAAAATCTGTAAAGTTTGACGTTCAGGTTCTTCTTGGTAAGTTTCTATCAAAATCACTGAGAAATTTTAACTTGTAGAATTTTATAAAATCTCAGAAGATATAGCAGTTTACATTTTAGAATTTTTCATTCCAGGATTTTAAAGTGTCTTTTCAGGGCTGGGATTTAAACTAAACGTGGCAGCCAGTCTCTCCCTCGGCCACGTGGGTTGAAAGAGCACAGAAGGACTCCAACCTGCCCACCAGGAGGAGGTGCCACATAGTTTTGGATTAAGAGCTGGAGAACCCAGTAATGTGGCTGACAGTGTTGGGGTGCCGCGGGACAAGCATGGACTAATGGGAGATGCCTGAGTTGTTAAACTGAGACTGGAGGAACGCTGAGCTGCGGATTTATTTTTCTCCTTAGAGGTGGTGCCTCTAATTGGCCTGATGTGACAAAAGGGAGGCAGGAGTGTGTGTGTGTGCTCAAGGGTATTTTAAAGGGAGTGGGACTGGAAGACAGAATTCCACCATTATTCTAAATCTGTAGAACTTTTAAATGAACCCTTCCTTTCCTATTTACCAAACTCTGGCATTGGGAGTTTTGGCGTCAGGCAATCAGGCCCACATGTGTTTCAGAAGTGCACAGAGACTCTGGAAAGTTGTGTTCAGAACCCACCTCCGCCACCACGCATCTGCTCTGCTGAGACTCCTCTCCTCTGGCCTTCATCTGCCAGGGCCAGCCTCTCCTTCCTACCCCGGGCAGAGCCTGTCCTGGCACTCAGCTCCTTTTCCCTAACGTCCCCTAAAATCTCCCACATGTATGTCTAGAAGTCTTTAAAAAAAAAAATAAAAAAAAAAATATATATATGTATATATATATATTTATTGATTATACTATTAGTTTTCTCTCACCTTTGTTCTCCTCCACCTCCCCCTTAGTTCATGTCCATGGGTCGTACATATAAATTCTTTGGCTTCTCCATTTCCTATACTATTCTTAACCTCCCCCTATTTTGTACCTATCATTCATGCTTCTTATTCTCTGTACCTTCTCCCCCACTCTCCTCCCTTCCCCTCCCCACTGATAACCCTCCATGTGATCTCCATTTCTGTGATTCTGTCCCTGTTCTAGTTGTCTGTTTAGTTTTAATTTATGTTCAGTTGTTGACAGTTGTGAGATTGTTGTCATTTTACTGTTCATAGTTTTGATTACCTTCTTTTTCTTACATAAGTTCCTTTAACATTTCACATAATAAGGGCTTGGTGGTGATGAACTCTTAACTTTACCTTATCTGGGAAGCACTTCATCTGCCCTTCCATTCTTTTTTTTTAAGATTTTATTTATTTTTAGAGAGGGGGAAGGGAGGGAGAAAGGGAGGGAGAGAAACATCAATGTGTAGTTGTCTTTCGTGCACCCCCTACTGGGGACCTGGCCTGTAACCCAGACATGTGCCCCAGACTGGGAATTAAACCCGCAACTCTGCTTCGCAGGCTGGCACTCAATCACTGAGCCACACCAGCCAGGGCTGCCCTTCCATTCTAAATGATAGCTTTGCTGGATAGAGTAATCTTGGATGCAGGTCCTTGCCTTTCATGACTTGGAATACTTCTTGCCAGCCCCTTCTTGCCTGCAAGGTTTCTTTTGAGAAATCAGTTGATAGTCTTACGGGAACTCCTTTGTAGATAACTTGTCTCCTTTTCTCTTGCTGCTTTTAAGATTTTTTCCTTATCTTTAATCTTGGCTAATGTAATTATGATGTGCCTTGGTGTGTGTTTCCCTGGGTCCAACTTCTTTGGGACTCTGAGCTTCCTGGAAGTCCATTTCCTTTGCCAGATCAGGGAAGTTCT